>JAWPHD010001136.1:0-353621 GCA_037043455.1 Cyrtodaria siliqua | reverse complement strand
ATTTTGATTGGATAAACCACAATCATGCTTTTTAACTTGCATTCCTATAAAACTTTTCCCTATTTTAAAATTTGTTGTGATTTCACGACTCTTTGTTTTCAGTTTTTACATGTTTGCGACTTATACAGCTCTATCACGTTATTAACATATCCCCGAAATATCACGAAATATATTCCAGACTTTGTCTTTATTGACAGGTGTAGATATCGAAGAATATCCGAAGAAAACCTATTTACCTTTGCACATATTACGTATTGATATGAACACTCTTTCACGAAAACACCCGAACATATTTCCAGTTCAAGGTTTTTGTGAAACTACCATCTATACCAACATATGCAATTTCTGACTGAAAAATACACCTTTCTTCATCTTTGCGACACTGTCTTCTATGTAAATTACATAAGAAATGCTCCAATTTATGTTTATTTATTTAAAATAAGGACTAATAAATCCATGTATCATATCGCTTTTATTCGTAACAAGTGTATAAATACATGAAACATACATGTATCTAATCAAAGTGGTCGTAGTTAAAATATAGTTAACGGCACAGGGTATGGCCATGATGACAGAAAATGCAACATACAAACTTTTCAAGGTGTTGACATACTGCATTCTAGATCAGAACGTATTTCAACCTTTTCGTCAAGTCTGCCGACAATTTTCGTTGAAATCCATTCCGTGGTTAGGTGTCAAGGGACGCTAGAAAATGCACACCGGCAAGCGTCCAAATGGCTACTTTTAAGGTACTACTTTCCAGTGACAGTGCAACTTCAATCATGTATAAAATCAAACTGCTGAATGGATTACAGTGAAATTATCAGCGATTGTGGAGAAGAGGTCGAACCTATTCTTGGTAGTTTTATTTGTTGCAGATAAAGCTTGGGTCATTATATTCCTTGGTTTACACTGGACAGAACTTTTGGCCTTTCGTAAACAAACAATAGTAATAATAGTAAATTATGAAACGGCACGTTTTTTCCGTGCAAAATATCAATTATTTGAAACTTATAGCGATCTGAATTTGTTATACCGTGTTTTAGGAAATGAAAAAGTCAAAACATGCCATTATTATGCCACGGGCTACTATTGTTCGACACATCTTGACAGAAACAAGATACTCATGTACATGGATTATTAGTCCTTCTTTTGAATAACTAAACACAAATTTGAGCATTCCTCGTGTGCTTTACATAGAAGCAAGGGTCACAAAGATGAAGAAAAGTGCATTTTTCATTTAGAAATTACATACGTTGGTTTAGGTGGTGCTTTAACAAAAACCTTGAATTGGAAATATGTTTGGATGTTTTCATGAAATAGTGGTTATATCAATACGTAATATGTGCCAAAATAAAAAAGTTTGCTTCAGCTGTCTTTAATATATGAGCCGGTCAATAAAGACAAAGTGTGCAATTTATTTCGTGATATTTCGGTGTATGTTAATAAAGTGACAGAGCTGTATAATTCAAAATTGTTTCTTTCAATTTCCAAAAATTGTCTGAGGGGTACAGGAACCATTCCGGAAAGAGAGAGCGCTGGCTATACTAACAAAATCTATGCAGCATATTTGGACTTTTTTAAAGCGATTTTCATTCACTTACCCTTAGAAGTAGTTTCTAGCGGGCTATAAGGTCCATGCCCACTGGCTTGAAAGCCTCCGGTGGCACTGGATTGGCCGTAGTGGTTTCTTCGCTTTCTTCAAATTGCCTTTACTCTGACACTTATCGCATTTTTTGATGTACTTCTTTACCTCTTCGTAGCTGCCTTTCCAGTAAAATCTCGTCGAAATTTTTTCCCATCTGAAACAAAGCAAAAATGTTGCAAAAACTACAAAGTATCATTACTAATGATTACTAATAATCATTAATTATAAGATGGTTTAAAAGGTGACCACATAACACAGCGTCGCCATGGTTGTAAACGATGGACACATTTTTACAGAAATTTACGATTTACATCTAAGTGTATCAGGTAGTGTTGTTCCGATTGTCTCCAGCAATCGATTTTTAAATCGATAGACCATAGGTCGATAGACAGTCGATAGTGATTGTTGGCAATCGATTATTGGATGTCATAATAAGAAGTAAATAAAAAGTATGTTTAAAGTGGATACAAAGTTGGTGCAAATGAGTCTTCTTCTATGCAATGAAGTTTACAGCCTTGTTAGTTGCTTTCTAGGCATGTACCTTAAATGAAATGTGCCCAGAAACAAATCTCCTACACTCTAAAAGGCTACATTTTTTACCAACTTTTACTCAATCCTGTCCTTTAGCATGCCATTCTGACAATCCGCCATGATTAAGTCTGAATGCAGCATGCACATTTTTTGGATTCGAAAACCGATTGAACAATCGATAGACAATCGATTGTGGCCTTCCGATAATCGATTGTGAACTTTGGCTCCGATACCCAACACTAGCATCAGGGTAACATCGGAAGAAAACATCATTCAGTCATTTACAAGGAAAGTACTATGTAAAATATTAAATATAAAGGAAAAAACTGGCTTTAGGGCCCAGCAAAAAGGGTCTGAGATTTGAATTTGTAAATGATATTTTTTTAATAAACCTACTAGCCAGGGGACAAACATTGAATACATTTGGTTTGGCCTTCTTTAAAATTATAATATTAGTGTTTGGTATCAAAATGTTTTGTCTTTTCAAGCTCTATATACTCGTTGGAGTTGCATCACTGTGGAATATTCGAGTAAGGAGATAATAACTGTACCAGAATGCTCTAACTCCCAAAAGTGAATGTTTTTTTAATTCCATATTGCTCTAACTTTAAACCCGACCATTGATTTCAATGGAAGGCATGCAGCGTCGCGTGAGTTCCAAAGTGCGCGTGATTTCCAAAGTGCTCTAAGTCCATTTTGAGGGGTTGTAACTCCAATATTGAGAAAATATGTCAAATCTTTCAAAGGTCATAACTCTTGACATACTCGACCGATTACCTACATGTAGGTATTTGTGTCATCTTTGCAGCTCTAAAATCTAGTCAAAGTTTCCACGCATAATACCAATTTCAGTGATTTCTTTCAGATGTAATAATTACTTATTCTTTTAGCTACGGATATAAATTTATTTATCATTTTTATCAGGCAACAAAAGTCATGTTACCTTATGTATGTGATATACTAGAAATAGATTTTTTAAAATGTCATTCACCTGATTCAGTGAAGCCAGACAGCAGCTAGTAAGGTAACAGTTAATTCGGTCTAATATCAGACCTTAATATCTGTGACTTTGGTTCTTAAAATTTGTTGATTCTCATAATATGCGAAATGTTTACTGCAGTAACAGTCACGATTGCATAAAATGCACATCAAACCTTCTTTATACGTTTGCTGGCAGTATTGTACCCAGATCAGCCTGCGCGTCGCACACTCTGATCAGGAGTCACACTGTTCGTGAACGTTGCAGAAGCTTTAAGTGAACATAATGCATCTGGATCCATACAGGTTTTCTTGACACGGCTCATGTGTATTTTATATTCATATATAGAGACAAGAAAAACTTGATGCAAAGCATCAATTCGGCGCCAAAATTTTGAAGAATTAAAACATACGTTATTAAATAACAGTACACGTGTTTATCAGTTATTTTAACTATCTTATCATCAGTACTAAACCTTGGTATATTTAGTGGTCATGGACATAATATTAACAAACGTTGCTATGTTAAAATAAGTTTAGTCTGCAACTAACGGAATAAACCAAAAGCTACTATTAAATATAACCATTGTGGTTATACTGTACTCTTAACAATATCCCGTGGGCATCCATACATGTATGGATGTGTATGTACATGGATGTGTACATGTATGTATGTGCCCTCCGGCCGACTAGAAATGCCATAAATACACACAATATGTATTTAAATTAAATAATTCTCAGGAATAGGAATAAAAATATGAATACATAGGGATATAGAACATATATGTAGACTAACAAATACGATACACTTACAGGAAAACAATGGAGAGATAAGCTTGCTTATGTTAAAAATACACTAGCGAGCACTGAAACTGACAGGCAAATCAAACAGTGTATGGCGACATAGACACAACACAATGTCATATAATTAAAAAGCACAATGTCATATAATTAAAAAGCACACAAGCCGTCGTATACCAAGGTAAAACACAACGTGCTAATTGTCGAGGCAAATTACATCACACATACATCGTGACTATCACGGATTGATTTATACTAAGGATTGTAACTGAAAATTCAAATAAAAGATATACTAAAAGGTACATTAAACTTGTTGTAGGGAAAATATATACTCTTGTTTTTACTTTAATAAAAACTATATTTATACACGCATAGAGAAACAAATACATAAAGAGACACTTATAAAATATGCTCTTGGAAGTAAACACGGCTGTTAGATTCTAATATCTGGTGGTTTACTGAAAAATGACAGCGACTGAGTCACACGCATGTTTTCAGCTCTGAAAACATTGTATATTTCACTTTCTGTTAGCTATCTATATACAGTACAGATTTACACACTTCTGGAGATACTCCAGAATTTGTCTCGGTACCAACCCGACGTGTAATCTACATAGCTATATACAGTACAGATTTACACACTACTGGAGATACTCCAGCATTTGTCTCGGTACAAACCCGACGTGTAAACTGCATATTCCTCGGAATATATGACACATTCGTGTCTTATTTTGCTAATATATTTGTTATGAGAACATATTTACTCACATTTGGAGATACTCCAAATTTTGTCTCGGTACCAACCCGACGAGTAATTATAAATAGTGTTTTCTTCGGAATACATGCTACCTATAAGACACATTTAAGACGGTACCAACCCAGTCGTGTCTGAACATCTTGCTGCATGTTCATTAAAAGACAATACATTCGGTACCTACCCGATTTGTCTTACAGTACTTTTGTACTTTAAAATAGCAGTTCTCAATAAGAACCACACATATATAAAGTAGTGTATATGTATTACTAACTAACTCAGACAGATTGAATACACTATACATACTTAATTGGTTAATCACAGTGTACCGATATAAACCTCATTACATCAGTAAATGAGAGAATTTATGTATTAAATAGAAATCGTTTAGGATTGCATGTTGCAACTGAAGAAGGTTTCAAGACCGAAAGCGCTCTTGCAGTTCGGATTATTGTCTATCCGAGTGGAATCAGAGACGATTTCTGTGCTTGAACTATAAACACACGTGACACAAACATAGTGTCTCTATAACATACGTGTTACATAGAAAAAGTGTGTATACATAATATACACATACAAACATTAAAAACTGTTAAACTAATTGACGGGTTACTTAACACAAAAGCAATCATACATGATTATATAATAACCATACTATACTGTCCATAATTATACAGGGTAGTAAGTAACCGTAATCAGCTGTTGTTGGTGATAAAAGCAATCACAAACACATTGTACCACCTTTGTGTACAATATGAATAAAAACAACAACAAACGCAAAACCCTGGGGGTGAGGAAATCCCCCGTGCGTAGTGTGCTAACTGGGCAGGCCGCTACCACGAGGCAATCTGGAATCTCTTCTTTGGTCAGACACTCGTACCCACCCTATACAAATCCTCTAAAAATGTGGGGGGATTTTCAAAAGTAAAGGGGGATGGGTTCAAACAAATCTATTACACCCTTTTCATAACACCATTTCGACTGGAAGTCGCATAATTTTGAATATTTTTGATTCCGAGTCTGCGCTCATAAATCTACTTTCGTTTTCAATACATTTGTCTGCATTTGACAGTCAAAATGAAGCATTACAAAATTAGCGATTTCCCGTAAACGAACTTTAAATGCCAAAACTTTCCGATATCATCGTATTTTCTCATTTCTTAGGAACATTTAATGTAATTTGCCAATATTAATTAATCAAAACGATTTAAAAACGAGAACAATGTGAAAACATTTGAAACGCAGATATTACGATCGATAAATTTCGTTAAATTTTTCTAAAATTCGTATTACGCATTTAACCATTTGATTTTATAATCAGCCTCGTTTTCAGTCAAAATACAGGGAGACATCGTTTTAATGAAATGATTTTGTATAATTTTTGAATTATTGGTGCATCATTTCTTACAGAAATTCAAGAAATCGCTAAGCAGTTTTATCTCTTGTGTTTTATATCTTATTCTGGTGCGTTTTATAGCATGCTTTAAATGCCATTTAAACATTTTTAATTACAATTCAAACATACTCAACTATCAGTCCTTTTGATTCCCCATGCCTAAGGTCAAAGTACTACCACAGTATGTCCGGCGCCCTCAAGGGCGCCCTCAAGGGGCGCCGAACAATAAAACTTATAAGCGAGACTGTTAAAATAGTCCGGAAGAGAAAAGTGCGCCCATCGTGGGTTCGAACCCGGGACCCCAAGATCCGTAGGCAAGCGCGCTAACCACTACACCAAGAAGGCTAGCACAACGCTGCAGCTGTAGGACGCGTATCTACTTTACTCATGTCAATATAAAATTAAACAGCGTCAACGTTCAGGCCTGAAGCCAGGATTTTGAAAAGGTGGGTGCGTAATCAAACCTTGAAGAGAATAGCAGAAAAGAGTGCGGCAGTGAGTGTCCCCGGTTCAAAAATGTTGTTACCCCCCCCCCCCCCCCCCCCCCCCCACAACTTTAAATGGGGCGATCGGGTGTTTTATGGACGCAACAATGAGCTTCCATTCCCAGAACACTCCATTCTAGAGGGGGTTTCGGGGCCGTCCCCCAAGAAATTTTTCAAAAAATAGACGGCAAATGGAGCGATCTGATGCTTCCTGAGCGAAACAATGAGCTTCTAACCCAGACCCCCTCCCCACTCAAGAAATTAAAAAAAATAGATTGCAAATGGTGCAATCTGGTTCTGAGCGAGACAAATAGCTCCTTTCGCAGAACACCCCCTCCCAGAAGTGGGGTTTGGGGTCCACCCCGAAGAAATTTTTAAGAAAATAGACGGCAAATGGTGCGATCTGGTGCTTTCTGAGCGAAACAATGAGCTTCTTTCCCAGAACACCCCCTCCCAGAATGGGGGATTGGGGTCCACCCCCAACATGCGCGCCAGCCCCAACATGCGCGGATCCAGAGGGGGGGCGGGGGTCCGGAACCCCCCTGGATTTTTTTACATTCCCCCCGGGGGAAATCGCTGGATCCGCCTATGCCCAAGTTTTTTTTTTTATAATAGACGGCAAATGCTTACTAGGCGAAACAAAGAGCTTCTTTCCCAGAACACCTCCTCCCAGAGAGGGGATAGGGTGTCCTCTCACAAGAAGTTTAAAAAAAAACAGACGGGAAATGATGCGATCTGGCGCTTTCTGAGAGAAACAATGAGCTTCTTTCCCAGAACACTTCCTCCCAGAGTGGGGTTTTGGGGTCCACTCACCATGAAATTAAAAAAAAATAGACAACAAATGGTGCAATCTGGTGCTTTCTGGACGGCATAATGGGCTTCCTCTCCCAGAGCACTTTTTATATTTTCCAGTTTGGCCAAAAAAGGTGGGTGCGAACGCACCCACACCCAACGCACCCCACCCCCCTGGCTACGGGTATGACGTTATATGTTAAGCCTTTTGCCTGGTACGAATAGCATATGCAACGTCTGTTTTTATACATGTACATGCGATGTAAAATACAGTTTTATTTCTTTCTCTTTGTCTTTATCATCTCATATTATGGAATCGCAAATAAATGATCAAACTTACGTTTTGGATACTCCCAAATGTCCTCCGTGCTCGGTGGCATGGATGCTCTTGATTATGCCATTTGTCTTCCCTTTCTTTATCACTTTCAGACGCGCTGATGATTTCTTCTTGTAATACAACTCGTCATCAAAAACGAAAGGCTCGCACTTGCGGCGAAAGTTTCTTGTTCTGTTCTTGGCATTTTTCATGGAAACGAGATATTTCCCGTCTTTAACAAAGTCTAAAATTTCGTTGACCTCGTGTTCATCCATGCTGCGGGAAAATGGCAGTCTTTGCCTTACACAGGCCTTTATATATCCCGGTATACGCAAGAAGTGTTTGATCTTGCCGAAAAGAACTTTCGGCATCGCTGTTCTTTTCTTTCATTCGAATGAGCGGCGTTTCTAAAGCGGATCAAAGGAACTCATACCTACGGAATCCGGTTAGGGCCACATGCGATTTCGCCCCGCGCCTTTCTGACTGGCCGAAGAAAAAAACCCGCGAGATTTCATGTTGAAACTTAGCATCTTTTTTTCTGCCCAGTTTACATTGAAAAGCATTGCTCAACCGTCTCAAAATGCCTAAAAAAGATGCGAGATTTCATTATTGAATCGGCGCATCTTTTTTGACCTGCCAATGTAAGTGTAGGATAATTTTCATACCGAAGAAAAAAGATGCGCCGATTCAATAATGATATCTCGTATCTTTTTTAATATCTTTTTTTAGGCATTTTGAGACGGTTGTGCAATTGCTTTTCAATGTAAACTGGGCAGAAAAAAAGATGCAAAGTTTCAACATGAAATCTCGCGGGGTTTTTTCTTCGGCCAGTCAGAAATCGCATGTATATATATCGAAGAAAAAAGATGCGCCGATTCAATAATGAAATCTCGCATATTTTTTCTTCGGCCAGTCAGAAAGGCGCGGGGTGAAATCGCATGTGGCCCTAACCGGATTCCGTACATATCCGTAGTCGGGGTGCGTTTTTTTGTGCCAAACTGTGAAACATATATAAAGTGTTCCGGGAACACACGGGGTACCCTGCTCGATCGGGATAGGTTTGGAAATATCGGGTTAGGCGTATTTAAAGAACTGATGGTAAGTACGAGGGATGATAAAAAAAATACGCGGAAAAGTGCCGTATTTTCGTTAATTACAAAGCAAAGAGCGCGAAAATTTTACCACATACACCTAGACATAATTCGCATTCAGCAACATAAGAAAATAAAATGTGAATAGTTTTATAACGTTGCAGTTGTCGTCAAGGTAACGTCGCTTCGCGGTACCCAGAGCAGCTGACGTCGTGACAATTACTTTTTTAAATTTTAGGCGAGAAAAGAGCGTTGAAATGGAAAAATAACATTTGTATACCTATGTTATCGGTTATGGAATGAAAGATCAGACAGTCTCAGACCTACCCATGGTCTGTGAAATAGTTTTTCATGTTTTTATGTCTTTGATAACATACTTTTTCTCTGATATGCAGTCACAGATGAAATAATGAATTCAGAGCGGTGTCCTTTGAAACATCGGTGTGTTTTACACTAAAAATGCAGCAACAAAAACGTACACATGCTCCAGAATGAACTGTGAAATATACTTAATTCGCAAGTTAATATTTAAAGTTATTTGTCAAACGTGTCTCACATATCCGTCAAAAGGCCCCTCTTTTTTTTTTAATTTCTTGGGTGAGGACCCCCAATCCCCCCTGCAGGAGGGACTGCTCCGGGAAAGGAAGATCATTGTTTGGTACAGAAAGCACCAGATCGAACCATTTGATGTCTATTTTGTAAGAGATTCTGAGGTGAGGACCCCAAAACACACTCCCCTGTGGGAGGGGGGCGTTCAGGGAAAGGAAGATCATTATTTCGCCCAGAATGCACCAGATCGCACCATTAACCGTATATTTTTTGGGGGATGACCCCCCCCCCCACCACCCCCCCCACCCCCCACTGCGGGAGGGACTGCTCCAGGAAAGGAAGATCAGTTGTTCGTCCATAAAGCACCAGATCGCACCATTTGACGTTTTTTTCAAGAAGTTCTTAGGTGAGGACCCCCACCCCCATTGCGGGAGGGACTGTTCCGGGAAAGGAAGACCAATGTTTCGTCAAGAAAGCACCAGATCGCACCATTTGATGTCTATTTTTTTAGAAGTTCTAAGGTGTGAACCCCAAAACTCCCTTCCCCTGTGGGAGTTCCGGGAAAATCAGCTCATTGCAACACACCCAGAAAGCACGAGATCGCGCCATTTCAGTTTGATTATTGAAAATGTATATATATCAAAGTATGCGTTTCGCGACAGGAATGAAGCGTTTCACTTTGATCAAGTTGACAGTTTTTTCTTGTTTCAATCTTGGTGATGGAAAACCCTCCCATTGAAAGTTTGCACGATTATACTATGTGACGATAAATCGTTACCTGAATTATTTTTGAAAATGTAACGAATGAATGAAGAATGAAAGATGATGGAAAATCATGACCATGAGAATAAGTGTTTATGATGAAATATCATCACCATTTGATTAAGGTGATGGTTTTTCAAATGTTCCCTGACTGAGGGATCCACCTTTCAGTATTTATATATATATATATATATATATATATATATATATATATAAATATCGTTATGTTATACTTATATTGCCTATAAATGCATTTTACTACTTACCGTTCCAAGACTGTTGTGTCGCATACTTTGCTCCTATGTTTCCTTGTAAATGTTGTTTGTTTCGAATGCTTGTTTTTTGTTGACTGTGTTCTGCGAATACTACATGTAATAGATAGAGTATGGTTTCATCACGTTGGTTCATTTAAACATCGAGGTGTTTAAATTAACCAACGAGATGAAACCATACTCTATTTGTTTTGTAGCATGTTCATTTCAGCTCTATTTCAGTTATTCTAACTGTTATTCTCACTGTTATTCTCACAGTTATTCTGACAGGTCTTATTTTCAATTAAACGATTTACACCTGTGTCTGAACAAAGAGAATTGTCTGTGACCATGCTACATTTACCGTTGGACTTGTGTACCTATTGTTGGTGCACTCTAGAACAAGGTTTAAACTACCAGCGGCCCCTTTTGCCACTGACCGTTCCAAGGCGGTACACCTGTTGTCAACCCTTTTGTGTCTTCTGTGCCGCATATTTTACTTCTATTTAACATGTAATTGTTTGTTTTGAATGCGTATTTTGGTCGATTTTGTTCCGCGAATGCCTGTTTTATACCTACTTTCATATACAATGTGCAAGTGCGCTGATTTTGTTTAATGAAAATATTTGCTCTGAAAACTTGAAGACTTTATATATGGGATTATAATTTTTCGAAAGATGTTTATAAACGAGGTATACATTTATTGAACTTCAAGCTTAAGCAAACAAATGTCTTAGAGCATTAACTACTCAATAAACCAAGCAATAATTTGGGGAGCAAATGATGGGGGGACAACATAATTTAAAATTTGCAAATTTTAGTTGATTAATTAAAACTCGCCTCCAAATCTCCTTTACAATAGTTTCTATCTACGATTATTTTCAGATTAATGAAATCATGGCCGTCATCCATGGACTCCTGGCTAAAGCATCGATCCCATTTGGAATTATACTGACCATTAAATGGCTGCAACATACAGGCTTAAGAACGGACGGAGTTTTGCTGATTCTGTTACTTACATTAGTATCATCATGGATGCTAAAACACTATATAACCTCAGGAAAACGTTTACAGCCATCGTTCTTCACGTCTTGCTTGGATTGGCTATCAGAATAATTTATATTGCCGTTGGTGATTTTAATATTCAGTGTGATATACATAACACTTCAAAACTACGAAGACAACATAAAGGTGGTAGTCGTGGAGATTGCACTTCCATTGATAGATTACAGAGCAATATATGACTGTGCTGTAAAGGAAATCAGTTGCGTTGTGATATTCATATATAGATACTTTAAACGTTTAGGCGTCAGTCCTTTCAACCTGCTTCTATATATTGGATATCAGGTTCTTCACACTTTGGTTTTTATCTTTGTACTAGAAGTGTTATTCACTACTATAATGTCATCTGCTATTATGACAATGAGCGATAACTTTTTTCATACATTTGATACGGATAATTTAAAGGATTATCCCGAAGGTTATTTAATTCCAGTAAATTTAGACAAATCCATATTCATCAAACCACCATACCGAAGAGAAACATTTACCCAAAACGTTAAAGGGACATTTGAGTCATTTCATTTCTTTGAAGATAATTTCTTCCAAGATTCATCCGGAACCGATCTTCCATACAGCCATCAATCCTTCTACAGATATATTGGAGAGGATGTAGAACTAAAATGTGAATATATATATAAAAGTTCATCAAGGTTTAGCACATTGTGGTATCACAATGGAAAACCGCTAAACAAAACCATTCGACATAGAGAACTGAAAAAATTAAGTACCGTAGACAATAATAGTGAAAGAATTAATGTAGACATAGCACTTGAAATCAGCCTTCTGCGAGATTCCGAATTTGGAGAATACGAATGTGTACATGTCACAAATAATTTTGAAATAGGAAAACGGATTAAGACGAAATCATTGCTTATCGTAAATGCTTACAAACTGAACCTGATAACTACGAAACCAAAATTGCTAAACAAAGTTGTAGGAAATCTGATTGCCTCTCAGAGCTTTTTCTGGTATCATACACGTTTGGCAACAGAGGATATTTCTTTGCATTATACTATCAATGACAAACCAGTAGAACATGTGTGTCCAGGATATAACACTCAGGTATGCTCTATAGGAGCATGGCTATTAAAAACGTTTAAAAGATTTGGAGCTATGAAACTCGACTGGGATGGAAATCAATACTTTCCTTATATAGATGTGGGGGATTACACACATAATGACGATTTAAAACGGGCTATTATCTACTTTTGTCTCTGCAGTGCAGGCTATGGTATTCATAGGGTATCATTTCTGAGGAGGGTGTTTATAAGATCCAAGAACATATACAAAACTATTGAGTTTCAACACCCATATGTGTTTATTGTGATGCCCGCACATCACCGGTCGCTGTTTAGATACCACGATGATTCTCACCTGTTTAAAGAGTTAGAAAACCTCATTAAAACTGATACAAATTTAGATATTATAGAAGAACATGTAAGAACCCGCATTCATTTTATAATAGCCAATGAAGACAAGGTGCTTTCGGAAGCATCCATTATTCAATCCATAATTGTAATAGTCAGTTTTTTCTTGTTTTATTTTGGAACCAAGATTCTCATCAAAACATACGTGTGGACGTTTAATATGCCGATTCACAGGTTTATCCCATTACTGCCACTTCCAGAAGCAGGAGGACACTTAGCTTTGGACAACTTTGAATATCGTGTTTTCATTTCTCATTCAGAAGGGGACTATGCTTTTGTTTCACAGACATTAGTGCCGTACTTAGAAAATGTCTGTAAAATTAGAGTTTGTTTCGCAAATAGGGATTTTCCTCCAAACAGAAGTCTGATAAGTTCAATGGTGGAAAGCATCAACAAGAGTCAAAAGATAATAGTACTATTGTCCCATTCATACGAGACCGATGTCACCTGTAACACTCTACAGATGGAGCATCTCATACTGCCGTTACTTTATGAGGACAAGCGACCGAAACACGATATACTGTTTATTAAATACGACGACTTGTGTCAACTTCCTCAACCTCTTAGATGGAATTTGGAGATAGATGTCATGAAATGGAATACCCATATAAGGGAGGACGTTAAATTAGTAATTGTTCGGAAATGGCTGGAAACTGGCAAATTATAGCAAGCACATGGGAAAAAAATGCAAACGAAGCACCTGTTGTTTGAGATATACGATTCAGTTTTTACATCGAATTACAGTAATTAATGTTTGGTGAATTCGGGCACTGTACTTACACAATTATTAATTTTAATGTTTTGTTTGTAAACATGTATTTCGAAATCTACTAAATCTTGAAACTGCACATGGCTGCGGCATTTTAACCTACTCGTCCAGCTAGGTTCTGTTCAGTTTCTTTTTGTGTTTTTACTAGCACCTTCATTGTGCATCCGATATTTACCAAACTTGGTCAGAGTCTTTATATTAATGAACGGTCAGACAAAAAAGTTCGAAAACCATCCATACTGGATAATGAACGCCAGAGTTATTGTCCTTGATTTAATGGAAAATCCTATATTTTGCCTTCTGAACACTAGTAGTCCCTTCAATTTGCATTCGATGTTTACCAAACTTGGTCAGAGTCTTTTTTTTAATAAGCTCCGGCAAGTTTGAAAACCACCCATATCTGATAATAAACGCAAAAGTTATTGCCCTTTATTTAATGGAAAATCCTATATTTTGCATTCTGAACACTAGCCCCTTCATTTTGCATCCGATCCTTACCGAACTTGGCTAGAGTTTTATATTAATGAAGGCTCAGACAAGTTTGAAAACAACTCATATCGGTTAATAAAATTCAGAGTTATTGCCCTTGATTTAATGGAAAATCCTATATTTAGCCCTGTGAACTCTTAATATAGCCTACTCATTGTGCATCAAGTCTTTACCAAACTTGGCCACAGTCTTTATATTAACGAAAGCGTGTACCATACTGAAAACTACATATATCGTATAAAAAACACGATAGTTATTGCCCTTGATTTAATGAGAATGTCTTATATTTGCCTCTTGAACATATCTTTCATTCGATCTTTACTAAATTTAATCAATATATTTATATTAGTAAAGCTTGGACAAGTTTAAAACCAGTTGCATCAGAGTAGACACATCAGAGTCATAGCCCTTGATTTTTAAAAAGAAAATCCAGTAGGCCTTAAACTATTCAAGCCAGTAGAGTGATACAGGCCTTCTTGTGCATCTTGTTCACGCCACTCTGTAAATGATATAATTTTAGACATGGAGGTCATCTTGAGTAACATTTTGGCCATAAAACACAAATCTGTCTATCCATCAGCAATTTCATAAAATAATAGACAGTTTAATGACAATTGATCACAATATATTTGCAATGGATCGACCCTCTAAGATTTTTGTAGGTAGCCCAAGATCGCCATGTTGGCTAAAACTATGTCAAATTTATGGAAATTTCAAACATCCAGCAATCATGCAAATATTCATACAGTCTTTCCTATCAAACCTTGCATTCTCAGTACCTTCAGTTCTTTGATTTATTCTGTTTTCGTATTGCAAAGTAATTAATGAGACGTACACTACTTCAAACCATGGGTTTCTCCCTGGTTCTACAGTTTCCTCCCACATCGAGACCAAACTAACGCTCTCATCCGCGCCACCAAGAGTGACTTGTATAAGCGGTGTAGACTGTTTGTTTCCTAGTCGATGTAAACACAGTTTATGCCTTTATTTTAAACCGTATAGTTACGGTAAGTTGTCTTCCGTGGTATAACATACTACATATATAAAACACTATGCATGTATATTATACACGTTCAATTAATTCTTTGTAGTTTGTGTTTGGTTCTCATTTCATACATGTGTGACTATTAGACGTAAAATCATATCTTCTTAGTTATATTGACTGCAGTCTATACAAAGTTTCGGCTGATCTAGTTAGACTCAGTCATTTTGTACACCATAGTAAATGATAGCATGTGCAACCAATCTCTCTCACAATTATATCCGTCCACCAATGTTGAATTTACTTTTGAAAAAGTGGAAGCATCTGTTTCATCATAGAAGTCTATTGTTTCAATACACTCGTCGGTTTTGTCCGTTAATTGTGAACACGTTGTTTTTCGGTAGGGTACGCATATCAAACTCGGAAAACGAATTAATTATAATGCTTTCCAAATATACATTAGCGAGACCAAACGTTTTAAATAGCATGTTTCAATAAATCGAGGGCTATATCTCGGGTGTTTACCGATAAAAGTTGTTTTCGAACTTGTCCGAGCCTTCATTGATATTAAGACTTTGGCCAAGTTTGGTAAAGATCGGATGTAAAATGAAGGTGTTAGAGTGTTGACAAGGCAAACTTCAGCATTTCTTCATTAAATCAAGGGCCATACGTCTTGTATACGGTTTTGTTATCCGACATTGGTGGTTCTCGAACTTGTTTGAGTTATTATCGATATTAAGATCTGGACATGTTTGTTAAAGATCGGATGAAAATGAAGGTGTTAGAGCGTTGATATAAAAAAGTTACGACGGAGAACAGACCATGAACTAATGTAATGTATTTATGCTATAATTAGTCATATGTGTTCTTAATAATTCAAAGAATTCGGTCATTAACATGCCCCATTTGGGGTTGTCAGTGCAAGGGTACTTACTAAGCCAATTATGAAACCGGCTGAGCAAGATATTTTGAACTAAATGTATCGCGCACATACTTGACTTATAACTTGGTCAATACATTGGTCAGGTCAATTAAAGATATTTCTGTAGTGTGGCCGCAGTAAAAAGTCTTCTGGTGCTACGGATCAGTAGTGTTATTTTACTGGTCCTCTGGAATCATCGAGCCCAATATAGGTGGCTTTAGAGTAGAATACCGCTTAAGGTGGTGCTAGGGGCGTGCAAGGTGTTGTTTCTTACATTACTTCTCATGAACATATTCAATAAAGCCGAGCCTGCTACTTTATTCTCAAGGTTCTGCAACGCACTGCATTTTTAATGGTTGACCCATTCACAGTTTGCCACTATGTTTTTACTCTTTCATTGTGTGATGACCGGACAGATTGTGGTCCCTATGATGACGTCTACCTAAAAGGACGGTAGCGGCTGATATTGGTCTTAAATCGTGTTCTCTTGTTGCTCTGTCTTCTGCCAAGTCACCGAGTACTTGCTTTGTGGCTTGCTAGGCTTCTGTTTTTATGCCGCCCTTAATTTATGCCCCCGAATGGTGGCATATAGTAGTCGCACTGTCCGTCAGTCCGTCCGTCTGTCCGTCCGTCAGTCCGTACAATCGTGTCCTGTCAATAACTGGCATTCCTGGACGGATTTTCAAATAACTTGGCACAAGTGCTCACCAGAACAAGACGACGTGTCGTGCACTCTGGCTCCAAGGTCAATGTCACAATTAGAGGTCAAACGTAAAAAAGAAATGCTTTCGTTTGAGGTTAAGAACTTCGACATTCATGGACGGATTTTCAAACAACTTGGCACAAGTGCTCACCACAACAAGACGATGTGTCGCGCGTAAAATCCAAGTCCGTGGCTCCAAGGTCAAGGTTAGAGGTCGAAGGTCAAAACCACTTCGGGGGCATTTGTCACAGTGACATTTCTTGTTTATATGCATACACTCTGTACATTTGAAAACGCAAAACTTGGTATTGTTAGAATTTCTAGAGTGGAATCGAAGTCCTCGGGCAAAATGTGTTTTAACTGAAAGAAGTAGAGCAAATCGTAAGCAAATGTTAATTAATATGTTAACCTTTGGGACAAAGAGACTTGTATAATAAATAAAATACAATCTGAATAGGTGGTTCCACTACTCCAGGCTTTAAAGATTCGGCGTATTGTTTAATCACGCTTAGGATATGATGCCTGTTTTTACTTTAGTTTTTTGCCTGTTACTTGTGATAAGCAGGCTTTGTAACCGCTGCTCCCAACTAAATTCCAATTTGTTTATTTCGCCCATTGTTTTCTTGTTTAGGGCAAACCATTTTGTTAGAAACTGGGACCATACGTCGCTGGTTATGAACCTCATTGAATGTTCCATGTTCACTGTCATATGCATACCATCTTCGGGATGCTCAAATTACTGTACTATTGACATTTTAAATATTGAGTTCTGCTCAACCCAGGGCTAGTTAGCAATCACTTTTCATAACCGTTCATGAACAGTCTCAATCAAACCGAGACTGCAATATTTTGTGTATTTATCGTGTTCGGCGAATCTAAAAGCAAAAATGTTGCGTTTATAAATATACCGAGCATATATACATGATCATTTATGTGTTATACTTACACTGCCTATAAATTCTGTTTGGTAGAGAATATAACCCCAGCGGCCTGTTTTGCCACTGATAGTTCTGTTGCTCCCAACGGATCTCCCTTATCATTATTTACTAAAATCGGATGGAGAGGTCACTCAATCTGTAAAACAAAGACATTGTTGTATAAGGGTTGATCAAATAACAGGGGTAATGTTCTTGTTTACTCCAAACTTTAGAGAATTTCTGACCAAATCTAGTTCCAGCCACTTAAAAAGGCTAAGACATGTGCGTGCGACTGACTAAAATTTAGTATGCTAGACCACTAAAAAAAAGTAGATATAAAAGTCGAACAGCTAGGAAATGCAGCCTTCAAGGACCACAGTCAAACATGACACCACAAACATAAAGCTGATCACAGCACGCCAAAGCGGTTACACGAAACACCCAAATATACATATTTCCCCCAAATCAACCCAAATCTACCCCTAAATCTCACAAATCCACACCAGATCTACCTTATAATTATGTTGTTTCAATGATGTAACAAATATAAAAAAAAAAATCATTTGAGCAAAATGAAGATGTAGTTGTTAATTTATTTGTTTGTTAACAATGTACTGTTATCATGATGTGTAAAATAATGCAAAAATCCTTAATTCGGTAATAAATTAACAAATATATCTTCATTTTTTCTCAAATAATTATTTCATGTGTGATATTTGGTACAATAACATCATTGTACCACCATATAATGTAGATTTAGTGTGGATGTGGGAGGTTTAGGGGTAGATTTAGTGTGGATGTGGGAGGTTTAGGGGTAGATTTAGTGTGGATGTGGGAGGTTTAGGGGTAGATTTAGTGTAGATGTGGGAGGTTTAGGGGTAGATTTGGTGTATAGTTGGGTGGAAATGGGGAGAAATATGTAGTTTTGGGTGTTTCATGACACCCTGTCAAAGGGAGACTCTATATTTAGCTCTGAAACAGTAGTAAATACAGTTTATTTAAACTGTTGGAGTTTCATCTTCTTGGTTAGTGTACAATAAGTCATCCTGGTTTTTGGCTAGTAGAGCTAACATGCTGAGGAGTATTAAACACATTTGTTTTACTTTTCTGATGATTATAATCGTATTCCTAAACTATCCAATAATTATATTTTGTTATATTCCTTATTAACAATGTCATTCATGTTTGTCGTTTTGCGTGTTTTTGGGTTTACTGTGTTCTGTGAAAGTTGCATTTCCTGTTCGATTTTTATACTTATTTTTGTTAATGTTTTCACATCTATCATTCGGCTAGTTTTATTTCAATTTTGGAATATACATTTAAAAAAGTCGAACAGGTAATGTAGCATTCAACGACAACAGTCAACCAAAAACACGCTCAGAAACAAACAACAGTTACAAAGATGAGTAGAAGGCAATATATGACATCACAAGCATAAAAGGTTTGACAATAGGACTACCGCTTTGGAACGGTCAGTGGCAAAAAGGCTGCTGGGGTTAAGTTTGATCTCTTTCAAAGTTTTTCCCCTACCTTTCCCCCATCTAGGCCTTGTTAATGTAGTTACTGTTGATTGGAAAACATTGAAGTGATTACATAATAGATGTTGTTAGCAACCATTACAACTCTTTGCTTCTAATAAACACCCTTATACATACATATAACTCAATTACTGGGAAAGTAATGTTATGTTAATGATAAAAATTATGCACATGTTTATTGTATACTAAAGGAAAAAAAGAAACACAACTCTGTATTAATAATCAAATATCTTGGCGTGCATCGAATATCTTGACGTGCATTTAACTAAAGACTATAATTTTATTTCAGTACAGTATTTAGGTCTGATATTAATACTCCGCTAGTTGTGTGTGAATCTGCGGCCGTGAATCTGAGTGCCTAAGCAAAACCAAGCATTACGTCATATAACGCGGGCAGCATATACTAACAAAGTATTCAGTTAGAAATGGTCACGGCACACGGGAGGACCCCTTATATTCATGGTGATTTCACGACGGTTTCACGGCGGTTTTTACGTGGTGCAGAAGCGCTGACCTAGGTGCTCGAGACAAAAATTCGCGTCATTTTGACGTGACGTAACACATGGACGTCCTTGTTTAGGACAGGTGTTGGTAAATACAGTCTCTCTCAGACATTGAAATAGTCTTGTTACAGTGCATGTATGCACGCCAAGATGGACAGACACCATACGCTGCGAAATTCCGTCCAACAGCTAATTAATGGCGTCTTTACGCTCCTCTTTACGTAAACGTGGCATAAAGAAAACGTTACTAAATTTAACAAAAACGCTGGATTCTTGATAAATGATGTCGTGCGACAAAATTAAGACAGAGCGTGGAATGTGTTCCCGAGTACATATGGCACGATCCGTGCATCACTGCATCTGTTAACTTTTGTATTTCATGCTTTTAAGAATAATTTTCAAAATGAAATATGGCGGAGGTATCGATCGGTGACGATCGCGATTTTCAATCACAGGGAAATTAACAAAAGATTATTTGAATAAAATAACATTTCATATATACCGACCCTTTCCGTAAGTATATACTGTAAATAATTTCATTTATTTTATGATATGCAATGAAATACCGTATTTTATCAGTGAAATAAAAGTGTTATTCCACACTGTGGAATATAGTGTTTTATTTCATAGTAGCTGCCGGGACTACTTTTGTTGTTCTACCATAGTTTCCCTAAATATTTTTTTTTAAAATCATAAAAAAAAAAGAAAATTTGCTGTTTTGTCGTGAATAACATATTTTATTTCATTTCAAAGTGAGAAAACTTTTATATTTTCACTCATGCTTCGCATTCGTGAAACTATAAAGTTTTCTCACTTCTCAATGAAATAAAATATGTTATTCACTCCAAAACAACAAATATCCTCTATTTATATGTAATTTGTGAATACGAAATCATTAGACTAAGTAGTTTCAAATATTGCTTCTTGTTTTTCTTTTCGTTTGCTTACAGAATGTTGGTAGTTTTAAAGTAGAATATCGCTAAAGCTGGTGCTAGGAGGCGTGAGGTGTTACACTTGACACTACCTCTCATGAAGTAGAATATCACTAAAGCTGGTGCTAGGAGGCGTGAGAGGTGTTGCACTTGACATAACCTCTCATGAAGTAGAATATCGCTAAAGCTGGTGCTAGGAGACGTGAGAGGTGTTGCACTTGACATTACCTCTCATGAAGCAGAATATCGCTAAAGCTGGTGCTAGGAGGCGTGAGAGGTGTTGCACTTGACATTACCTCTCATGAAGCAGAATATCGCTAAAGCTGGTGCTAGGAGGCGTGAGAGGTGTTGCACGTGACATTACCTCTCATGAAGTAGAATATCGCTAAAGCCGGTGCTAGGAGGCGTGAGAGGTGTTGCACTTGACATTACCTCTCATGGAGTAGAATATCGCTAAAGCTGGTGCTAGGAGGCGTGAGGTGGTGCACTTGACATTACCTCTCATGAAGTAGAATATCGCTAAAGCTGGTGCTGGGAGGCGTGAGAGGTGTTGCACTTGACATAACCTCTCATGAAGTAGAATATCGCTAAAGCCGGTGCTAGGAGGCGTGAGGTGGTGTACTTGACATTACCTCTCATGAAGTAGAATATCGCTAAAGCTGGTGCTAGGAGGCGTGAGGTGTTGCACTTGACATTACCTCTCATGAAGTAGAATATCGCTAAAGCCGGTGCTAGTAGGCGTGAGAGGTGTTGCACTTGACATTACTTCTCATGGAGTAGAAAATCGCTAAAGCTGGTGCTAGGAGGCGTGAGGTGGTGCACTTGACATTACCTCTCATGGAGTAGAATATCGCTAAAGCTGGTTCCAGGAGGCGTGAGGTGGTGCACTTGACATTACCTCTCATGATGTAGAATATCGCTAAAGCCGGTGCTAGGAGGCGTGAGAGGTGTTGCACTTGACATTACCTCTCATGAACAGACTTTAATACCGAGTCTGCTACTTTTATCTCTTGTTTGAGTTTGTTGATGGGACCCCTTGTCAGTATTTATTATAATGTCTTACATGTCTTTCTTCATGATTTATCACATGCACTATAAAAGGAGGAGTTTCTCCCCTTTGACTGCTCAGAATATCAATTATCGATTTTGAATGGGATGCCTAGGTCATATCCTGGGGGTTACACTCGAGGGTGTGGGGGGTGTGGGGGGGGGGGATAAAACATTATACTAGGGGGGTTTGGTGGAGTCAAAGATGTGGCTATATGGTGAGCGCGGGATCCCATTTTTCAAACAGATGTGTAAAACTAAAATAAATATCACAAGAAGCAGTCTGAGAGAAAGCCATATCCCCGCCGCAGTATTTTTTCCTATGTAGCTGTAGAACCCATGATTGGGTGCTTTGCTTAAAGGAAGTTTTATCAGCTAGTGCACATAAAGCAGAAAGTAAAATGAACAAAACATATAAGTATAACACTACAAAAGGCAGTAACTCTAATTTCAGTCTGATAGAGGTATTGTTACTGCACTCTGCACTTCCTCTCATTGCCCTCTATCTTTTGCGTGAAGTTTCATTACAGTCCCATTGGTAGCTTTTAAGCTATGCAATGCATCCAACAAGAATAATAAGTATAAAATAACAAAGGGCAATAACTCTAATTTAAATAAACATATAGTTTATATGGTACTTGCATTTTCCACATCCTCGTATTGCTCTGTCATTGTGTTTCATTGCAGATCAATTAATAGTTTTGGAGCTATGCTTCGGACAAGAATTTGAAGTATAGAATTACAAAGGCCTATAACTCTATTGTCCATGAAGATGGAGTTATGGTTATTGCAATCTTTACTTTTTCTACTTGCCCTCTATCAATGTGTGATGGGCAATAACTCTCAATTAAATGAAAACAGAGTTATGGTTCTTGCATTTTGCACTTACTCTCATAGCCTTCTATCATTGTGTGAGATTTGATTGCAGTCCCATTAGTAGTTTTCATGTTATGGAGCAGACACAAATTATAAGTATAAACTTACAAAGGGGAATAAATCTAAATTAAATGAAGACAGAGTTATGGTTATTGCGCTCTGCACTTCCTCTCATTGCCCTCTATCATTTTTTGAAATTTTATCGCAGTCACGTTAGTAGTTTTCCAGTTATAGAAAAGACACAAATTGTAAGAATAAAATTACAAAGGGCAATAACCCTAATTTAAATGAAGGCAGAGTTATGGTTCTTGTGCTCTGCATGTCCTCTTATTGCCCTCTATCATTGTGTGAAATTTCATTGCAGTCATATTAGTAGTTTTCGAGTTATGGAGCGGACAATAATTGTAAGTATAAAATTACAAAGGGCAATAACTCTAATTTAAATGAAGACAGAGTTATCGTTCTTGCACTCTGCACTTTCTCTCACTGCCCTCTATCTATCATTGTGTGAAATTTCGTTGCAGTCCCTCTAGTAGTTTTTGAGTTATTGAGCGGACAAATTATACATATAAAATTACAAAGGGCAATAAATCTAATTTAATTGAAGACAGAGTTATGGTTCTTGTGCTCTGCCATCCTCTCATTGCTCTCTATCATTGAGTGAAATTTCATTGCAGTCTCACAAGTAGTTTTCGAGTTATGGAGCAGACACGAATTTTCATGTTATGGAGCTGACACGAATTTTCATGTTATGGAGCTGACACGAATTTTCATGTTATGGAGCTGACACGAATTTTCATGTTATGGAGCTGACACGAATTTTCATGTTATGGAGCTGACACGAATTACAAGTATAAACTTTCCAAGGGCAATAAATCTAAATTAAATGAAGACAGAGTTACTATGCACTTCCTCTCATTACCCTCTATCATTGTGTCAAATTTCATTGCAATCACATTAATAGGTTTTGAGTTATGGATTGATTGAATTTGGTTTTACGGGGCACCAACACATGAAAAGTTGGTTACATGGCGTCTATGGAATGAACATGCCATGCTCATCCTCCATTTACATCAAGATAAAATATGGAGAATGGGCCTAGAACCTTCTAACCTGCAGAGTTGCTGCAAATTCTATAGTAGACACTCCATTTCATGATGAAGACCTTAAATGAGCATGATAAAAAATGTGGTCCTACCCCTCTGCCTCTAGTGGGATTTGCAGTGGTTGTATTCTACCCCGGCAATCACACGGGGGTTGAGTCATGGAGCGGACACAAATTATAATATATTCATGAAACTATTATATTCATAAAATTACAAAGGGCAATAACTTTAGTTTAAATGAAGACAGAGTTATGGTTCTTGCACTCTGCACTTTCTCTCATTGGCCTCTATCATTGTGTGAAATTTCGTTGCAGTCCCTCAATTAGTTTTTGAGTTATTGAGCGGATACAAATTATACATATACAATTACAAAGGGCACTAACTCTAATTTAAATGAAGACAGAGTTATAGTTCTTGCACTCTGCACTTTCTCTCATTGCCCTCTATCATTGTGTGAAATTTCGTTGGTCCCTCAAATATTTTTTTAGCAATTGAGTGGATACAAATTATACACCAAGGGCAATAACTCTAATTTAATTGAAGGCAGAGGTATGGTTTTTGTACTCTGCAAGTCCTCTCATTGCCCTCTATCATTGTTTGAAATTGCACTGTAGTCCAATCAGTAATTTTCGAGTTATTGAGCTTACACAAAATGGTACAGACGGATAGACGTAGGACTCAGGGCGTAGCTGACCTGAAATGCATCTATAGGCCCAACAAACTAGCCGGGTCCGGGGGCATGCTCCCCTGGTTTGTTTTTTTTGTGTTTTTTTTTTAAACTAAGGTATGCAATCATGCAATCTGGCGTATATCTGAGAGCATCTTTGTGGTATTTGAAGAAATATTTGTTTGACAAACTTGAGAATTGATCAGAATTAACATTTGACATTTGACAAAGTTGAATTACCTACACCGTAAAATAAAATAAGAAACAAATGTTGACCCTTAACCCCACACCCACCCTGGCTTCAGTAGATATTGCATTTTTTTTTCATTTTTCAAATTGATGTATAGGTATGGGCCTTTATGGCTTAATATTAGCTATGCCGATGGGCATTACTACATCCCCATTCTGCCCGCGGCGGCGGGGGAAAATATTCTGTTCCCTGTTATTTTAATATGTCTACTATTTGCATTTTCACTATTATTAGTGTTTACCTTACTTTTCAAACCAATCAGATGGCTCAGAATTTCAAATACTTGCAAAATTTATTCATGAAGATTTTACTACCATCGCTCTTCATGGCTTAGAGTGTGACCTATATAGAGACTATCGATAAAACCTATCGTAAACACTAAGCCTGATACGCTCCCTCCTTTTCGGTTTTTTAATGGGGAAGATTTCTCTTCATAGTTTCTATCCTATACTTAGCACAGAATGTACCAGCAATGATCGTTTAGAATGTTAGGGTCATGAATGTACCAAAAACAAGTTCAGACGGGACACACATTTCATAAGCATGGGTCTTTTACTAGTACTTTTGAGTTATACTGCCAAATGATTATGTCCATGTAAGGTCATAGCGACCTTGACCTTTGACCTACTGACCATAAAATCGATAGGATTGAACCAGTTAATCCTCTCATTAAGATAAATATAAGTTTCATGAATATAGGCATTGAATGTTTTTGTGCATAACGCCTATGTACAATGAGGTAATGACAACCTTGACTCCTGATCTACCAAAACTAATTACGTTCATCTAGGTCAATGTACCTGAATAGAAGTTTCATGAGGGGTGGGGTGTTATACTTTCAAAGTTATCATGCGGAATGTTTAATTTTTAACGGACAGACGTACGAAAATCTTTACAAGATGGGTTTATTGTAATCTTTTAATCAATTGCATTATTCACTCAGAATGCTCATTGTTATGTTCAGCACTCTCTCACATTCTTTTCATGATCTCGTCTACGTGTTTCATAATTTCTTACTCTGCATCGACTTGTTTAAAGTAGCTATCCCTTCAACAACAGGCAAATTTTACAACGTATGTCCACTGTTTCTAAACCTACTGACGACGAGGTATAATGTTACTTACATATTTTGAGAATCCAAACTCTAGACAAAACATAACGGCTTTAACTAGCCAAGCCAAACCCCCAAAAACGGAGTGTCGAAATAAGAGTTACCAACTCATAATTCATTTCGCGCATATTCAATCACAAGTATTTTAAAAACCCATGAAAAAAACATACTTTTAATCAGGATATATACATTATTATATGACCTGAACACTTGGATAGAGTTTTGATAAACAGTTTTGTAGTGTAATTTTGCCGTTATTTGGCGGGTTAGTGTCTTTAATAAAAATCAACACTAGAACAGTCTGTTCTCCACTCCTTTTGCACCACTCAGCATGCCAACAGTTGTTGTACTCGCGGCATAATCATCCCGATGTCCTCTGATAAATTCAGAATCTGGCTGAATGTTTCATCCAAGTCCGCATTACAATCACTCGTGGTTCATAACATTGCACATACACATCACTAATTCATAATTTTCCATTGCAGAAATGTTGAGATTTTATATTATTTTCAATAGGTGATAAAATTTGTGTTACTCAGTTTTTATCCTTATGTTCTATAGTAAAATAAAAATCTTTGGCAAAGTAAAGAGACAATAATTTTCAAGATTTTGATTTTGAAAGATATATATACTGAATTAATTTGAATGAATGTGCATGAAATATGCAGGGTTTTAAAAGAATCCCACTGTAGATACGTTAATTTTAACAGTAAACGTGGTAGAACATCAAGGATAAAGGTCGAGTTTATCACCTACCAGAATGTATTGGTATGTCTTTTCTCTGGTCACTGATTGGTCAGGGTTTTTTGATGATGCTCTATCAAAATTATGAATACCGGTAATGGGAATAAATACTGTTACAATCATTTCTGAAGGATTAAAATGACAATTCCGAAATGCATGAAGTTTTACTGGTTACTTTATTTTAACTTTAATAAATATATATTTCTGTTTATTTACAAGTACATTACAGCACAAGAGTATATGTTTTCCGTTTTTTTGGTTCTGCAAACAACTTGTTGGAATCTTGTAAATGTCATGTGATTCTTAACAAGTATTAGAGCAGACTGAGCCTGAGAACAGGTTACTTATCAAGTATGAGATCAGGCTGAGTCAGAGAATAGGGTATTAAACAAGTATGAGAGCAGGTTGAGTTAGAGAACAGGTTACTTATCAAGTATGAGACCAGGCTGAGTCCGAGAACAGGGTACTTGACTAGTCTGAGAGCAGATTGAGCCCAAAAACAAGCTACTTAACAAATATGAGATCAGACAGGGCCCGAGATCGGGGTTCTTAACAAGTATGAGACCAGGCTGAGTCAGACAACAGGGTTCTTAACAAGTGTGAGACTGGGCTGTACCAAGAACAAAGTACTTAACTAGTGCAAGACAAGGCTCAGTCCAAGAACAGTGTACTTAACTAGTATGAGACCAGACAGAGTCCGACAACAGGGTACTTAACTAGTATAAGACCAGTCTGAGTCGAAGAACAGAGTATTTAACCAGTATCAGAACAGGCTGAGTCCAACAACAGAGTACTTAACTAGTATAAGACCAGGCAGAGTCTGAGAATAAGGTACTTAACTAGTATAAGACCAGACTGAGTCCAAGAACAGAGTACTTAACTAGTATAAGACCAGGCGGAGTCCAAAAACAGAGTACTTTAGTACAAGACCAGGCTGAGTCCAAAAACAGTGTACTTTAGTATAATACCAGGCTGAGTCCAAGAACAGGGTACTTAACTAGTATAAGACCAGGCTGAGTACGAGAACAGAGCACTAAACAAGTATTAAACTGGGCTGAGTCCAAGAACAGGGTACTTAACTAGTATAAGACCAGGCTGATCCAAGAACAGAGCACTAAAAAAGTATTAAACTGGGCTGAGTCCAAGAACAGGGTACTTAACTAGTCTAAGACCACGCTGATCCAAGAACAGAGCACTAAACAAGTATTAAACTGGGCTGAGTCCAAGAACAGGGTACTTAACTAGTATAAGACCAGGCTGAGTACGAGAACAGAGCACTAAACAAGTATTAAACTGGGCCGAGTCCAAGAGCAGGGTACTTAACTAGTATAAGACCAGGCTGAGTACGAGAACAGAGCACTAAACAAGTATTAAACTGGGCTGAGTCCAAGAACAGGGTACTTAACTAGTCTAAGACCAGGCTGATCCAAGAACAGAGCACTAAACAAGTATTAAACTG
The DNA here is from genome assembly GCA_037043455.1 of Cyrtodaria siliqua. Taxonomy (NCBI): domain Eukaryota; kingdom Metazoa; phylum Mollusca; class Bivalvia; order Adapedonta; family Hiatellidae; genus Cyrtodaria; species Cyrtodaria siliqua. Next base: position 325,763 of record JAWPHD010001136.1, on the reverse strand, counting down.
GGCTGAGTCCAAGAACAGGGTACTTAACTAGTATAAGACCAGGCTGAGTATGAGAACAGAGCACTAAACAAGTATTAAACTGGGCCGAGTCCAAGAGCAGGGTACTTAACTAGTCTAAGACCAGGCTGATCCAAGAACAGAGCACTAAACAAGTATTAAACTGGGCTGAGTCTAAGAACAGAGAACTTAACTAGTACGAGAGGAGGGTAATTAACAAGTATGAGATCAGGTTAAGCCTTAGAAAAAGAGACCAGTCATGGTACTTAACTAGTATGAGACCAGACTGAGCCCGTGAACATGGTACTCAAAAAGAGATATTGATGAAATTATTTACTTTTAATTTAAATTATTCTGTGCCTCATATAAGCTGTGCCTTACATAAGCTGTGCCTTACAATTAAGCAATAATGATGTTAAAATCCTTAAATAATTCTTATTTTCAGACATCCATGATCAGAATATTTTAACAGAACATAATTTCAACTCTGGTTACATGGTAACAAGTGCATCGATTCGTTAACAAAATATAATCAATTATTAACAGAAATATCAAACATTAAACAACAACTTAAAATCTGTAGATTTTTACATTATGACTACTCATGTACAAAAGAACAAATAATCATACAGAAAATATATAGTATGATACTGGCTTCCTATGATATCACGGTAGTGTCAAATATATAGAGGATGTAAAGCACGAGTGAAAATATAAGTTTTTTCACTTCGAGATGAAAATAAATCCTATATTCATGACAAATCAACAAATACTTTATTTATTATATACTTGTTATCATGCAAACTACCAAACTGTTTCAAACAGAAAATACGTTTCGTTCCGACCGTGCCCCTTAACGTATTCGCGGATAAATATAGTAACGCCAGCGCGCGAGGCAATTTACATATATTTGGTGCGCATAGAATATAGTTCTAAACTTTGACACAAATTATGACTGTTATAAGCTCACTGTGGAAATATAAACAATGAGAATATAAGGTTTATTCTAACCATACAATCCACTATTTTACTGGGAAGTATATAATATATAAAACCATTTGCATCTCTGCTAAATTATGATAGTTATGTTGTAGATGTGATGACTTTAGGTATATAGAATAAATAATTGAAAAAAAATAAGTATGTTTATCGTAAAATAAATGGATGTTTCCAAAAATGCAAAAACCGGGACCATTTTCATATGATCTTAAAAATTCCACACCCCTAGTCTGCATACATGTACATGCAGGTGCCACTACCTTGAATGTTATAACGGTCATTATTCTGATGAGTCTGTCGTACATTAAAGTTTCTAGTAATGACCACTCATTGCATCTTATACCAGTTTCTAACAATACAGGATACACAATGTTTGCATACCGTGATATCATAGAACTTCAAAAATAATGAGCTCAATGAGGGGACCCTTCTTTTCAAATCTAATTATGACATTTGTATGTAAAGTTGATTAAATTTTATATCTTCACAACTTAATAGAACTATCACAGAAAGCATTTATGTTTCCTTTTTCTTTACATATTGTTTACGCTTTATTTTTTTCATCAAACCATTTAAGTACCGTGATACCATAGAACACCATGACAGTCAGGGGTATAACATGAAGTTATTTTTGAAATAATTTGTTTAGGTTATAACATTTTTGAGTGTTATTTTCAAAATAAATGCAACAAGTTACTTTCAGGTAAGTGAGGAAGTGTCGATTCTTACAGATGCCCAGAGGTGTACAGTACTGGTAGTGGGTGGTCTGCCTCCACCACAAAAAATCAACACCATACAAACAAACAATTATATCATTTTCATCTATGTTTAAATACGTTTTCTATCAAGCCCAGAATTTTCCGGTAGCATGTGATATTTTCCTTTTATCTTTTGTTGACTAATATGCCAATATTTATTTTAAGGAATGTTTAGAAATCTTTAGCAAGCTCTTAAATATGATGCATGTTACTTAATAAAATTGGTAATTAATTGACTCCAGGGCAATCATATCTAATGGTGTTATTATTATTCAATTAGATGGTCAGGTTTTATGTTTTATTGCTTGGGCTTTGTTATTGCAGCAACTCGTTGTATTAAGATATAATAATTTTTCATGAAAGTATCCTAAATTAAATTTTTTTTATTTCATTAAAAGAGGAATGAACTCTTACCCTCTGTTGAATGGAAATAACTTTTTCTTGAAAATAACTCGTTTTATTATATAGTTCCCAGTGAAATAGTGGATAGTATGGTTAGAATAAACCTTATATTCTCATTCTTTATATTTTTACAGTGAGAATTTAGAACTTATATTCTCACTGCCGGAAAAAATGGAACTACTTTTTTCTACATTTGCTTATAAGTCATAATTCGTGTCAAAGTTTAGAACTGTATTCTATGCGCACTAAATATATGTAAATCGCCTCACGCGCTGGCGTTACTATATTTATCCGCGAATACGTTAAAGAGAAACTGTCGGAACGAAACATATTTTCTGTTTGAAGCAGTTTAGTAGTGTTGCATGTTAAAAAGTATAAAGCTAAAGCACTCTTGAAAATATAAGTTTTCTCACTTCTCGATGAAAATAAACCCTATATTCACTCCAAACCAACAAATATCCTCTATATCGTTATTTCAAAAATAACTAATGAGTTACACCCCTGACTGCTTAAGAACTGAATGGTAAAAGGTACATGGAGCATACAAAAAACAATTGTTACTGGAATCTTTTACCTTTCATTTCTGGAAAGATTTGTAACATATGTTGTACAAACTACAAATTAGGATTTGTAAGAAGTGGATCCTGGCTTTCTACAATGTGAGAATAATTGCCATTTACATATGACTAGGGACATTTATACAGATCAATATATATTAAATGAAATGTTACGTTATGATATAAAAAAAAATAGAGATACCTATCTGCAGTGTTGCATAGTGCATACATACACAAGGGCACACACATTAAAACCCTACAACCATAAGTTTAACCTATGCTTGCCGTATTTTAGGGGGTGCGTGCCGATTCCACCATTATTCATGATTGGATTTGAAAACTAAAACATTCTGAAAATGAACCAGAAATCACTAAGTGCCATTTAGGAAACCAAAACATTTCCGAGGGTCACAACTTGGAACCCCATAGCCCGACGAATCCTGGATCGGCGACTCGTACATGTATGTACAATCTCCAAAAACAAAGAACTGGTGGTGAAAATGATTGATGATTATCTACAGAGGAAAATAAAAATGTGTATCGTTTTGATCCATGAAGCACTTTACTGTACATGTATATAACACATGTTTTAGGACTAACAAGTCACTTGCACTGCACCAATATATCTGGACACTGACAGTCGTATGATCAGAACACAAATCTCGAACCAGAAGTGTCAAGGTCACCCAATCCCCCACCCCCACCACCACATGGCCCAGAACCACCCTTGTCATCGTCATCCTTCCAGTTGTACCACGAGGAATCGTTGGGACGCTTTCTTGTTGTGTTCTTTCCAGCAGCATTTTCCTGTTCCTACAAAAGTACAAAACAGGGGTGTGGTCATTTTCATCATGCATTGATGTCATATGTTTGTAGAGGAAATGTATACATATCATGTATATATGTTAATATAAATTGCTAAGACTGTTTACAAACTAGAATTAGAGTTAATAAATCCTGCAAAAATCAATCGACTGGAACATGACGACGAACATGACGACGATACACGCACCTAGGCTTGGTACAGATCATCTTTGCCAAGTTTCATTGAAATCCGGCCAGGGGTTCATGAGAACTATTCCAGACAACATTTAAAGGGCCATAACTCTGCCAAAAATCATTCAACTGGAACATGGCGACAATCTACTCAACTAGGCTTGGTACTGATCACACCCGCCAAGTTTCGTTGAAATCTGGCCAGGGTTTCAGGAGAACTAGTCCGGACAAGGTTTGTGACATAGTGACAAACATCCCCCACAAAGTGAGGGAGACATGATAACAGTTCATGAGACATATACTTGCTTATGGAAAGCTCTGGTATATAGTAGTTTTCTAAATCTTGATAGATTCTAAATAATATTTAAATGTATGTACTTGCAATGGGATTGATCAAGATAAACTGGGAATATGAGGATTATCCCACTGGAATAGTTGCATTGTCATATAATTGCCCAATTCAAGACCAGGATTATCTCACCTGCTTAACTTTCCTACACTACCATCAAACAAAATAAAATTATTATTATTATTTTTTTTTTTAAAACACAGACATTGCAATGTTTAACTGAATAGAATATAGTGTTGTGTCCTGATTTGTATTTAAATGGATACATTTTACAAATTATTGAACAAAAAGTATCTAGAGAAATGATATGCCCTATATATTTCAATAATCTTTTTGAGAATTTTACGGAAGAGAAATATAGCATACCTGCAGGAATGTTTTGTTGTCTTTCACTACAGCCTTTCTCAGGTCTGGACGAAGTGGAGCATCCATTTTTGTAGGTTGTATCGATAGATCCAGACTGACCTTCTGCTCTACCTGCAGATTCTCCGGATTGATCTTCCTGTACACCAGCACATAGGCCGTGTCCTTCGTGAATCTCTGAGTGACGTTACTGAAAGAGCTGTAACTGGCGTATGAGACACGGTTATCGTTGAACAGGTACCACTTATCTTGCAAGAAGTCTATGTCATCTTCCGTTGAGCAATTTTGAATGTTTTCGTTCAGCATATCGCCATTGGTTACCACAGAATGTCGAGCATAGCAGTAGTAATGGCCGCATTCCGATGAGGTACCAGAATGTATCACGACAGAACAGAGCGAGTAAACATCTGCACAGTCTACGTCCATATCTACACCGCATCTCTCCAACTGAGCAGCCACTGTCGATCGTAAAGAGTCTTTTCTCTCGCGCTTTGTCGCCAGATGGGCTTCGTCCTTTATCGGAACAAGTAGCGTCTTTGGATATTTCACTTCACGAAATATTTTTGATCTTGACTGAAGTTTTGCGTCATATGAAAACCTCAGTAAAGTAAGTATCAAGTACGAGGGAGTTTCCACAATTTTTATTTTCCTTTCTCCTTCTTGAAGTCCGCCACACCGCTCACAATGGTATTTGTTATCTCCTTCAAGTTTTTCAGGATTCAAGTAATGTTTTAACAAATCTTTCAAATGCAGACAATTTCTATCCTCACTAGAATCAATGTCTGCTGATGTAGATGGCTGGGGTGTGTGCGAGCGTGTTGACATTTTACTGTCACCGCCAACCAGGGACTTATAACTCGACGCCTGATATTCAGGGAAAGCTAGCGGCAAGTCCATAAACATTTCCTCACTAGCCGACTCCTGCCCACAATTCAGGCAAGTGTAAGTCGTCGTTATTTTCCCGCCAAAATTTTCCTCAATCAGTGTCTTCTGCTTGGCTTCTGAAGAAGAGCTGCCATGTGACGACTTACTGGACTGAGAGGATTTAGGACTCAATTGCGACGACTTGAGGCTGGATTTGCTAAGATAGCTGGTTTGCTGCTCATGTAGCTGGTCCAAGAAGTACTTGAGGAACTCAGAGCAGTCCTGCTGGTAGCCAGACGTGAACCATGCAGGTCGGGATGCAGCCAGGAAGTTCACAGGAGCATATGCTGGTCTCTGTTGTTAATAAAAGTATATTGGATTAAGCTTATTTCAACACTGAACAGGCTTATTAGTTAGATAAAATCTTTTATCATGCAGATGTGCACTTTTGTGCCTAATAAAGGGGTGACCTAATAAATATTGCTTTATTAGACACTGACTAATAAAGCAAAATCAATGCGGAATCCCTCAATGTTCATTGTACATTATATGATGTCACGTAACGTTCTCCGACGTCATAAAACTAGAAAACAACATGGCGGCATCCTCGACTATGCGTAATGTACTACGAAATAAGGTAATAACAGTAAATCATACAGAAATGTGAATAATCTACATTATAAATAGAATACTAAAGTTTATTATGCCAGTCTTCGTTTTCTAAGCCTCGCCTACTAAACTTGATAGTAAAAGGCACTGACATAATATTCTCTATATTACTATTATTATTTTAATAAGAACTGAGCATAGTTTATACAACATTTATACAAAATTAGTTTGAACCGTCTTTTAATATTCAATAAATGTGATAATAAAAATTTATAGATGTATATAAGCTACAATCATTTAAACATACGTGTTAAAAGGATTCAGAGAAAAATATGTAATAGCATTACTATTCCATCTGGATTTTTAAAAAATTAATAGATTATAAGTGGTTTATTATGATAACTGCTTGGGATTCAATTGTAAACACAAATAATATTCACCAGTCCAATGGTCATCCTATATTATGATTAGGTACAATTACATGTCATTTAATAGATGAATATTCCTTATATAGAGTAGTAGCAAAAACAAACTTTTCATATTTTTTGTTTGTTGTAGTGACACAGGTCATTTCGGTTATTTGTCAGACTTGAATTTTGGGAAGACTAGTCTAGAGAATGTGGACTATGGGAGGTTTCATAAACGTAATAAGTGCCTGAATAGAAGTGATAAAATGAAATTGTCTGCAGATATTGCCCCAACCAGTAGAGACTAGAAGGGTGTTCCACGGAACACTTGTGTCTCCTGCCATGTGTGTATTTCAGCGAGGAAAATCTATAGTTTGAAGACAGGATGTGCAATTGGAGTTGATTTTATTTTTAAATTGTAAAGTTTATCAAACAGGGCATGACTCTGAAATTCAGAGTTATTGGACGTCAACAGCATTGAACAACTGAAAGAAGAACTGTATAAAGTTGTTTTATGACCAAAGGTCAATATTTTGTCAAGTTGTGTTGCAGGTTTCATGAACCTTATTTTATGAAAAGGGACATAACTCTGCCAAAATTGAAGTCAGAGTAATTGTGTGAAGTTTCATGAATTAAGGTCAAATACTTTTCAAGTTATGGCCAGTTATGAGCTTGGTTAGGTTGCAGGTTAAAGTTATATGAATAGGGGCATAACTTTGCTGAAATGAAAGTCAGAGTTAACAACATTTCTTAGGGAAAGATGAAAATATGTGTCAAGTTTCATGAACATAGGCCAAATACTTTTTAAGTTATAGCCAGTTATGAGCTTGGTTAGGTTGCAGGTTAGTTTTATGAAAAGGGGCGTAACCCTGCTAAATTGAAAGTCAGAGTTACTGGACATGTGTAACAACATTCCTTGAGGTAAGACGAATATATATGTGAAGTTTTATCAATATAGATCAAATATTTTTCAAGTTATGGCCAAGGTAATTTGCATGTTAAAGTGTGACAGACAAAGTGATCCCTAATTGTATGCCATGCTATGCAGGCTACACACAAATTTGTGTTTAACAGTATGTAGAACTATTTAAATGACTTGATGTTAAAGGGACACATGGCAATTTTGAGTTTTATTCAAACATTTAAATTTGCTCCTCAATTTACTTATCCTGCGTCATTTTGACTTTAAAACTGCTTGCATATAATTAAATAAAAAATTGAAATTTCAACTTTCTTTCCCTATTTTACCAATTTTTTAAATATATTACTGGTGCAATATTATAAAAAGTTAGCAATATGCTAAAATAATTTGCTTTGAACTATTCTAACAATTAATATTAATGATTGAACAAATGCAAATTAAGAGGAAAACTAACGGGACGCCGTGAGTTTTTAAAAAATCAAGATTGCCGTGTGTCCCTTTAACAACTTCCATTTTACCTGTGAATGACTGAGGAAGGCGAACACATACTGAAGCTTCACAATCAAAGCCTGCTCTGGTGTTGGGGTGTGCTGAAGGACACCATTACGGAAACTGGAAATATAGCAAACACGTGTTATTATGTTTGTTTGTTTGTATGGTGTTTTACATATTTATCAACACATGCAAGGTTATATATGATGGTCAATTTTTTGTGGTGGAGGCAGACCACCCACTTTTCCTGGGTAGAACCAGTACTGTACACCTCCCGCCATCCGTAAGAATCGACACTTCCACACTTACAAGTCGAGCTCCCAGTTTGAACCTGCAGCGGTGAGAAGCAAAGGTTTACAATGCAAAGTCGTTAACCATTTGGCCACGGAGACGCTGTGTTATTATGTAAACAGAAGGTCAATGATGGAAAATGGAAATATATAAAAAATCACGAAGGTTATTATGAATGCCAATTCCTAAATTCCTAAATTTAATGTGGGAGAAGTCCCAACAAGGGGAAGGCATGGGTGGTGTGGAAGGTACTTTTCAAAACACCTACAATCCATTTATCAAATACATTAAAATGCTGATCAATCAATAATTATTTACAATCAGAAGTCCAGAGAACATGTATTTTTTCTTGAAGTTCATGACCACGAGAGAGTTTGTTTATATGGTGTTTTGAGTAATTTTTAGTACATGTTAGGCCATACATGGCAGTCAATTTATTTGTTTGTGGGAACGGCAGACCGCCCCATTTTTTTTACTGGGTAATTGTAAGAATCGACACTTTCTCACTTGACAAGACAATCTCGCAGTGGGATTCAAAAACGCAGTGGTGAGAGGCGTGAAAGTTTTTGATGCAACGTCTTTACAGTCCCTGACACGGAGTCGTTTCATAAAAAGAGACAGATATATACCTGTCACACATGTAGAGGGCCTGGAGGATACTGTTCATGTAGCAAGTGTTGCCCAGGTTGAACAGTCCCGTCTTGCCCATCTCAGCCTTCTGTTGATATGAGCGTGGCACATAGGCCGTCCCATCACGGTGGGCCGTCCACTTGGACTCCAGCAGCTTAAACTTGATCACATCTGGTGAAGGCTTTGGATATTCCTGGAAATGAGGTTTGTTTTATTTATTGATAACAAAGGTTTAATCTTCAGAAGATTTAAAGCTTACACATTGCAATGGCCAGTCAGATGCCATACATATTAACATAATTCTTACAAATATTAACTTTTGTTTTGTATTTTGTTAACCAAACTGAAGTATTTTAAAAACCCTATACATCTTTTCACCCTAAATTCAGATTATTCTTAAGAGTTTGTCGAGAAATACAGAAATCTTTCCAGATTGCTGGAATTTAGTTACCAACTTTAAGGCGTTTTTGAACTGTCTTTTAATATTGTAAATAATTAACAAACATATCTGATTAAACTGTTTGATAGTTAAAAATCTACACTTCAATTGCCTCTTATAGCTTTATCTAGACATTCAAGAGCAAATAGTATCATTGTATTTTTTAACTGTATGTATTTAAATGACCCAAATACTGTGCTTCTTTGTCAGAGAGGGTTTATGCCTGCTAATCCATTGGGCCAGATTTTCTTTTTTTGGGTTCTCTTTTTTTCCGCTGAAAAATGTTAAGTGTTGCAGCACCGGCAGTGTTTTCTGTGACTGCATAGATCACAATGAAGCTTGGGACAGTTACATACCTTGATACATTCAAACACAGGGTCATAGAGTTCAGGGAAACCAGCATGAAGGTACATGAGGACGTGGAGTAACTCTGCCAGTCTACTCAACAACTGTTTACTGTGCAGTGAGTTATCTCCCTTCAATAACCCAACAATCTTGGGAACCATTGGGAGTATCTAAAATGAGAAATTAACACAAAATGTTTAATTGTTATTTCTGTCAGAAACATTATACAGCAAAAATTTCAAAGTGGCAGCTGTTATAACAAAATGGTAGTCATTAAATTTTTAAAATTTACTTTTATAGCATTCTTAAAAAATGCAACATTTAGAATTCTGACAAAATAAATTTGATACTGTATAACTATTATTTAGTAATTATCTACTCTCATAGTTTATATAAATATCAAACCTTGAAACACAAGTGTATAATAAAGGACACAAGTTCCCATTTCATATAAGATATATGAAACAAGTTACAAGTTATGATTTATTTTAATTTAACCCTTAACCTGCTACATATATATAATGGACTTTTCTTTCTTTGAATTAAGACTATTCTATTTATGTGACAAAGGGGTGTTTTGGGTAAATGACTGATCAGCAGCTATACATTGTAAAGCCTGAGAGTTACTGGCAGGCTGATCTGGGTTTACAATGGACTCAAAGGCTATTATAGTTACTGGCAGGCTGATCTGGGTTTACAATGGACTCGAAGGCTATTATAGTTACTGGCAGGCTGATCTGGGTTTACAATGGACTCGAAGGCTATTATATTTACTGGCAGGCTGATCTGGGTTTACAATGGACTCGAAGGCTATTATAGTCATGCTTATCAGGTAAAGGGTTAATGAGCTGTTATGGAATGGGGACTTTTTATCACATAACGGTAGTCAAATATGTAAAAACATAAATAAGATGGACATAAAACCGCCACAAAGTCGGACAAAATTTAGTGCCAAATCGTCATAAAATTGCGCCCTTTGATGCCAAAACATTATGTGACATCATAATGTCATATCATACACAACACTGGGTATCAAGGAGTTTGTGTTTTATCTCTTAACAATGGGCATTTTACACTGACTTTTAAAAAATAACAAACTGATTTGTATAACCCTAATTATTTATTATAAGTTGTTGGTAAATAATAAATTTATTACTTAGATCCAGATGAATTCATAATAAATAAAATAGTTTCAGTTAACAAAAGGTGTGTAATGTAATAGATTTAATGTATTTCATACTCAACCAATCAAAATCGTTTCCAGGTTGTATTACACAATTGTGTGCATACAATAGAATATGAAACTGGTGTTCAAAACTGCCATCAAGGTACAATATGTGACAAATAGAGGATCTGATATGACTGTCTGTTTAATACTGACTTTATATAATTAGTTGGATTATATAGCCAAGCATCGTATCACTGATATCCAATGAGTTTAATTATTCAATATTAAACATTCATGAATGTGAGATTATATGAATCACATTAATCCAAGAATGTCATAAAACATGCATTAATTCGTTGTCATACGATGACGTAGCTGCCATTGTCATCATACGATGATGTAGCTGCCATCGTCTTCGTACGATGAGGTAGCTGCCATCGTCGTCATACGATGACGTAGCTGCCACCATTGTCGTACAATGATACCATGTGTTGTTTTGGTCATATCGGTAATGCACCAAGCAAACAGAAATGGTTCACCAATTTTCATTATCCAATATTTTAATGGTAATGGAAATCATTGAGGCAATTCTGGCCCTGAATTCACCAACCATTCTTGAGAATATTCTTAGACTTGAGCCCAAGTATGCAAATTTCAATCACACATACTTCAGTAGGTGTAAGTCAAAACATTCATAATAAGCCGCTATGTATAAATATGATAAATACTAATAAATAGCAACTTCATACGATTGTTTATTTTTGAATGTCATCGGAATATCTGTAAATGAAATTTGGGTACTTGAGCTCAAGTCTAAGAATAGTTTGAATGTCATCGGAATATCTGTAAACAAAATTTGGGTAATTGAGCTCAAGTCTAAGAATAGTTTGAAGAATGGTTGGTGAATTCCAGGCCTGATTATAGACCGAGATGAACCGAAAAGACTGAGCGACAGTTCAGCCTTCATTTGCATATTTATTACACTAGTGTATTAAGTATTTATGACATGGCTTTATAAAAACTTCCATGCCCCAAGTTAAATGATAAATGATAAAGAAATATCAGACCTCGAAATAAAGTTTTATCTCCACTCATGATCAGTGTAAATAAAAGGCAAGTATATATATAGTACACTTGACTTATCTGGATGACATAATCCACGGTTTATTCTGATTCCACGAAACTGTCATTTTAGTGTTACATATTACAATATACATACTGTTATACCCGTAATAGGAGTGCCCAGACGCTATGCAAAATGCCAAAAGTGCGCGCTTATGAAATTGTACTACACATATTACATTTTTTTTTTTTATCGAATTTTAAATTATTTTTTTTGGTGTGGTTGTGGGGCGGGGAGTGAGAAGGATTTTTGGACATAAAAGACCGGAAATGTATTCAAGATCTTTTTTATTTTTTTACTTGAAAAGGTGTGTAGAAGTGGGGCGCTATTATTAGGGGAGACATTCTTATGAGGGGAAATATGGTATAATCATATAAATATGGTATAATCATATAAATATGGTATAATCATATAAATATGGTATAACATATAAATATGGTATAATCATAAATATGGTATAATCATATAAATATGGTATAATCATATAAATATGGTATAATCATATAAATATAATCATATAAATATGGTATAATCATATAAATATGGTATAATCATATAAATATGGTATAATCATATAAATATAACACTAAAACAACAGTTCTTGGAATCACAGATAAGTACATCAACACAGTTTGTCTCCAAAGCAAGTCTGGAAGCTAGTTAATTGTCACAAATCTTTGTCTCATAAGGAGGTCTGCAAGTAAGTTAGCTGTCTCCAATCTCTGTCTTGTATGCAGGCCAATAAGTTGATATAGCTCAGGGCCTTTTAAAATTCTTTGCAGCGGCCTGTATAAGGCCTCTTCCCCAACCAAATTTCTTTTAAAATTGTGCAGTTTTCCCATTTTTAAACTTAACTCTGGAAATTTCATTCCCTATTCATGGATTTTCCCCAAATTTTGGCCAAAAGGCCCCTTCCCCAAAACTGGTAAAAAGGTTCTGTAGCTATATACTAGGGAACCCTTCAATGTTATCAGCTCATGTCACCGAGAACTTCCAGACTGAAACCAAACACACCTTATGAACACATGTATGCTAATATTCCTCCCTGTCTTTTCCAGGGTGGCATTTGAAAACAGTCAACCTACAGCGTCAACCATCAAAACATTCAATGATGTCATGAACATTTGTGAGACATTTTGCAATTAACGCTATGGATACCGCAGTAGTTGTTTCTTTAGTAGTTCTTAGTAGTTCTTGTATGTTCTTTGTGATTATGATAGTTTTATGCGTTTTGTACTAATTTTTCATTTAATGCGTTTTGTACCAATTTTTCATTTTATGCGTTTTGTACCAATTTTTCTTTTTATGCGTTTTGTAGCAATTTTTCGTTTATGCATTTTGTAGCAATTTTTCGTTTTATGCGTTTTGTAGCAATTTTTCATTTTATGCGTTTTGTAGCAATTTTTCATTTTATGCATTTTGGTACGTTTTGTAGCAATTTTTCGTTTTATGCGTTTTGTAGCAATTTTTCTTTTATTTTTTCGTTTATACATTTTGTAGCAATTTTTCATTTATGCGTTTTGTAGCAATTTTTCATTGCGTTTTGTAGCAATTTTTCGTTTTATGCATTTTGTACCAATTTTTCGTTTTATGCATTTTGTACCAATTTTTCTAAGATGGAGAGCGCCTCTGAGGCAGGGATAGTAAAGCTGTTGTGTTTAAAACTGTCTCACCTCTCACCGCTGCAAGTTTGAATCCCACTGGGAACTCAACTTCTCAATTGGGAAACTGATGATTCTTACGAACAGGAGGTATTCAGTATTTGTTTTACCCAGGTAAAATTCAAGCCAGGAATCTTTCATGATTTAAAATGATAACCATCTCTCTCTTCCCTGCTCTTAACTCATCCAATTTTTGTATGATGTTTTACGTCATTTTCAACACATGACTGTAAGGTTATATATGACGGTCGATTTTCCTGGGTAGAACCAGTACCGTAAGAATCATCATTTTCCTCACAAGTCGAGCTCCCAATGGGATTCGAACCCGCAGCAGTGAGAGGCGAGAACTTAACCCATCCAAACTATATTCTTTGAAGAAGTAAGTGTCATATTGGTTGCTTTACATCAAAGTTGAAAAACACTGTGCAACATCTGCGTTATCTAGTCCCTCTTTACCTTTATATCAGTTTAACATTTGAAACCCATTTTTTATTTTCTATTTAAAATACTGTACTAGTGACTGCCTGGCATAAAGCGTGATCTATTACATCAATATGTGTCTTTAATTACTGTCTACTGGTATATCAGATAAACTATTTTAAATGATAAACTACCTACCTACTTTAATACCCACTTGAAACATTTTGGGTCAGAGAAAAGCAAACACAACACTTTTTTGAGGACGGCCTCAAGTAAGGTAAATAATATCAAGTTATTTAAATTAGGCTGAGAAAGCGTGAATGACATAGGGAGTTCTCATAATGTTTTGTGTACTGAATATACCCATTGATTATAATATTATTTATCTATCTCAACTCATATCAAGTGACCCAATAGAAACTAATAAAAGCTAAATTAACATTGGACAGCTAAATCATTATGTATAAATTCCTTAATCTGCTGCGCTCTGTTAATTCAAACATGTTAAGGAAGAAAGAATTTAATTTGGCACATTTCATTTTGATCTAACTTGGCTGTTTAAGAAAAGGTGAAACATGATTGGGTTAAAAACGAAAAAAACACACACTACAATCTTAAATTATATACATTTTGTCCTCATATAAAATTAGTTAGCAGTTTAATAGCAAACATAAACATGTTATTATTTTAAAAGGAAGTAGAATTCAAATAGCAAATCTTCACTATGTTTTTTTAACCAAGTTTGGGTGCTTTTCCTATTAACATTTGAATATTTAAAGTAATCATCCTGCCATAACAGTCGAATTTTATAAAATATGCACACCATTTCTATACCTACTGATGACAGGGTATACAAATAACTTACATATTTTTAGAATTCAAATTGTATAGACACTATATAAACAGCTTTAACCAGCCAGGCTGTCAACCCCAAAACTGGACCCTCGAATTAAGAGTTATCAACTTATAATTCAATTTACGCATATTCAATCACAGGTATTTTAAGAACCTCTTAATAAATCTTTCCTTTTAATCGGCGTATATACATTATTATATGACCTGAACACCTGGATAGAGTTTTGAAAAATGGTTTTGAGGTGTAATATTGCCACTATTTGGCGGGTTAGTTTCTTTAAAAAACATATCCCCAGATACAAATTTAGGACTTGTTTTGAGTAGGAAGGAAACCCTATATATCAATATTGCTTTGTTTTCCTTTGAAATAATTATAAGTAAAGCTGTGTCAGTCAGAATGACTCTGTAACAGTAACACCATTAAAGTAAGGCTGTGTCAGTCAGAATGACTCTGTAACAGTAACACCATTCAAGTAAAGCTGTCTCAGTCAGAACGAATGTAACAGAAACACTATTTAAGTAAGGCTGTGTCAGTCAGAATGACTCTGTAACATTAACACCATTCAAGTAAAGCAGTGTCAGTCAGAATGACTGTGTAACAGGAACACCATTCAAGTAAGGCTGTGTCAGTCAAAATGACTCTGTAACAGTAACACCATTCAAGTAAAGCTGTGGTCAGTCAGAATGACTCTGTAACATTAACACCATTCAAGTAAAGCAGTTTCAGTCATAATGACTCTGTAACAGTAACACCATTCAAGTAAAGCTGTGTCAGTCAGAATGACTCTGTAACAGTAACACCATTCAAGTAAAGCTGTGTCAGTCAGAATGACTCTGTAACAGTAACAACATTCAAGTAAAGCTGTGGTCAGTCAGAATGACTCTGTAACAGTAACACCATTCAAGTAAAGCTGTGTCAGTCAGAATGACTCTGTACCATTAACACCATTCAAGTAAAATTGTGTCAGTCAGAATGACACTGTAACATTAACACCATTCAAGGTAATTTAATTATTAAAGGCACTAACGCGCCAAATTAACGAAAAATTACACTACAAAATTGTTTATCCAAACTTTATCCAGATGTTCAGGTCATAAAATAATGTATATATGCCGACTGAAAGTATGTTTTTTTCATGGGTACTTAAAATACTCGAGACTGAATATGCGCAAAATGAATAATGAGTTCGTAACTCTTAATTCGACATTCCCGTTTTTGGTTTTGGATTGGCTGGTCGTTAATATTGTATTTATAGAGCATGGATTTTCAAAATATGTAAGTTATATACATATATATACTGAAGGGAAAAAGAAACGTGACACGGGAATGTCCGCTATATATTATATGTACAATATGCTGCTGTTAATCTAATGGTACAGGGCTACGTAAGATCTTTCCTTTCAGAAAAAAGACTAAAACAACACGCAACACAGCAAATAGTATTTCTGCAAAGTTTCATTATTGACCGAGTACACATTTGGCGCAAGCTTAAGATGCAAAATTTTGCAAACTCTTTACGTTAAATACAGTATTGAACTGGTTCAATTTTCAAAGAGAAACTTCAACATTTATGAGTTATGTTCTACCCCACTGCCTTCCCCTCCAACGGGATCTGCAGTGGCCCTATTCTTTGCCCCGTAACCAAACGGGGCCCCCGGGTCCACACACTGATGGGCCTGCTGATGGGCCTGCTGATGGAAGGTTAGGGACTTCCACCAGTCAATCATCCTTTGAAGAGCTTATGTTCTTTTAGCTTCATGTAAGTTACAATTCATACAACTTAAATTAAAAACTCTTATATAATAACTCTAAGTATTTTTCCTTTAGTGGAAAAGCTCCAGTATTTTTTTTTTAACTTAACGTCAACCATATAAATTGATTTTCTTTGTTTCCCGACCTACCTACCCCTGAAAATAGAAAATAGGGCACTAACCTTAAAGGGAGTACATCAGGATTTTTATAGAAATATCTTAAATTATAACAAGAGGTCAATGACCTTGAAGCTCTACTGATTGATTTTGATTTCAGGAAGTAGTCGCTACAGACTTGTTTTTTGAAAATCTATTTTTAACCGTGGCGGCCATCTTGAATTTCCCGCCGACCTGATATTTTGCTAAGATCAATAAGACATTAAGAGCAACATTCCTGTGAAGTTTTATGAAAATCCGTCAGGTAGTTTCAAAGAAGTAGTCGCTACAAGTTTTCATTATATAACTCTATGTAAACAAAGCAGCCATATTTAAGGTCAAATCAAAACGATTTTCGACAAGGACCAACATCATGTCATACTGATCATTTTAGAAAAAGTCCCATATCAATATCTCTAATTGTTTTGAAGAAGTAGTCGCTACAAACTTATTTATTTTAAATCTATTTTTAGCTGTGGCGGCCATCTTGAATTTCCGGCCGACCTGAAATTTTTCTAGGATCAACTAGACATCAAGAGCAACATTCCTGTGAAGTTTCATGAACATCCGTCAAGTAGTTTCAGAGGAGTAGTCGCTACAAGTTTTTACTATAAAACTCTATGTAACCAAAGATGGCCACTGGCAGCCATGTTTAACATCGAATCAAAATAATTTTCCACAAGGATCTACATCATGTCATGCTGATCATTTTAGAAAAAGTCCCATATCAATATCACTTATAGTTTTCAAGAAGTAGTCGCTACAAACTTATTTTTTAAAAATCTATTTTTAGCTGTGACGGCCATCTTGAATTTCCGGCCGACCTGAAATTTTGAAAGGATCAATTAGACATCAAGAGCAACATTCCTGTAAAGTTTCATGATAATCCGCCAAGTAGTTTTAGAGGAGTAGTCGCTACAAGTTTTTACTATATAACTCTATGTAAACAAAGATGGCCGCTGGCAGCCATGTTTAACGTTGAATCACAACGATTTTTGACTAGGATCAACATCATGTAATGCTGATCATTTTAGAAAAAGTCCCATATCAATATCACTTATAGTTTTCAAAAAGTAGTCGCTACAAACTTATTTTTTAAAAATCTATTTTTAGCTGTGACGGCCATCTTGAATTTCCGGCCGACCTGAAATTTTTCTAGGGTCAATAAGACATCAAGAGCAACATTCCTGTAAAGTTTCATGACAATCCGCCAAATTGTTTCAGAGAAGTAGTCGCTACAAGTTTTTACTATATAACTCTATGTAAACAAAGATGGCCGCTGGCAGCCATGTTTAACGTTGAATCAAAACGATTTTTGACTAGGATCAACATCATGTCATGCTGATCATTTTAGAAAAAGTCCCATATCAATATCACTTATAGTTTTCAAGAAGAAGTCGCTACAAACTTGTATTTTAAAACTCTATTTTTAGCTTTGGCGGCCATCTTGGATTTCACATCAACATGAATTTTTGCTAGGATCAACTAGACTTTATGGGCAACATTTCTGTAAAGTTTCATGAATATCCATCCAGTAGTTTCAGCTGTGAAGTCGCTACAAATAAAAGTTTACGGACAGACAGACGGACAGACGGACGGACGACGGACACCGCACCACGGCATAAGCTCTGCTGATCTCTGATCAGTAGAGCTAAAAATGTTCCAATTCATGATAAAGCACTTATATCCATCAAAATATGATGTTTGAACCATATTGTTAAGGTTCAAACTTCGAATACACCATATAGCAAGGATGGAATCGGGCATAAAATGCTGAAATTAACCCTGGTGCGTAACCTAGGATAGCACGTATTACAGTTGATTTCGGTTATTTGCATAGCCCATTTTTCAAGAAAATATATTAACCGAAGTATTCGAATAGCCGAAATTGAACATTTTGTACATGTAGCGGTGCACGTTTCTACTTTCGTTTTACTGTTCTGTTAATACTTACATAGAAACTCCATAAAAGCGAGTTAATTATATGTAAGATGTTTGATAGGATTAATACTGTGCATATCCGTTTTGTATTTACTGTTATTTGATAGATTTTATACAATATTTATGCGTATTTGTTTTCTTTCAACCAGCGTCGCTTTGCTATGGTTTGTCGTGTGAATTACACAGCCATGATAATAACATGAACGCTTATTTTATTTTTAATTTATTAAGTAACCTCTATGAGCTACTCGATGTCATATGCATCTCTACCGACACTAGCAAACTGAGAGCAATAAATAATTAACAACACATTGCTTTACATTGCGTACAAACTTATTATTAAATTGTGTATGCTAATTGGTGAGCGATTGTCATGGCGTGGAAGCTTTACGGAAGCTGCACAAAATGGCAAACTTTCTCTCGGCAAGTCATTCATTAGCACCTTTTGTCAATCAATTTGCCTCGGGCTTATCTCTGCCCCGTCAATCAATTAAGGCATACCGGAAGTTAATCACTGTGGTATTCATGCCTGGTGTATCGAAAGGAGTTCCCAAATATATAATCCCTAACTTTTTTTGTGATAAAAGGCATTTTTGAGTATTTAAGGAGTGTTTTTCTGGCTGAAATGACTTTATTGACTTGTTTGTGATAGCTAAAAACCATTTGCATGGTTGTATGATGATTTTATTTGTCAACTTGACAGTTTTGAAAGTGAAAGTAGAACACATTTAAGAGGTGCCGAATGAACGCAGTTTGTTCACGGTTTCAACAAAGATCAGAATTTTATTTTCTTATATGCCACATGACCCCTACTATTCTCAGCAGTTTTCTAGAGAGGCAGGTCTCATGACTAAGAACATGTAAGTGAATCTTAGTTTGAACTTCATTTTGAAAAATGGATAACTAAAAAGCTTGCTCAATATTGCATTGGACTCAATGGGATTTGATTTACTTCTGGTACACCTATAAGGCGGCGTAATGTGAATATTCATTTTCTCTCGGATTCTTACCTAAACAGTATTTTACTTTTCGCAATGACTATAGCTCCAACAAAAAATACTTCACGGTGTTTTAAAAACGCGTTTTGATTTTTTTTCGCATGTTTTTTGCCTCGGAAAGCTGTAATTTGGAGTTTCAGATTTTTGAAGTCTTTAAATGATGACCTGGAGAGACATTTTTCAACAAAACTAGTCTTGTTTGTTGTTAACATGTAGATATTTGTATTTGCAATGATAATTCAGCATTATAATTTGCAAAAGTGTAGTTGTATAGGTGTGACACCACCAAAACTTTCCCCTTACCCCCTAAAATTGAACTTTCTGAGAAAATGTCAGAGAGTACAGTAGGGAAAGTATGCTGTCCAGTCATAGAAACTTAACTTTTAATCACAAAGCTAGTACCAGATTTGCATTTCTGAGTAATTGGGATGTTTATATATGCATGTTGTGCCACCAAATTAAGGTATGATGCCACAAATACACCAAATTGCCTTGTAAATCTGAATTTGGCATGAAAACCAGAATATTTTGCACTTATATAGCACTTTTGGGAAGTAAACATCTTGATTTCTTCAGGTTTACTGACTTTTTTAAGCATTTTATCCATTAAACTAAGTACAGATATGCCCAGTGTCATTTTATATAACAGTTAAGATAGGTAAAACTGTGAACATTTTTACAGATTTTTCATCGCTGTCGACTTCACTGTACATTTTTGAAACGCGCATATCTTGATCAATACTCAACCGATTCGACAAAATGTATGATTTTTTATTCGCTATATTCTAGGCTTTGCCAGAACAGAGGTTTTTAAAATTCACTCACAATTAGGGGTTCTTATAGGCATACCGGAAGTAAATCACTGTGGTATTCATGCCTGGTGTAGTCGAAAGGAGTTCCCAAATATATAATCCCTAACTTTTTTTGTGATAAAAGGCATTTTTGAGTATTTAAGGCCTGTTTTTCTGGCTGAAATGACTTTATTGACTTGTTTGTGATAGCTAAAAACCATTTGAATGGTTGTATGATGATTTTATTTGTCAACTTGACAGTTTTGAAAGTGAAAGTAGAACACATTTAAGAGGTGCCAAATGAACGCAGTTTGTTCACGGTATCAACAAAGATCAGAATTTTATTTTCTAATATGCCACATGACCCCTACTATTCTCAGCAGTTTTCTAGAGAGGCAGGTCTCATGACTAAGAACATGTAAGTGAATTTTAGTTGAACTTCATTTTGAAAAATGGATAACTAAAAAGCTTGCTCAATATTGCATTGGACTCAATGGGATTTGATTTACTTCTGGTACACCTTAACAGTTGAGAAATACAGGTAAATTTGACTTTCAGTATGCAATTTGCCAGATATTCATTATGATATTATCTGGAATGTGACAAAAACCTATGCGATTATACGGGTTTTTTTACATGCAAAAGAATACGAATGGTTTTGTGTTTCTAAACTTTATGCAATTAACCGAAATATGCAATTATAAACCAATATGCGATTAAACGGAATCGACTGTTCTGTACAGAATGAATTTATTTGTAACTAAGGGGTCATTTTTAGGATCATTCATTATGTTTAGGCGCTTTAAAATAGAAAATATCATTATTTGTCAATTTTAAGTCGGACCCCTAGACCCCTTTGAAAAGCCTGATGTACTCCCTTTAACTTTTAATAGCAATTTTGTATCATTATTTTGTTCCTGTAGCTATATTATATTTTTTTTCATAGGTCTTTTAATGCTTTTTGAAAGAAAAAAATCATCTTTCTACCACTTATGAAATCATGCATCGGGATACAACTAATACAAATTAATTTTAACGATGAAAAACTACCGTAGGTATACTATGTGTGAGAAAAAAAAGTCAATACCTACCCGGTATTTCCTAATTCAATACAATGCACATTTTGCACAATGTATATGTACATACCTTGTGAAATGGGTCAGGTGAATGCTGGAAACTCAACAACATGTGCGATATGATACTAAAGCCTGGTTCTCTCACTGGCCCAAACTGCAGCTTCTCAAATATCTGAAATATAGCAACAGTATAAACATGAATATCTCTCTTATCCAAACTGCAGCTTCTCAAATATAGCAACAGCATAAACATGAGTATCTCACTGGCCCGAACTGCAGCTTCTCAATATCTGAAATGCAGCAACAGTATAAACATGAATATCTCACTGGCTCAAACTGCAGCTGCTCAAATATCTGAAATGTAGCAACAGAATAAACATGAATATATCACTGGCCCAAACTGCAGCTTCTCCATATCTGAAATGTAGCAACAGTATAAACATGAATATCTCACTGACTCAAATTGCAACTTCTCAAATCTGAAATGTAGCAACAGTATAACCATGAATATCTCACTGGCCCAAACTGCAGCTTCTCAAATATAGCAACAAAATAAACATGAATATCTCACTGGCTTAAACTGCAGCTTCTCAAATATCTGAAATGTAGCAACAGCATAACCATGAATATCTCACTGGCCCAAACTGCAGCTTCTCAAAAATGGTAACAGAATAAACATGAATATATCACTGGCCCAAACTGCAGCTTCTCCATATCTGAAATGTAGCAACAGTATAAACATGAATATCTCACTGACCTAAACTGCAGCTCCTCAAATATCTGAAATGTAGCAACAGTATAACCATGAATATCTCACTGGCCCAAACCGTAGCTTCTCAAATATAGCAACAAAATAAACATGAATATCTCACTGGCCCAAACTGCAGCTTCTCAATATCTGGAATATAGCAACAGTATAACCATGAATATCTCACTGTCCCAAACTGCAGCTTCTCAATATCTGAAATGCAGCAACAGTAAAACATGAATATCTCACTGGCCCGAACTGCAACTTATCAATATCTGAAATATAGCAACAGTAAAACATGAATATCTCACTGGCCCAAACTGCAGCTTCTTAATATCTGAAATGTAGCAACAGTAAAACATGAATATCTCACTGGCCCGAACTGCAACTTATCAATATCTGAAATGTAGCAACAGTAAAACATGAATATCTCACTGGCCCGAACTGCAGCTTCTCAAATATAGCAACAGTATAACCATGAATAAATCACTGGCCCAAACTGCAGCTTCTCAATATCTGAAATATAGCAACAGTATAACCATGAATATCTCACTGGCCCAAACTGCAGCTTCTCAATATCTGAAATGTAGCAACAGTATAACCATGAATATCTCACTGGCCCAAACTGCAGCTTCTCAATATCTGAAATGTAGCAACAATAAAACATGAATATCTCTCTTATCCAAACTACAGCTTCTCAAATATAGCAACAGAATAAACATGAATATCTCAATGGCCCAAACTGCAGCTTCTCAATATCTGAATTGTAGCAACAGTAAAACATGAATATCTCACTGGCCCAAACTGCAGCTTCTCAATATCTGAAATGTAGCAACAGTAAAACATGAATATCTCACTGGCCCGAACTGCAACTTCTCAATATCTGAAATGTAGCAACAGTAAAACATGAATATCTCACTGGCCCGAACTGCAGCTTCTCAAATTTAGCAACATTATAACCATGAATAAATCACTGGCCCAAACTGCAGCTTCTCAATATCTGAAATATAGCAACAGTATAACCATGAATATCTCACTGGCCCAAACTGCAGCTTCTCAATATCTGAAATGTAGCAACAGTATAACCATGAATATCTCACTGGCCCAAACTGCAGCTTCTCAATATCTGAAATGTAGCAACAATAAAACATGAATATCTCTCTTATCCAAACTACAGCTTCTCAAATATAGCAACAGAATAAACATGAATATCTCAATGGCCCAAACTGCAGCTTCTCAATATCTGAAATGTAGCAACAGTATAACCATGAATATCTCACTGGCCCAATTGCAGCTTCTCAATATCTGAAATGTAGCAACAGTATAACATGAATACCTCACTGGCCCAAACTGCAGCTTCTCAATATCTGAAATGTAGCACAGTAAAACATGAATACCTCACTGGCTCAAACTGCAGCTTCTCAATATCTGAAATGTAGCAACAGTAAAACATGAATATATCACTGGCTCAAACTGCAGCTTCTCAATATCTGAGACATAGCAACACTATAAACATGAGCATCTCACTGGCCCAACCTGCAGCTTCTCAATATCTGAAATAAAGCAACAGTAAAACATGAATATCTCACTGGGGCAAACTGCAGCTTCTCAAATACATGCACCTGAATATAGCAATATTGTTAAAAGAAAACTTCATCCTTCATCTCACCCCACTCTGAGATTGCTGTTCCAATATAACCAAATATGTGTTAATGGGATACAGAACTACATTGGATTGGAATTTCTCTGTCTCTCTTTATATATCTCTATGTGCCTCCCACACGATCCCCTTGATTATGGCCCTTTTCTCACTCTATTTTAGAGGAATTAAAATAGTTCTAAGTTTGTAATAACTGTTATTGATTTTCCTACATGTTTGTATTCACAATTTAAATCAACATTATGGAATTATTAAAATGTTTATAAGGCCAAATAAAATTATATGTGTTGTTCCTATTACAAGCTCAAAAGAAAATAGGGTAGGTAGGTTTTATTTTATACTTTGTATATTTTTCACGTGATACTTTTATAACCTAATACATCTACACTAAATAAAACATGTATTAATTTTGTTGATACTGCCAGATGCAGAACTGATAGAAAAACTAATTTAAAACAAGAAGAAGAAGTAAAAGACGTAAAACGAAGGCATACAATGTTTAGTGTCGACTTCTAAAAACGGGGTCGGTCGGGAAACCGGAACCACACATATAATTTTATTTGGTCTAATTGCATATATATATGAGGCTTTCTAAACCATCATAGCTCTATAAAGTAATGGACACGCAATTGCAGTCCATGTTAAGTAGCATTCAACTTTTTTGATTTAAAGGGGATGATGCACTGTTTTCAAACACAGTTTATTTTAAAGGGCTCTGAAAAACTGGAAAAAAGCTGAAAGAATTATCAAAATGCCATGAAAAATAAAGGAGATATGACCTATTGAAAATATGCAAAGAACATAAATGGAGGCGGCCATCTTTGAATGATGACGTCATCGCGCCGTTTTACCATATATGGCATATTGATAAAATGTCTTTTAAAGCAAAGAAAATCACTGCAAATGAAAAATACTACTACAATGTATACATTTTACATCTGTATATTTATTTTTAATCAATTTGCAGTGGTTTTCTTTGCTTTAAAATAAATTTTGTCAGTATGCCATATATGGTAAAATGGCGCGATGACGTCATCGTTCAAAGATGGCCGCCTCCATTTATGTTCTTTGCAAATTTTCAATAGGTCATATCTCCTTTATTTTTCATGGCATTTTGATAATTCTTTCAGCTTTTTTCAAGTTATTCAGAGCCCTTTAAAATGAACTGTGTTTGGAAATAGTGCATCAACCCCTTTAAACTCGTAATGTTTTCTTAACTTTTCATTTAAATCCCTAAAGCCATGTTGTTCTATTGTTTGGTTGTCAGATTTCTTTTTTTTTCTGGAAAAGTCACAAAGGAAGAGCGGGGAAAAGTATCTATCTTGTAATGGTGTTGGATATTTTATAAAACATGAAATTGACCAGAACAATTCTATGCAAACAAGAACTTTTGATTTTACGTTAAACATATCACATGGCTGTTAGAAATGTGGGACCAAAATCTAGATACTGGACATGCTGGATGCTTTATCTTTTTTTCATTTTTTTATTTTTTATTTTTTCTAAAATGTTTTCTTTTTCTGTTGTTTCTTTCTTTACAAAATTAGTCTGGTAGGATCTGAGAAACATATAAAAAAACAAACCCTGGCCTTATTTATGAGTGAAAGTTTAAGGATGCAAACGATGGATTAGTTTCTAGTTTAATTGCCTATTTGACAACTTCCCACACATATCACACATCTATGATTAATAATATTTTCCATTTAAAAGGCATTTACGACTTCAAAAAGAATTAGATGCAGAAGTGAATCAGAATTTGTGGCCATTGAAGGGTAGGTAAATGCCACAAATCATGGAGCGTGCTATCTTAAACTTTGTTCTTTCCTTAATGGATTTTGTTTTCTCCATATTACAACTTTATCAAAGTAATGTTTTCACAAATAATGGTGATTAAAAGCTCAACGTAATTACAAATATCCGTGTTTATTGTACGCTCGAAACCACAGTCAGAATAACAGTCAATAACTTGTTTGAAGTATACATAATAGTCATTACTGCCGTATTTTACCATAACTATTATTTTCATACCTGCATAGGGGAGATTGGTCTCAGGAACAGGGAGATTTTGATATCAGACTATTTTTTGGATTATTTGAAAAAAAATCAACAAAATCTATGTAAATTACACATGTACAGCTTAATAAACATTTATTTTGTATATTTACATTTTTGTTATATATACTGGAAATATGATTAAAGCAAGATTATTTCAACTTTTAGATTTTATTTTTAATTTTTAAATATTTTTTTTTAGTTTGGTTGGAGGAGGGGGAGTGGTTTTCTCCAGCGGGAGACTTGGCAGGTCTGTGTACCACATAATTATATATTTGGCATACACATTTAGCATGAGGTAAATAAATTCCCATACATTTTATTAATATACATAAGCAATATTAAATTGGAGCCTATAAAAGGCCATCAATCTGGCAAAACAAGAATAATTTTTGTCAACATGGAATAAATAATCATAATGATACATCATAACATTAAAATAATAAATTCTGATGACGTCACCCTCCTATGTCATTTCACCCTACTACCAAATGTGAGTTCACATATACCTGTGGGTGTTGACTATAAATTTACATATTGAAGTTTTTTTTCTGTTATATTTTACATCTTACTTTTAAATGAACCATAAATTCATTTTACCCTTGAATAAACATTTTAACCGACAAAAAAAATTCACTCAAGCATTTACAGTTGAAATACTTTTGAAGATTTACAAGATCGAGAAATTTAATTAGTATTCGTTTTGCATATCTCAGGTAATTGAAAGTAAACCCCCAGTTGGCATATCACGCTGAGTACACATGTTGACAGGCTAATTTCGCAAGCGGAACATCATGTGGTATACACTTGTGATAAGTAATAAGGCCACCTTAAAAATATTTGTTTGCTCTTTCCCGACCCTAATTTAAAATTTTGGGTCGGTAGGTAGGCAACATACTTTTGTTTTTTAATAGCATCTTGATGTGACCGGCAATTTAAAAAAAAAAATTTTTTTTTTCCAGTGGGACTTTTTTTTAGGTCGGTCGGGAAAGGGCAAACATTATTTTTTTTTTAAGTGTGGCCTAAGTAATCATATTAGGATTGCAGAAGAGTTATGTGACCTGATTACCATACCTGATCTACTTTGTTCTCGGTGACTGTGATCAGTATACTGTATTTTTGCACCGACGCCAGACCCTTCAGGAATGCGATCACCCAATCGTCCACAAACCTCGACGTCGGCCACTGTAACCAGTCTATGATTCTCTGAATGGCGGTGATCATGCGAGCATTGTCGATGCTGGAGTCGTTGATGGCCTGCTTCACGACGATGCTGATCATCGCCTGTGGTAGGTATTGAACGAGTGAGCCGAGACAGACGGACGGTTCAATATCGCAGCTGGATGATATGATGCTGAAGATCACCTTAAGACAATTCAGCACCGTCTGCGAGTCTGTGTTTTTCCAAATATGAGCTAAAAGTGAGGCCACTGTGTTGACATTTTTGATGTAGTTCACTATCTCTCCCTCCTCTTCTGGAGAGTTGCACGTGCTAAGGGAGTGAACCATATTTGTACAGAATGGGAGAGTATAGTCCCCTTTTGGTATACAGTCTTTGAACTCGAGTATAAATTCTGTGAAGTTTTTAAGACATTCTAAAGATGGATGTTCTCTTATATAAGACATTGCTTTGGCTTCGATCACGGAACAATGATTCCTGTACATTGACGTCATTTGTAACACCCTCATGCTCTCGGTGAGCAAAATTGGAACCTTACTCTCATTGCGACACTTTTTTGAGAATAGCGAAACTAGGTAATCTTTGTTGAAAAACTGCTCGAAAGTGGTCAAATTATGCTTTGCCCATGAGAGATACACTTTTAATCCATATACATCCTCTAGCTCACTGTCTCCATCGAGGTACCATTTGGTTGTTAGGTCCAGTACGGATAAGATCACGTTTGAGGATTGTGTAGAGGAACCTTTCTCCGCTATTTTCTGAAGCAGGTTTTTCTTGATGGCGTCAGGATGGGGGGATGACAGGATGCCCTTCAGTATAATGTCCATCTTCTCCACTGACTTCTTACTCTTACCTACCTGCAAAATAAAACACATTGTCGAATCAGTTTATTCATTACAGTTGCTGCAAATGAGTACAAATGTTGCAAATTTAAACAGTTGAATGAAATTGTGAATTACGTGCTGATTCTGCATTAATGAGTACTGGTAATTTAAACGGCTCATCAACACGCTACGTTACGTTATTCAGAGCCCCATCCACCCCACACGAAGGCAGAGGTGAAGGATACAAAGTTTCCGGAAAACATGCCCTATTCCAACTATCAAATAGGGCCTGTGGTTCTTCAATATGCTAGGACGAGATTGGCTGATTCACGGAACAGATTTAAGACGCTAAGAAATTAACTGTTTGGCCAATGGAGATAAGAACATTTTAAAATAAATTGAATTATCTTATTCCAAACCTTAAATTACTCGTTGTTTTTTTAATAATTAAAATTTTGTTTTTGATTGTTTAGTCAATTTTTCCGAAGCTTCAGACCATATGTAATTGTGCCTCAACACGGACTCAAACCCGGGTCAGTGCTCTAACCTCCAAGTGATCAAGGACACATGGTTGACAAAATAGTTTTGTAAAAAAATAAGTTGTTCACAAATATTTTTACTTTTTTATTTCATTTGTCATCTTAAAATATCCCCCAGTAAAAAATCTGGAATTTCCTGTCTTGGGGATTATTCTGATTGAATTGTAACAAGAACAAGTGTTTATCAACTTTTAACAAATTCTGCATAACTGTTTGATTTTCCATAAGTCAACTCAGGTAACATGAGACAGAGGTAACATGAGTAGGTAATTGTAACATGCAACACAGGCATCTATATATCCATCTGCTAATAACCCCAAGCCTTGTCTCGGGACCCAGAGATGGCAGAGATGGCGGAGATGGTGGAGATGGCGCATCTGTCGCAAAGACATGTTACATATTAGTAAGAATAATGAATATATACCTAGGGGTAGGGCATTCTAGTGGACTATTGTTCTGAGGAAATGTGAGTATTTGCAGTAGTTTAGTGGGTTTAGAGGTCTGGACTGTCAATTGTCAGTGTCTAGTAATCTAGGGGGGTTCTAAGCTACAAGACTGTTCATTTCTAACATGAGCAGGTAAATGCAACATAAATATGATGGTTAGTGTTTTACGTCATTTTTGGTACATTTTAGGCTATGTATGACGGGGTGGGTTGGAGGGTCAATCTTTTTCATACCACCCACTTTTTTCCTGGGTAGAACCAGTAAAGCCAGCTGTAGGAATCGACACTTTCTCACTTAAGAGTAAACAATATAGATCTTGAAGAATAAACAACACAATAAGTGCCTGAAATGTCCGAGACATTTTCTAAACAAATTCAACAAAATCGTTTGACATGTGTATGTAACAGTTCGTGTATTTATCCGGCAATAGTAAAATATGTTTAAGGACTGCCTATGGGAATTAAACATGGGCTTTAGACTTGAATAGTTATGATAACCACTCAGCTATGACCACTACAGGACTATGAATGATGTTCCCCTGGGCTTTAGACTTGAATAGTTACGATAACCACTCAGCTATGACCACTACAGGACTATGAATGATGTTCCCCTGGACTTTAGACTTGAATAGTTATGATAACCACTCAGCTATAACCACTACAGGACTATGAATGATGTTCCCCTGGACTTTAGACTTGAATAGTTATGATAACCACTCAGCTATGACCACTACAGGACTATGAATGATGTTCCCCTGGACTTTAGACTTGAATAGTTATGATAACCACTCAGCTATGACCACTACAGGACTATGAATGATGTTCCCCTGGGCTTTAGACTTGAATAGTTATGATAACCACTCAGCTATAACCACTACAGGACTATGAATGATGTTCCCACTGGACTTTAGACTTGAATAGTTATAATAACCACTCAGCTATGACCACTACAGGACTATGAATGATGTTCCCCTGGACTTTAGACTTGAATAGTTATGATAACCACTCAGCTATGACCACTACAGGACTATGAATGATGTTCCCCTGGGCTTTAGACTTGAATAGTTATGATAACCACTCAGCTATGACCACTACAGGACTATGAATGATGTTCCCCTGGGCTTTAGACTTGAATAGTTATAATAACCACTCAGCTATGACCACTACAGGACTATGAATGATGTTCCCCTGGGCTTTAGACTTGAATAGTTATGATAACCACTCAGCTATAACCACTACAGGACTATGAATGATGTTCCCCTGGACTTAGGCCTGAATAGTTATGATAACCACTCAGCTATGACCACTACAGGACTATGAATGATGTTCGTC
Source organism: Cyrtodaria siliqua (assembly GCA_037043455.1). NCBI lineage: Eukaryota > Metazoa > Mollusca > Bivalvia > Adapedonta > Hiatellidae > Cyrtodaria > Cyrtodaria siliqua. Next base: position 295,622 of record JAWPHD010001136.1, on the reverse strand, counting down.
CGGACTTTAGACTTGAATAGTTATGATATCCCCTCAGCTATGACCACTACAGGACTATGAATGATGTTCCCCTGGACTTAGGCCTGAATAGTTATGATAACCACTCAGCTATGACCACTACAGGACTATGAATGATGTTCGTCCGGACTTTAGACTTGAATAGTTATAATAACCACTCAGCTATAACCACTACAGGACTATGAATGATATTCACCTGGGCTTTAGACTTGAATAGTTACGATAACCACTCAGCTATGACCACTACAGGACTATGAATGATGTTCCCCTGGGCTTTAGACTTGAATAGTTACGATAACCACTCAGCTATGACCACTACAGGACTATGAATGATGTTCACCTGGGCTTTAGACTTGAATAGTTACGATAACCACTCAGCTATAAGCACTACAGGACTATGAATGATATTCGCGTTCGCCTGAAACCGTATTCATCAAGCTTCTTAGCAATATCTTAGCTAAGTCAAATTTTATCATTTTTTTAAACACCTTTTTCTATCGATTTTAAACATTTTCTTAACATTTCTAGTAAGGGTATGGATAAATAAAATCTACAGCTAAATATTTATCTTAAAATAGATGGTGTGTAGTGGCCCTGAGAGGTTAATAAGGATATTTAAAAATATGTAAAAATCTTAAATTTTGACCTAAGTAATATTTTCCACTTAAGTTGCTTTATGAAACGGGCCCAGGCTGTTGTACGCCCATTTTTGAAAGCTGTTTAAAGGGACACTATATGTAAGTAAAGCATATATTGAGATAAGCAGAATTAATAGCTCAGTGTCTGATTTTTATTTAGTGAAACGTTTACATGAAGCATAGACCCAAGTAAGTCTGTAGTAATGAATTTGTAAATTTGAATGAAAAAAGGGTTTTATTTATTGTTTGTAAACATTGCTGGGACGGCAATATTTATATTTCTTTTGCTCACGTGATATTTGTTAGCGAATTACGTTTTGATCATGTCTTGCATCACATAATTCTCCTGTTCACCTCGATTACTACAGTGCTTTGGGTGGTATAGAATCACTCGGGTTAAACGTCTAATTTTAAAATGAAAGGAAAATGTCTATTTAATTTCTGATTTAGATTTACCCTTTTAGTTGTATGATAGCAAAATTTCTAAAATTATTGTCCTTAAACTGTGATTTTTTAATAGGCGTTTTTGCACCAATATTTACATAATTTCATTTTTATCCTTAAAAGTGCCAAACTGCAACAAGTTACCTTAATTGATGATTGCATTTTGACTTTTGTCCCTAACATTTGTTAAAACAGCAAATATTTACTTCTGAGTTTATTGTGACAGTATGAATTTTTCGTTTCAAAAACACACTTCATTCAGGTAGTATAGAATCATTTTTTCTGAGAGATGTTGCACGTAGTGATATATTTTGCATGGAAAAATGTCCCAAATAATTTCACCGTTGAATAAATGTATGCTTATATGATATATCTTCAAGCCTGGAAAGTTTTAAAATAATCTAAAATATATGAGCTGAGAAAATTGAATTTAAACAGAAAATGATTCTTTACTACCAATGATTCTATACACCCCAAAGCACTGTACCAGAGAGTGCGATCAACCCCACCAGGCGTTAATTTATTTTGTACCCCTATTCAATTCAGTCAAAACATCTTGCTTCTATTTAGTAAATATTCAATAATGGTAGCTGTGTAATGTTTATCAATGCAATTTTTTTTTTAATAAGCTAAAAATTATGGCTAATGTCCCTTTAAAATGAAACACATCAATGTAGTATGAAAGCAACCCTGACATATATTCATTATCAGGACCCCTGTTGGCAAGTATATGTTACATGGATGGTGTAAATTAAACCAAATAGATCATGATATAGTGCGCTTAACTGACCATCATTTATAACCTCTACAACACCGGAATGGGCATACTGGGCGCCGACCCCCGCACAAAACATGCCTGTTCATCACTATATATATCGCAGATAGTGTAAGATAAATTCCTGTGTTGCCTCACTGATAAATACACTTGACATACATTGTCATGATAATCCCTTTCATCATGCATGATTATTCCAGTGAGGTCAGGTACTTAACATATGGGAAGAGCGATACACCCGGATTGACCCAAATGGACATTTTGAAATCATGCCAATAACAGTGTCTCCGCTAATTTTAAAATAATTACATATTTATTAATATAAGAAGAAATAACAGAGTATTCTGTATATGTAAATATGACAATTTAGAATACTTATATCAAACAGAAACAAGAAAGATGCAGTCATCGATATCTCCCATATCTCCCATCACGACCATTATCTTATCATGACCATTATCTTATCAGAAGGGAGAAAGAGTTATAAACATATAACTTCAAGAAACACTAAGGCCAATGGTTGATAACTGAAGCAATTATCTTTAAAGAATACCTCGATCTGAAATTTAATTAAAAATAGTCTGGAAAGAATAAAATGACAATAAAATTAATGTCACTGTTAAGTGAGAAATGCCCCCCAAAGTGGTTTTGACCTTTGACCTCTAAGTGTGACCTTGACCGTGGAGCCACGGACCCTGGATTTTGCGCGCGACACGTCGTCTTGTTGTGGTGAGCACTTGTGCCAAGTTATTTGAAAGTCCGTCCAGGAATGTCAGAGTTATTGACCGGACACGATTGTACTGACTACTATATGCCTCACTTCGGGGCATAAAAACAAGAAATATGTCCATGAGACATGGATGCCACCACCGAAAAACAATCCGAGGAAAACATAAAATTTTAAGTAAAACTCTTGTAATACAAGGTCAATTTTGATGCTGAATTGATATCCACATCTTGACATCATCGGTAAGCATCCTGTAAAGTTACGAAACAATCAGTCGAAAACTTTTGGAGGCGATAGATGCACAAACATTTTGGGAAGGACGGATGAATGCTCGGACAGACGGACGGACATTCGGTGGTGGGGTCATAAAAACGCCACACAAATTATACACTAGTTCTATAAATGTATTATCAAGCAGGATACTTTCCCTAGCCTTGTCCATCGGATAAAGACATAAACCGGGTGGGCCCGTGTATTGGAGTCTTATCCTCCAAGCATATTAAAGAACTATAAGAGTATGGCAGGATTTCTAGATTCCTACATGTACTGGTATGTATCCTTTCCCTCTCTCTGGGGAGGCTCAAAATAACCGACAATGCACGCATCATTTACACCAAGCTTAAACTTTATTCTCAGTTTGCCTGCCTGCAATATCTTACTTCTTGTCATTGTACATTTTTAGCATACCGGTATTTAAATTCATGTATAGGTGAAAATCGAAATATTGAAGACGGTGAATATATAGTACAATGCAATCATGTCAATATTGAACACTTCAAATCTTTACATATATCAGCAGGTACCCATCCAGGAGTTTTCCACCGCTGATATAATATTATATACGGGTACATATGACTATGCCATTATCTTCAAGGTTGCCCTTAATAACCTGATGACACCTTCTGATTGTGCTGTAGTCACCAAAAAATGGCCATACAGGAATACATATACTTAAAACTAACTCCCTGGGGCAACCACACTTCAAACAAAATCAAATTGACCCATGTCATTTTCTGAGTGTTAATTTTATTTTCACACCATCTGAATGGTTATAATGGGTGACTAGACAATGCTTCATAGGTGCTCCATCTGATTATACAAGGTGTAGGGCACAATATTTACTTTGGCAACAATGGGTATGAACTAGAGTTTTTTTTGGGAAAAAGAGACAACCTAATTAAAATAAGTTTGATAGTGGATAGGGTGCAACCTTGTTAAGATATGTTTGGAAGTGGATAGGGAACATTTGTGAATAACATTAAAGGAAATGTGGAAAAGTGTTTCATGAAAAGACAAAAGCATTAGTAAAAATAGAAAATGTATCCATGGGACACGAATGCACCACTGTAGCACTGTCATTCATATAGAATTAAACTTCAGTGTAAATTAAGTCCAAAAAGTAGGTCAAGGTCATTCATACTGACCTTGTTCTGGTAGGAACATATTAATTTCAATCCAACATTGGGATTAGGAAGAGTAGCAGTGACAACAAATTTAAAGTTAAAATGTCAAAGGGCCATAACTTGTCACAAATTATTGAACTGAAACGCACAAGGGATATGCACAACTAGATATGATACCGATGCTTCCTGCCAAGTTTCATCAAAATCCAACAAGCGGTTTAGGAGGAGTTGCCGCGACAAATTTAAACCTAAAAGGGCTGTAACTCCGTCAAAAATCAACGAACCGGAACACAAACATGATATGCACAACTAGGCATCATACCAATGCTTCCTGCCAACTTCTGTCAAAATCCAACAAGCGGTTAGGAACAGATAAGGCTAAGGGAGGGAAGTACTTGCCCAAGAACATACCCTAACTCAGTGGCACTGGTGAGGCATGAACCCATATCAACGAACATTTCAGTTCATCACGCTATCAATTAAAACAGCCCCCTAACACAAGGCATGGAATTTAATGTTGTTTTAAACAATCTTTAAGTCATATCCCGACAGTATCTACTTTAGGAGTGGGCACAATGTTCAACTTCATAGTGCAACCACACCGGGATACCACGCCGTAGACACACATGAAACTGACACTTGGGCCTACCAGTCCAAACACTACCTTTTAAATTTTAACGTCAAGCAAGGGAGCTACTTTATAGTAACCATTTGATAAAGACTTTGGTGCGGCCCATCCAGGGACTGAACCCACAGCCTCTCACATGCGAGGCAGATTCTACAGCAATTTCTTTCCAGCATATTGTGCTTTACAGAAAATACAGTGACACCACATAGGTCTACAGGATAAGTAATTATAATTATCATGAAGTCTGAAGTGTTCATAGGTAAACAGTGGCACAGGATAAATAGATATGTTTTTATTCAATACATACGGACAGACATTAGGTTGCAGTAAGAACAAGTAACCAGTACAAGAAGTGTCACTAGAGGGGAACCTGAAATCACTCTGCGTTAACCAATGTGTATGTAGTGAGGATTGAACTGTGTCTATATTATAAGATCAGCAAACAAACCGGTGTAAGGCCAATTTGTTTTTTAAATAGGTGTGTTTCCTATTGCATGCTCAAAAATAGGGTAGGTCGGTAGGCTTTTTAAAAAAAAAAAATTGAGCAAGATATTTTGAGATTCTATTTATCTCATAAACCCCATACAAGTTGATGATACAACTGGAAGTTTCTCTGTGATGTTGCACTTTACCTCGATAAAAGGCTGACCGAGTTTTAATTACGCATTCCAGTGTTACAAATAACAGGACAATTTAAACAAGAAGAGCTTTGTTTAACATGCATTTTACTAATTAGTTTAATAGTTAATTAGCATTGCATTGTTTACCTGAAAGAAAAACATTATGAATGTATCATATGACATTCCAGGCAAATTATATGGCTTACCAAATATTTTCCACTTTTGCTGTGTAATTTGGTAATAATTTGCATATACCACCAGTGCCCAGTGGATTACAGAAAATATAGAATGGTGTTATGTTTCACTTTCAGGATGTAAGGCCACAAAAAATTAATTACCTGGTTCTCAGGCCACTTTTTCTGAGAAGAGATGCGGGCTGGCGCATTTTTTTTTACAATTTTAGAGTGGTCAACAGACACGCGGGCGATTTTTTTTTCATCCAAACTTTTAATTCCAGTACATGTATTGATGCAAAATATCTCGAAATACATGTGCAATAACCAGTTGGATCAGCTCATCTCTATTGTCGATCATTACCTTATCATGTCTTCCCGACTTATGCTTCTTTCAATCACAATAAGTCCGTATATTTGTATTAGATCACGCATGAACTTCAATCGCCATTATTGCATGTTGTTGTGAGCATCTGACTCTCCTAGATTGGTACCCCTATGACTGCAACACTCACAACTAGCGAGCAGAGCGGCAGATAGTCAGCCGCGCACCAGTCTACCCACAAGGGGATTCCCCTGAGGTAGTTGCATGTAAAAACCGAAACGAACTTGGATGCGGAACTTTTTTTTCGAAATTTTGGTAGCGCATTTCCAATTTTTATTTTATTACTTCTGAGATAAAATCGGCAATGCGGCACCAAAAAAAGACATGCGGGTGGGCCTGAGAACCAGGTAATTAATTTTTTATGGCCTAAGCTATTTGATAAATCATTGTTCAGAACAAATTGAATTTACTTTTCTTTTTTTTTCTCTCTTTTTTCCCCTTCATATTTGCATAATATGTTTTAGGGTGGGCACCTTAAAAATAGGGTCGGTCAGGCCACCGGAAACACAGGTATTTTTTTTTATTTGGCCTAAGTATTAATGCAGTCGTTTTTTTTAATCAATTACCAATTTTGGAAAGTTAAGTGTCATTAGGTGCCCAGTTTGTGGTTTAGTTTATATACCTCATAAAATCTGGGTTAATTCAATAATTATTGGAATGAATGGTCTGTGTGTGCCTCTCAAAAAATCTTGACAAGATATTTATTCCCTTCCTGGATTCATGACAAATCTCTATTAATAAACATAATTCAATAATTATCTGTGTGTGCCTTTCAAAAATCTTGATGAGATATTTATTCCCTTCCTGGATTCATGACAAAGCTCTATTAATAAACATAATTCTTTAACCAGGGTTCAAACTAGGCCTGGACTTTTCCCTCCAAAGAAAATATAGAGAAGTGACCAAAAAATAGGGAGAAGTGAGGGAGACACGATCTTTTAAATTAAGCGCACAATCGGTTATTGTTAATTATTAATTGATATACATGTATACACCCTATTAGTTATAACATTTTGATTATTTAAGTTATAGCTAAATGCAAATAAAGCATGCTAGCTGTTTTCAAATTAAATGTGTTTATTAATTTTATTCACACTCAGATGCACTCTTTACACATATATACTGTAACTATAGAAGAAAGGATTGATAGAAGAATTAATATAAATATATTGCATGTATCTTTATTTATTCATCTTTCTAGCAATTTGTATGGAGTTCTATGGAGGGTGTGAATAAGGATTCTCAAACTTCTTCCTAAAAGGCTTATTCCTCACTAAGACCTATAAGACCAATTCATGTGTTTGTATTAGCTAAAAACAATGTTGATGTTAAACTGATTCAGTTATATCTAATAAAAAAAGTTTTTCTTCCATCCGAAATTATGTACCTGTCCGAACTACTATGACACCACACTTTTCCGGAAGTAAAATATTGCCGAAAATTCAGTAGAAATGTCATCTATTATTAACTTTTTTTCATGCATTAATTTGTTTGGAATGCCAAAAGGTCTGTTTTATCAAACAATTAAGAAAACGCAACTCTAATCATTATTCGGTGGTATCATTTAATCACCTCAGGTCAATTATCTTCGTGTTTTGATCACGTTTTCAACACGCACTTGTCTAACTTTAACGGAACCTATGATTGGTCAATTGTTTAGCTATACGCAATTTCATTGGATAAGGCGTGTGTATTCCCTGTACAGTCTAATTTGTAAACAAACAATGGCGAGGTGCGAAAATTGCCTCAGGGGATATCATATCTGTAGGAACGTATGCTGCGGCCCGCGGGGTTTCTGCTGTGATCGATCAAAGCAATTAGCATAATCCCTTCCCAGCGATGTCAACGCCTGTCCTGAGACATAAACAACAGGTCAATTAAAGGACTGGTTACACTTCGCTTGAGGGCGGGAAAAAAGCGAAGTGATCAATCTGAAGGCGACTTAAACTTCGCCGTCGGCTAAAAAAAAAGCGAAGTCACGGAGGAAAAAGCGACTTTAAGGCCACCCTTAAAAATATTTATGTTTGCCCTTTCCCGACACTAATTTCAAATTTTGGGTCGGTAGGTAGGCACATTTTTTTTGTTTTATTTATTTTTCTGTAACAAAAACATACTTTTATTATTAGTGGCATCTTGATGCGACCTGCAATTAAAAAAAAAATGAGAAAAAAATAATTGGGTATAGGGCCCTTTTTTTTCGAGTCGGCTGGGAAAGGGCAAACATTAACATTTTTAAGTGTGGCCTAAAGGTGCTAAAGCAGCTGATACATAAATAAAGGTACTTCTAACACAATATGAGATTTATAAATAAAGGCATGGTTCTCTGTTGATGAGATACATAACTGAAGGAATGGTTTTGTTCAAGTCAACAATATTCGTAAATGAAGGCAAGGTTCCCTGTCAATGAAACATATAAATGAAGGGATGGTTCCTCTCAAGTCAATGAGATTTATAAATCAAGGCATGGTTCCCTGTCAATGAGACATGAAGGGATGGTCCCTTTCAAGTCAATGAGATTCATAAATGAAGGCATGGTTCCCTATGAACAACATTAATGAAAGCATGGTTCCCTGTCAATGAGACATATAAATGAAGGGATGGTTCCTTTCAAGTCAATGAGATTCATAAATGAAGGCATGGTTCCCTGTCAATGAGCGACATTAATGAAGGCATGGTTCCCTGTCAATGAGATATATAAATGAAGGCATGGTTTCTTTCAAGTCAATGAGATTCATAAATGAAGGCATGGTTCCCTGTCAATGAGCAACATTAATGAAGGCATGGTTCCCTGTCAATGAGACAAACAAAGGGATGGTTCTTTTCAAGTCAATGAGATTCATAAATGAAAGCATGCCATGGTTCCCTGTCAATGAGCAACATTAATGAAGGCATGGTTCCCTGTCAATGAGAGACATAAATGAAGGTGTGGTTCTCTGTCAATCAGATACATAAATGAAGGCATGGTTCCCTGCCAATGAGATACATAAGGGATGGTTCCTTTTAAGTCCTTGCTTGTTTGTTTGCTGTTTAACATCTTTTTAGCACATTTTAGATGTATGATGCTCAATTTTTTTGGTGGAGGCAGACCACCCATTTATTTGTGGTGGAGGCAGACCACCCATTTATTCCTGGGTAGAGGTGTAACACACCAGTGCTCAAGAAATAGGATAGCCCGACGCCCGGGGCTCCTCGAAATCCATTCCGGGCCTGTCTCATTTTGCAGACGAGGAGCCCGTCGGGCCTGTCTACAAAAAAAAAAAAAAAAAATCCCCCCAAAAAAATCAGTTTTACTGGATCTCAAGCTCAAGTTCCTCAAAACCAAAATACTCCCATGTGTATTGTGAACTGTGAAAACACTTGCAATAAAGTAATTAAAATGTGTTATACACACATTGAAACAATAAGATATTTTGCCTGGCTTCGTGTCGGCAGTTTGTCACAACTTTGAGGTCGACAATTGTTGACATAAAACTCATTATTCTGCTATTAGGGTTGTGGTTTCTTTCCTTTGTGTTAAGAAATACCGTTTTTGTCATTAAAAACACACTAATGCATGAACAAAATTCGTCATTGATGGTATTTCGATTGAATGTTTGTGAAATGTTCGGGCCGTAAAAGTGCGGTGTCATAGTAGTTCGGATGGTACATAATTTCGGATTTTTTTATTTTTTTTATTTTAAATAATCAAATAAGAAAAACTGTCCTTTACAAATACATGTTGGTGGAAAGAAAAATATATATACTGCATGTATATGTATAAATACAGATATAAAGTATATTTCTATTCATTATTTAAGGTGTAAGGAGTTCCTGGAATCCTACTTTTAAATGAATTCTAGTCTAGGCTCCTAATTCTTTACTTGGAGAAAGTGGTGACAAAAAGAAAAAATATAGCCAGAGGAGGCTCTGATAGTCTCATAAAACCTGATTAAAAATTTGGCTCCAAGTTTATCTCCAGTTTCACCAAGTCGGCTCTGATTATTATCGTTCTGCAAAAGTGCTAGTACTCTCCTTTGCATTAGTTATAAATTACTATGTAATATTCTATTCTAACATATTTTAAACGAAATGGTAAATAAGTCCGCTGACCAGGGAGCATAAAGTGGTAGCAAAAAGAAAAATATAGTCAGAGGAGGTTCTGAGCTTGATTAATACATACGTAACAAAATTAATGTGTGCTATAAAAGTGAAATATTGGACCTTTCCATTTTAAATCAGGGCCTGTCCATTTCAAATCAGGGCCTGTCCATTTCAAATCGGGGCCTGTCCATTTTTAGAAGCAACAAGCCCTGGGCCTGTCTCTTAAAATAATTTTCTTTGAGCACTGCACACCCATTGATTGTTGCATTGAGTTGTGTGTGAATTAAAATTTAAATGCCATGTTGTCATTCATATCTGGGCCCAAATTAAAAATGAATAACTTACATTCTCATCACAAATGACACATATGCTGCCAAAAAATCCACAGAAAAATGGGGGTCATGTATCTTCTAAGAAAGAACTTGTCTCATGAATGAATGGTCCCTTTAAAAACATAAACACTGAGATGCCATAATATTGTATTCATACACTCATTTCCATATAAGCAAAATAAATTAAACAAGAGGTCAATGACCTTGAAGCTCTACTGATTGATTTTGTTTTCAGGAAGAAGTCGCTACAAACTTGTTTTTTGAAAATCTATTTTTAGCAGTGGCGGCCATCTTGAATTTCCGGCCGACCTGAAATTTTGCTAGGATCAATAAGACATCAAGAGCAATATTCCTGTGAAGTTTCATGAAAATCCGTCAAGTAGTTTCAGAGGAGTAGTCGCTACAAGTTTTCATTATATAACTCTATGTAAACAAAGATGGCCGCTGGCAGCCATGTTTAACTTCAAATCAAAACGATTTTCGACAAGGACCAACATCATGTCATGCTGATCATTTTAGAAAAAGTCCCATATCAATATCACTTATAGTTTTCAAGAAGTAGTCGCTACAAACTTGAATTTAAAAAATCTATTTTTAGCTTTGGCGGCCATCTTGGATTTCACATCAACATGAATTTTTGCTAGGATCAATTAGACATCAAGAGCAACATTCCTGTAAAGTTTCATGACAATCCGCCAAGTAGTTTAGAGAAGTTGTCGCTACAAGTTTTTACTATATAACTCTATGTAAACAAAGATTGCCGCTGGCAGCCATGTTTAACGTTGAATCAAAACGATTTTTGACTAGGATCAACATCATGTCATGCTGATCATTTTAGAAAAAGTCCCATATCAATATCACTTATAGTTTTCAAGAAGAAGTCGCTACAAACTTGTATTTTAAAACTCTATTTTTAGCTTTGGCGGCCATCTTGGATTTCACATCAACATGAATTTTTGCTAGGATCAACTAGACTTTATGGGCAACAATTCTGTAAAGTTTCATGAATATCCATCCAGTAGTTTCAGCTGTGAAGTCGCTACAAATAAAAGTTTACGGACAGACAGACGGACGGACGGACGACGGACGCCGCACCACGGCATAAGCTCTGCTGATCTCTGATCAGTAGAGCTTAAAATCTATTTTAGCCGTGGCGGCCATCTTGAATTTCCGGCCGACCTGAAATTTTGCTAGGATCAATTAGACATCAAGAGCAACATTCCTGTGAAGTTTCATGAAAATCCGTCAAGTAGTTTCAGAGGAGTAGTCGCTACAAGTTTTCATTATATAACTCTATGTAAACAAAGATGGCCGCTGGCAGCCATGTTTAACGTCGAATCAAAACGATTTTCGACAAGGACTAACATCATGTCATGCTGATCATTTTAGAAAAAGTCCCATAGCAATATCCCTTAGAGTTTTCAAGAAGTAGTCGCTACAAACTTGTTTTTTAAAAACCTATTTTTAGATTTGGCGGCCATCTTGGATTTCACATATACATGAATTTTTGCTAGGATTAACTAGTCTTCATGGGCAACATTTCTGTAAAGTTTCATGAAAATCCATTCAGTAGTTTCAGAGGAGTAGTCGCTACAAAAAAAAGTTAACGGATGGACAGACGGACGGACAGACGGGCGGACGGACGGACGACGGACACCGCACCACGGCATAAGCTCTGCTGATCTCTGATCAGTAGAGCTAAAAATCACAATTTTAACATAGCAATGCTTGAAAAATGTAACAAATAGATCAACAATGTGATATAAACCAAAAATAGAACTTTAATTTAGTGAAAATGCCTTTTTTTACAAAAAGAAATCAGAATTATTTATTGACGCCATTATGCGACTACCCCAGGCCGACACTTCTTGTGTTGCAATGGGTGTGCTACACCTAGAGTACTGTCAATGAGATCTATAAGGCATGGTTTCCTGTCAAGGAGATAAATAAATGAAGGGATGGTTCCCTGTCAATGAAATACATAAATGAAGGCATGGTTTCCTGTCAATGATACATGAATGCATGGTTCCCTGTCAATGAGTTACATAAATGAAGGCATACATGAATGAAGGCATGGTTCCCTGTCAATGAGAGACATTTAAATGAAGGCATGTCAGTTAGTTTATCTATGTTGTAAATCTCACTGCAGTAAATCTCATTACTGTTTATTGATAATCAGGTTTTCAACAGAAGAATGTGTACTCTAACAGACAGTTACCTATCTATATATAAGCGGTATATACCGGTATGGCCTGATAAATGAATATTTGGGGCAGCTTGTAGTGGGGTAGGCAGAAAACAGCAGTTTGTTTATATGTAAAGGGATCCCGAGGTGGATCCAGAATTGAAATTAGGGGAGTCCCATATTACCTTTTGGGGAAAAAACATACTAAAAATTTAGTAAAAAAAGTAGTCATTTATTGCAGCAACCTTTTAATAACATATATTACCATATGATTCATGTGTCAAAAGAAAGGACATTATCAAATCAAGTTAATAGAATGTATGCATATGAAAAGAAAGATATGTTTTACCTCTATTATTAACCTTGAATACTTAAAGTTCTACAATTATGTATCTCAAATAGTCAAAGTTATTAGATCTAGTGCATTATTTTCATCAAGTATTTCAATTCATCTGGTGCATGACATTGTTTGCTCCACTGACATCACGTGGATACAGCATGATATATTGAAATGACCGAGAAAGTATTATAAACCATATTGATATGTAGAACAAGAAACTCGTGGATTTTCATGTCTCGACCGCCTAAACAGGGCGTGACTTTAAAACGTTGTTTAAATGAAATTCTGTTAATTTATTAATAACCCCCCCACCCAAAAAAACATTAGAGTTTACGTTTTACTGATACATGTATATGATATTTAAGTCCATCCGTTGACAACGAATAAAAAAAAATCACCCCAAACTAGGTCATGGTCATAGATGAAACCCATGTGTCCAAAAAGATGCACTACCCAAGATAAAACTATTTCAAATAGAGAATTTTTGTCTTCCAAAGATTAAACTATAAACTAGTTTAAAACATCCAGTGCATACAGTTGGTGAGAAAGTGACGTAAACATAAGAATTACTAAGTTATCTGCCCTTTGCTTGGAGGGTGAAGGTCACATCCTCAGTTCCTATGTCACATTGCAATGTACAACCCATTATACAACTATACCCATTAGGTTCTAGCAGATACAGTTAGTAAGAAAGTGACCTAAACGAAAATGTTAAATGTAAAAAAAAAATGAAGTTATCTGTCCTTTGCTTGGAGGGTGAAGGTCAAATCGATATTTCCTATCACTTTGAGATGTACTACTATAAGATACAGTCACATTGCGATGTACTACCTAAGAATTCCAACTATAATCGAAGTTTGAAAGGTCTAGTGCATACAGTTCATGAGAAAGTGACCTAAATCTAAAACTTGAATGTTGACGCCACTCGTCGCCTTAAATGCCAGAAAAGCGACAACTATGTCTCTTTTTTTTCTTCAAAAAAGGCGAGACAAAATTATCTACCTGCCAACTATTCACTAATTTCATATAGACAATGTATTAATTTATGTTGACTGTTAAGAGTTTGTTCAGAGCACAGATACCGGTTTAAAAAAAAAAAAAAAAGTCTTATATTCTATTACATACTGTATGTATAATAGAATATAAGACTCTTTTTTTTTTTTTTTTTTAAACCGGTATCTGTACAGTATGTAATAGAATATAAGACTTTTTTTTTTTTTTTTTAAACCGGTATCTGTGGTTCAGAGTCTACTTTCCTTTTTTTCCTCTCTCTTTTTCTTTTGTACTATAGTACATTTGATTGTGCTTAAATTGCCATTCTGCCACAATGGCATTATTGGTATTACCATTCACTGACTATGTTGGTTCCATTGTTGTATGTTTAATATGCAAACCTTGGTGAAATATATGTTACAGTATGTTATACATCTAACAAATTGTTCAACACACTATTGTTATAAACACACTATTGTTATAACAACTTTTCATTAAGCTGTTGTGAAAAGTCTACATCAAACTGCCTGAAAAAGTCTCAAATTGTATATTGACAATTTGGTTTTTGAACTATAATTTATAATGTGAGACTTTAATCTGAGACAAACATAGACCAAAATAATCCATTTGCAGTTATTAGTTAATTTTCTCCCATTTAAGATGCAATTAAATGAGGAGCTATATAGAGAGAGTTACTCTTTAATAACAACATTTTTTTTTTTTTTTAAAGTCACTATTTCCAACCATAATGATAAATGAACCAAGCAAAACCTTTTAATGAAGCCTGAACATTTTACAGAGTGTCAAATTTCTCACCTGCTCTCACATTCAAATTAGTTATTTTCTAAAACTTAAAACAGCAAAGTAATGAAAAGTTACCTTCAACGAATACGATTTAGATTTTGACCAATTCATCTTGCCGCTGTTATATCACTCCAGTTTGTCTCAAGAAGGCACACATGGGCGGAGACTGCCTGATACCCTCGGAGAATTTAATCTGATAATCCAGTTAATCTAACACAAGAATGCACTGTTTTTTATCAATGGAGGAGTGTATATGCTCTCTCGATATATAAACATTCTGTTAACCGATAAACTATGTTAGAATTATTTCATTGAGCGATAAACTATGTAAAATTTTTCAATGAGCTACCAAGCTAATGTTTGATGACTATTTTCAAATAACGAGACTGCTATCTCATGTCTATATGCATTTAACTAGGTAAGCTCCTGCCTGCGAAACAACGCCCCATTTCAGCTATAGTTAAACCAACTACTACTCCAATACATTCCCATACCTGTATTCTATTGACATTTTAAGAAAAGTTAAACCTCTCATTTTACAATCGAGCTGTTAATAACATTCCAGTGTTTGACTGCACAACTTATAGCTCAGGTCATGCATGGACAGAATGATGACTTCGAAAGAAATGAAGAGGCGGCCATGTCTGTGACCTTTAAGAATGACTGGTCAGCTGGTGGGAAACACTTTCAAAGTTTGATTCAGATAGTCTAGGCTGAGATATCGGGACAGTTTGGGTTAACCCATAACCCGCTACATATATGTAATGGACTGTCCTTTTTTTGAATTAAGACCATTCCATTGATGTGACAAAGGGGTGTTTTGGGGAAAATGACTGATCAGCAGCCAGACATTGTAAACCCTGATCAGCCTGCGAGTTATTCACAGGCTCCCCTGCGAAAAGATTCATGAACTAACACTTCACAGGCAGTCCCCTGCGAAAAGATTCATGAACTAGCACACGGTTCTAGAACTGCTCTAGAACTTGAAGAACTGTTCTTGAACTTGTATAGTTCTAGAACTTTTCAAGAACTGAGGTTCATGAATATGTAGTTCTTGAACTTATTTGTGGTTCAAGAACCAAACTGAATTAATCCATAAGCAAGTTCTTGAAAGGTCTAATGCATAAAGTTTGGGAGAAAGTGACATAAACGCAAATGTTAAAGGCAAAAAATTATTAAGTTCTTGAACTCTTGGGTCTTGATCTCAGATAAACCTGACATTACCAAGAACCTTTTGGTTCATCAGTTAAAGGGAATGTAGCAACACAGCCAAACAAACTGTATTATTGAGAGTTCTGAAAAACTTGGGAAAAGGTGAAAGAATTATCAAAATCGGATGATAAATAAAAAAGATATGACCATTTAAATGTTATTCTAAAACGAATATGGGAGCTGCCATTTTTAGAACTATGACGTCATAGTTCCATATTACCATATATGGAATATAGATAAATATCATTTAAAACGTGGATAATCACTGCAAATGAATGAATTTATTTTTACTGGTGATATAAATCATTATTGCCATTAAGTATTACATATTTTTCATACAGTCGCTGTCATTTTTTCCCTATAAATCAGTAAATTTTCAGTTATAAATATTCCATATATGGTCATTTAGAACCGTGATGTCATAGCTCTCAAAATGGCCGCTTCCATAACCGTTTCAACAGAAACTTCAAATGATCATATCTTCTTTGTTTATCATCCGATTTTGATAATTCTTTCACCCTTATTCAAGTATTTCAAAACTCTCAATAAAAAAGATGGTTTGGCTGTGTCGCTACATTCCCTTTAACATGATTAAATTGTTACAGATACAGATATTATGTACTACTATATGATATGTCTTCTTACACAACAGTTACTGAGGAACTATTTTAAGCACACCTCATGGAGATGATTATGTCTTTTTGAAGGTTAAAACGGAAATACACCAATCCTAAAGTTTATGAATAACAGTGTGGTCCAAGAAGGATTTAACATGTTCTAGGTAATACAAAATATAGACTGATGATAGATAGACGACAATCTAAAATTATTATTTTACAGCCTTTATCTTTAAACTTAATCATTTTGCCTCATGTGTGCACATCACTTAACTATTAGTACAATTTGATCAAGGAAAATCAAAATCACACATGTATTTAAAGCAAAAATCTGTACTATAAAAACAGTACTATAAACTTGAAGAACTGTTCTTGAACTATATAGCCTTCTTGGGTTCATGAACTTGTATAGTTCTAGAACTTTTCAAGAACTGAGTGAGGTACATGAACTTATTTTTGGTTCAAGAACCAAACTGAATTAATAATATAAGCAAGTTCTTGAACCTATGGTTCTTGAACCTATGGTTCTAGAACCATTCAGTTATTGAACTAGTGGGTCTTGATCTCAGATAAACCTGACTTTTCCAAGAACCTTTGTCTACTAAATAAAACAGACATTAAGTTTAGGGAATCAGAGACTTATGTTTACCAGTGTGAAGTCATGGATTGGATAAAATATAATGACTGAAATAAAACAAGAAATCCGTGGATTCACGTCTCGCTTAGCGGGGGCGGGATTTAAAAATAAAAAGGTCAATGATGCTTAAATGAAAGTTTGTAAACATTTTAGTAACTAACAAGAGGTCAATGACCTTGAAGCTCTACTGATTGATTTTGATTTCAGGAAGTAGTCGCTACAGACTTGTTTTTTGAAAATCTATTTTTAACCGTGGCGGCCATCTTGAATTTCCGGCCGACCTGAAATTTTGCTAAGATCAATAAGACATTAAGAGCAACATTCCTGTGAAGTTTCATGAAAATCCGTCAGGTAGTTTCAAAGAAGTAGTCGCTACAAGTTTTCATTATATAACTCTATGTAAACAAAGCAGCCATGTTTAAAGTCAAATCAAAACGATTTTCGACAAGGACCAACATCATGTCATACTGATCATTTTAGAAAAAGTCCCATATCAATATCTCTTATTGTTTTGAAGAAGTAGTCGCTACAAACTTATTTATTTTAAATCTATTTTTAGCTGTGGCGGCCATCTTGAATTTCCGGCCGACCTGAAATTTTTCTAGGATCAACTAGACATCAAGAGCAACATTCCTGTGAAGTTTCATGAACATCCGTCAAGTAGTTTCAGAGGAGTAGTCGCTACAAGTTTTTACTATATAACTCTATGTAACCAAAGATGGCCACTGGCAGCCATGTTTAACGCCGAATCAAAATAATTTTCCACAAGGATCTACATCATGTCATGCTGATCATTTTAGAAAAAGTCCCATATCACTTATAGTTTTCAAGAAGTAGTCGCTACAAACTTATTTTTTAAAAATCTATTTTTAGCTGTGACGGCCATCTTGAATTTCTGGCCGACCTGAAATTTTGATAGGATCAATTAGACATCAAGAGCAACATTCCTGTAAAGTTTCATGACAATCCGCCAAGTAGTTTCAGAGGAGTAGTCGCTACAAGTTTTTACTATATAACTCTATGTAAACAAAGATGGCCGCTGGCAGCCATGTTTAACGTTGAATCAAAACGATTTTTGACTAGGATCAACATCATGTAATGCTGATCATTTTAGAAAAAGTCCCATATCAATATCACTTATAGTTTTCAAGAAGTAGTCGCTACAAACTTATTTTTTAAAAATCTATTTTTAGCTGTGACGGCCATCTTGAATTTCCGGCCGACTTGAAATTTTTCTAGGATCAATTAGACATCAAGAGCAACATTCCTGTAAAGTTTCATGACAATCCGCCAAGTAGTTTAGAGAAGTTGTCGCTACAAGTTTTTACTATATAACTCTATGTAAACAAAGATTGCCGCTGGCAGCCATGTTTAACGTTGAATCAAAACGATTTTTGACTAGGATCAACATCATGTCATGCTGATCATTTTAGAAAAAGTCCCATATCAATATCACTTATAGTTTTCAAGAAGAAGTCGCTACAAACTTGTATTTTAAAACTCTATTTTTAGCTTTGGCGGCCATCTTGGATTTCACATCAACATGAATTTTTGCTAGGATCAACTAGACTTTATGGGCAACAATTCTGTAAAGTTTCATGAATATCCATCCAGTAGTTTCAGCTGTGAAGTCGCTACAAATAAAAGTTTACGGACAGACAGACGGACGGACGGACGACGGACGCCGCACCACGGCATAAGCTCTGCTGATCTCTGATCAGTAGAGCTAAAAACAATGGAGTTTGCAGTTTGCTGAGATGACATTTAAGTGCATTTGTTTATAAAAAACAAAATGCCATTTTATTAAAAAAAATCATCAGCTCCAAAAAGTAGGTCAAGGTCAAAGATGAAATTCATGCATCCAAAAAGATGCACTACCCAAGGCACAACTACATGTATGTCAAAATAGAATAATTTGTCTTCCAAAAATTTAGCTATAAATTAGGTTTAAAACATCTAATGCATAATTATAGTTCATGAGAAAGTGATGTAAATGTAACAATTAAAGTTATCTGCCCTTTCCTGGTGAGGTGGTGAAAGTCACATCCACATTTGCTTTTTGACACGTTATGATGTACTATCCAAGAAACAACTATAAGTAAAGTTTGAAAGGTCTAATGCATAAAGTTTGGGAGAAAGTGACATAAACGCAAATGTTAAAGGCAAAAAATTATTAAGTTATCTGCCCATTGCTCGGAGGGTTAAGGTCACATCCACATTTGCTTTGTCACGTTGCAATGTACCATATAAGATACAACTATTAGCAAAACTTGAAAGGTCTTAGTGCATACAGTTTGTGTATAAAAAGTGACCTAAACGCCAAAGTTGAAGGAAAAAATTATAAAGTTATCTGCCCTTTTCTTGGAGAGTCAAGGCCACATCCACATCTGCTTTGTCAGATTGCGATGTACCACCCTAGATACAACTATAAACAAAGTCTGAAAGGTGTAGTGCATATAGTTTGCGCGAAATTGATCTCAATGCAGGATTATTCAGTTATCTGCTCTTTGCTTGGAGGGTCAAGGGTCACTTCCACATTTGCTTACTCACGATGTACCACCCAAGATACAACTATAAGGCCAAATAAAATTATACCTGAGTTTACTGTAACCCGACCGACCCTCTGAAAACACCCCCGACTCGTTTTTATTTTATTGAAAAAAAAAAAAAAAATTAAAAATTTAAAAAAAAAAAAAAAAAAAGTGAAAAAATAGTAATGTTCATGAGATCACGGTGCAATTTTCAATTTCGCGGTGCGGTTTTGAAAGCGTGTGAATTTCACGGTATACTGTGCACAGGACTGGTATAAAACAGTCAAAATGGCGTCTCCCAGTGCTGTTTTGGCTGTACAGTTTCAAAAATGTCAGCACATGGAAGCGCTAATGTTATGGCGTGCACTCTCCATAAAGAATTGATTGTTGAATTGTTTGACAAGTACCACAAACAGGTCGGTAAATGCCCAGAGTTCCAGGCCACCTGTCGTAAGTTTGTTTCTAAAACAGTAATATTAATGAGCATATGTTTACTTGCTTCTCAGCACTAAGCATTGGCATCGACTACTACTGTATTATAACTTCTTGAAGAAGTATGCCGTTCCATAATAATTTTCTGAACTCAACCTCAATATAGGCTCATAATAACTAACATGAGAAATTTATAAATATTTATTACTTTCTGATGTTAGAGAAGTAATATACATGTAAGTCAACACTTTTACAAAACTATTCAAATGGTCAATTAACATAATTTGACATTATCATTTTGAATATTTTTTCAGCTGTCTGGGAGGCAAGAACTGCTCTTGGTTACATGTATGTCAACCGCAGAATTTGACTACACCTGTGGGTCCCCCATCTTCCCGACGGTCATATACCAGTATTCAGGAAGAGCATGGAAGTCAAGTCACTCATAACTGGAGATCACACTGTATGGAGCTGGACTGATCCCAGCCGACTCATGTACTCATTGCTGTTGGAGCTGACCCTGTTCCGGACTTGCGAAAAACATTTAAAACTGTTTTACCCCTTTGTAATAATTGCAAGTGTTTGGGAAAAGAGCCAGTTGTTACCAGGCCTTTTGGGAAACAATAAAACATACACAATTTCATGTTGTTATCTATTGTAGTTTTTAAAATACCACATTTTCCCATTCATCAAAGCTCATCGCCACCTTAAATGTAACTTCGCCAAAAAAAAAAAAAAAAATGCCTACCTACCTACCCAATTTTTTTCAGCAATGTTACAGTAAACACAGGTATAATTTTATTTGGCCTAAGCAAAGTTTGAAAGGTCTTGTGTATACAGTTTGTGAAAAAATGACCTAAACGCAAAACTTGAATGGTTACGCCATGTATAATAGTTGTATTTGAAAGAGGAAATTTCTAAATGTATTCAGTAGAAACAGTATTTTAAAATCAAACCCCTATTGTCATGTGTTTTTGCAGATTTTACCTTGTTTTTGTTTTTTTTGTTGATAAAAAATGGTTTTCAGCACTGCAGATATTATTTGATTTCAGTATCATATGCAACATTTCACCAAGTAAGATCAAGTGGTTATTTATAAATATGTGAATTGTTCTTGAACTGTTAAATAGGTTAAATTAGTGAATTGTTTTTCATGAACTAAATTCACAAATTATTCATCAACAACATGTAAGATTGCATCAAGTTCTTAAAACTCTTGATATATTACCTAAACAAGTTGTTGATGAGACATTAGACAACTATTTTAATTATGGAAATTTCTTAAAACAGCCTTTTCTTTATTTTACCACAGCCATTTCCTAGGATGGACATTCTGCAACTTAAGGAATGGGTAACATTTTGATTAACTATTATCTCTTTGATGGGGCTTATTCCATCAGAATATATAAAGACTTTAAAAAAATGCTGTTAATCTACCCTCAGCAGATATCAAGAAACTACTATTTTAGTACAAACAACATTTATAAGGACAACTATATCTGAAATGTATATCTCATTCAATAGACTTACTAGACAGAAAGGCCATCCTTAAACAAGAGCTGTCTCTAGGGCGCAACATAGCTATATGTGTAAGAATTTACTAAAACAACACAGCCGACGCCAGGGCAAGGACATAAGCTCTCTTATTCTTCGAATAGTTGAGCTAAAAATGGTTGGTTTGCTGTCCTCCGACCCAAAAAGTGGGTAGGTAGGTAGGACCTTTTTCCTTCTTCTTTTCTTTTTACGGAGTCCTGTGATAGTGGTGCACAGCAAACCAACAACTGTTTAAGGATTGCCCAATATATATCATCATGGTATACACTTTTACCAACTGAACAATAGATTAAGAATTAGATATTGTAATAAGAATGTAAGTAATTTTCAAATTAAACATTAACAATCCCTTGTTCAGTTGGACGGAACCATCATCACGGACACAATAATTTCAAAATGCATAATTATGACTAAATAAGTTCATTTTAGCTGTGAAGGATAGATGAAAAATCCCCACATATATTCATTACTATAAAAAGATACTATAGGTAGGTTTATTTGTAACGCTTCACCACAGTTTCCTATAATGTCAACAGCTGAAATAAAAAAAATAACTAGTACAAAGTGAAGTCACTCATTGTGACCTGAGTTCAACCTCAAGAATTCACAGATCACTTATCCTATTGTAGAAAACATATTTACATTCAGTTTAGGGGTCCTATTCAAAATTACATACCCGTATAGCAATTTTATATAAATAATTGCTGTGTCTTTTGCATGTTTATAATAGTTTTTTTTAATTTCATAGTGTTTATATAGTCTACAGCTACCTGCTAACTTCCTGGGTCACGGAAGAGCAAACATTATCTGATTAGGATGGCAATAATTGACAAGGATTGGCAGTTTGTTTATGTGGTGGCCTGACTATATGCAATAATGCATGTAAGACTGACTATATGCAATAATGCATGTAAGACGGCCAATATGCATTATTTCATAACAGATTGACAATATGCAATAAGGCATGTCAGATTGGCTCTACGCATTAACGCAGTTTGGATCAACAATAAACAATTATAAACGCAATGTCAGATTGACTATGTTCAATTAATGCACGTCAGATAGACTAATATGCAATAATGCACGTCAGATTGACTATAATATGCAATAACACACGTCAGATTGACTATATATGCAATAACACAAGTCAGATTGACTATATATGCAATAACACCTGTCAGGTTGACTATATATGCAATAACACACGTCATATTGACTATATATGCAATAACACACATCAGATTGACTAATATGCAATAACACACGTCAGATTGACTTATATGCAATAACGCATGTCATATTGACTAATATGCAATAACACACAGATTGACTAATATGCAATAACACACATCAGATTGACTAATATGCAATAACACGCGTCAGACTGACTATATGCAATAAGGTATGTCAGATTGACTAATACGCAATAACGCACGTCAGATTGACTATATGCAATAATGTATGTCAGATTGACTATATGCAATACCACATCTGATTGACTATGTGCAATAACGCACGTCAGATTGACTATATGCAATAAAGCCTGTCAGACTGACTATAAAATTATGCAATAATGCATGTCAGATTGACTACCGTATAATAGCTAATAAACGCCCCTCCACTAATAAATGCCACCACCCACTCCCTCAACCATTTTTTTTTTTTTTAAACTTACCAAAAGATGCAAATTAATCTGTTTCATTCACAATGGAACACACGAAATCACTAAAAAACTTAAAATTTGATGCATTAATTGATTGATTGACATGCTGACTTCGGTTTTCTTGGTAAAGAAAATCATTAAATAATGTCGGATTTAAAAGTTAAATTATGTTATGCCTCCTGGGGCGGTCATTAGAGATTATACAATATATGTAATAATGCATGTCGGATTGACTATGTCCAATAATGCATGTCAGATTGACTATATGCAATAAAGCACCTCAGGTTGACTATATGCAATAATGCACGTCAGATTGACTATATGCAATAACGCATGTCAGATTGTCTATATGCACTAACGCACGTGAGACTGACTATAATAATATGCAATAACACATGTCCAATTGATTATATGCAATAATGCAAGTCAGACTGTATATGTGCAATAACGCACATCAGAATGACTATAATAATTATGCAATAAAGCATGTCAGAATGACTATATACAGTAACGCATGTCAGATTGTCTATTTGCAATAACACATGTCAGATTGACTATATGCAATAAAGCACGTCAGATTGACTATATGCAATAACGCACATCAGATTGACTATATGCAACAATGCACGTCAGATTGTATATATGCAACAATGCACGTCAGACTGACAATATGCAATAATGTATGTCAGATTGACTATATGCAATAACGCACGTCAGATTGACTATATACAAAAATGCACGTCAGATTGACTATATGCAACAATGCACGTCAGACTGACAATATGCAATAATGTATGTCAGATTGACTATATGCAATAACCCACATCAGATAAACTGTATGCAACAACCCAGGCGAAATGAAGACCATGGTCTACCATGGTCACCACGGTTTTTGATTGCCGACCATGAACTATCATGATCGACCATCAAATACCATCAAATACCATGGTTAGAGACCATGGTCGAACATGGTGAAATACGAAGAGGATGGTTGACCATGGTAGAGCATGGTCAAGATTTGAAGATGATGGTAGACCATGGTAAAAATTTAATGTATATCTCATAAAATTGTAGTTCTTATGCACATTCAAACGCATATCCTTTTGAGAATTCTTGTGAATTCAAAATGCAAGGTTAAATTTAGGAGATGAATTTCAGCTGTACCATCAACAAAAGACATTCAAACTTTGGTTTGACCATTTTATAAGTGGTAAATATATATTTTCTTGTAGTTTACATATATGGGAATGTACAAAATATCAAAATAATGCAAAAAAATGTCAAAATAATTCTGTGATTATTACCCCACCATTTTTTCTTAGAAAGAAACTCTGAAATGGGGTACTACAAACTCTAAGGTTAAATTTAAGGAAATTCCAATCTCATCCAAAACCACTCATTCCATTCTAGTGAAATATCATATACATGTACATGTTCCTTGGGTTGGGCTCTATCAACTTTGTGTTTTTAGTTATCAAATAATCAAAATGGCCGCCACGACGACACAAAGTTTCATATATACATATATTCCTTGGGTTAGCTACCATGGTAGTTCATGGTCAGCCATGGTAGTTCATGGTCAACCATGGTAGTTCATGGTCTACCATGGTAGTTCATGATCTACCCTGCTAGTTCATGGTCAGGAGACCATGGTAGACCATGTTTTGGTAAATGGCACTTGATGATCAATGACCATGGTAGTTCATGGTCTCTGACCATGGTAGACCATGAACTACCATGGTGACCATGGTCAGAGACCATGAACTACCATGGTCAGAGACCATGGTCATTGACCATCAAGTGCCATTTACCAAAACATGGTCTACCATGGTCTACCGGCCATGAATGGTAGTTCATGGTTTTATAACGTTCATTTCGCCTGGGAATGCACGTCAGACTGACAATATGCAATAATGTATGTCAGATTGACTATATGCAATAACGCACGTCAGATTGACTATATGCAATAATGCACGTCCGATTGACTATATACAATAACCCACATCAGATAGACTGTATGCAACAATGCACGTCAGACTGACAATATGCGATAATGTATGTCAGATTGACTATATGCAATAACCCACATCAGATAAACTGTATGCAACAATGCACGTCAGACTGACAATATGCAATAAAGCATGTCAGATTCACTATATACAATAACACATGTCAGATTGTCTATTTGCAATAACACAATCATGTCAGACTGACTATATGCAATAATGCATGCCAAACTGACTAATATGCAATAACACACATCAGATTGACTGTACACTCAATAACACACATCAGATTGACTAATATGTAAACATACATCCGATTGACTATGCTTTTCATATTGACTATATATGCAATAAAGCATGTCAGATTGACTATATGCAATAAAACATGTCACATTGAATATATGCAATAACACATGTCCAATTGACTAAATGCAATAAAGCATGTCAGACTGTATATGTGCAGTAACGCATATCAGACTGACTATAATAATTATGCAATAAAGCATGTCAGATTGACTATATGCAATAATACATGTCAGATTGTCTATTTGCAATAATACATGTCAGACTGACTATATGCAATAACACGTCTGATTGACTATTATGCAATAATGCATGTCAGACTGACTATATGCAATAACACATGTCAGATTGTCTATTTGCAATAATGCATGTCAGACTGACTATATGCAATAACACGTCTGATTGATTATTATGCAATAATGCATGTCAGACTGACTGTATGCAATAACACATGTCAGATTGTCTATTTGCAATAATGCATATCAGACTGACTATATGCAATAACACGTCTGATTGACTATTATGCAATAATGCATGTCAGACTGACTGTATGCAATAACACATGTCAGATTGTCTATTTGCAATAATGCATGTCAGACTGACTACATGCAACATCATATGGACTCATAGCCCAGAAGTTCTGGACCAGTTTACCCAAAAACGAACGTCAGATTGACTTCATGCAATAACCTATGTCCAGGGGTATAATGTCAGATTGACTTCATGCAATAACCTATGTCCAGGGGTATAATTTGAGTGTTTTATCTACTTGCTTTTTTTTCCAACTCACAAAAATGCATTCTTATTAGCATTTTTTTCCTCCTCGAGTCAAAGTCATTTCTGTGGTCCGAAATAATGAAACAATTGAAGAGATTTTTGTATCATAAATCCTTCCTTGTAACTACACCTTGCACTGGAAAATAATTAATTTCTTTGTTGTATAATTACAATAACAAAGCGGGTGAATTCACCACATTAAAAGCTTTGTAGAGAAAATATGCATCCGCAGTTTTTTCAAGCGCTGAAACTGTTGACTTGCATTTTCTCAAATCAACTTGCATTTTGCGAGTGTGTAAGTGCAAGAGCCCTGATATCAGACTGATTATATGCAATAACACATATCAGATTAACTATATGCAATAATGCACATCAGATCAACTACCAGCAAAAAAGCAATAGTCTTCATGAAGAACATTTTTCTTAGCTCAATAAAACAATTTTTTAATAATTGTCTTGCATGTCCCAATTGTTAACAAAATATCCGTGTCACAACAACTTCAGCCAGCTGGTACCAAAAGGGTGATTTTTAATGTCGCATAGTCGACACAGAAGCAATACGCCACATCATTAGTTTTTGAATTGAATTGGGGTTTTACGGCACACCAACACAAGAAAGATTATATGGCTCTGAACAGGGATGAACATGCCAGGCTCATCCTCCATTTACATCTAGATAAAATATGGAGAATGGGCCTAGAACCTTCTAACATGCAGAACCGCAGAGTTGCTGCAAATTCTATTGTAGACACTCCATTTACGATGGAGGTAAATGGAGCCACTTTTTCACATTTGCATATGCCGTGTCATGAAGAAGACCTTAAATGAGCATGATAAAAAATGACAAAATGAACATGAAGTGGGGGTCCTACCCATCTGCCTCTAGCGGGATATGCAGTGGTAGTATTCTACCCCGGCAACCATACGGGGACGACATCATTAGGAAAACTTGTCCATTGATGTGTTGTACAATAGTAGTTATATTTTACTTACATATAAATTTACTAAAGATTAATGATACATATTTGTTAAATTTACTGCCTGGAAAACTAATCGAGGCCTGTATATACCATTCCCACTTTTTCAAAGGGAAGTAACAATGTTATACTTAATATCTAATTCAATGTAAGTGTTGTCTCACTTATGTTCATTAGAAAGTGCTTTTTGCATGTGTCATTTATTTATAAAAGTTGAGAGTAAAACCCCCCCGTCTAGTTCCTCCAAATTATTTTTATAACCAAGCCCACTGGTATGCACATGCACGCATGCATGTTTACAAATTTAGCGCTCATGTGAGTCTTGGGTAAATTTCATGATAAATATTTACTTTATTGCCACAGTTTTTCTTTTTGTATTCAGATTTGTGCTAGTGGCATTCAGATAAAAAAATACTGTGAGAATCCCATCAAAAATAAAAGTTTAACAAAATGACGACTATTGCTTCCAAACGTCTATTGCTTCTTTACCAGTATACGCAATAAGGCAAGTCAGACTGACTTCATGCAAAACCTCATGTCAGATTGACTATATGCTATAACACATGTCGGACTAACTATATATGCAACAAGAGCTGTCGGAGAACAGCGCAGCTCGACTATTCGATTTTTCAGAGAATAATAAATTATTTAGCCGGTATATACATGTACCATCAGAAAACAAGGCTAAAACAATGTGGGTGGGGTGGGGTTGGTGGGCAGGGCAGGTATAGAAACTTGGGCCGATCTAAAACTATTGTTAGAATCTCATACAAATTATATTAAAATTTGGGGAAGGGTGTGAAATGTTATTTATTTTATCAGTTTTAAATTTAATCCAAAATTGCTGTCATTTTAAAGAAATTTGTGGTCGAAAGGCATCTCGGGGAGGGAGGGGATATCTGGCTATTTTGGATATCTGGCTATTTTTATTGTGGCCTCATTTCAGTTTTTAGCTTGACTGTGCGAAGAATAAGAGAGCTTATGTAATCACCCCGGCGTCAGTGTCCCACATCAAGGTTTGCGTGTACATGTAAGCTGTGTTTACAAGTCTATATCTCTTACATTTCTTATCCTAGCACAACCAAATTTGGCCATGTGCTTCCTTATAGCATTATCTTAAGGGCTGCATAAGCAATTTTGGTTTCTGTAACCCATGGGCTCCTATGAAACCCAAATTCTGATAAAATGTGTCCCATTTCACATCAAATTTTGCGTGTAAGCTGTGTTTACAAGTCTATATCTCTTACATTTCTTTCCCTAGCACAACCAAATTTGGCCATGGGCTTCCTTATAGCATTATCTTAAGTGCTGCATAAGCAATTTTGGTTTCTTTAACCCATGGGCTCCCATGGAAGCCAAATTCTGATAAAATGTGTCCCATTTCACATCAAATTTTGCGTGTAAGCTGTGTTTACAAGTCTATATCTCTTACATTTCTTACCTTAGCAAAACCAAATTTGGTCATGACCTTCCTTATAGCATTTTCTTAAGGCCAAATAAAATTAATTCCCAGTTTATCATCCCCGCCCGCCCCAAATATTTTATGCCGCCCCGACAAATTTTATTTTGTCCGAGAAAAAAAAAAAGAAAAAAAAGATCGACTGTGAAAGGACTCGTCTTTCCGTGACGGAAAATGCGTTAATATTTAGCCCGAACCGGAAATACATTTTGTAAACAAATCGGACATCGAGCAATAAGAAGTAAGTTATATTAAGAACTTCAACTTTTAAAACTCACATACGTGGTAGTTTATATCATTATAAATACAAATGTATGCTATAGCAGTGACAATTGGTAATAAAGAGAGGGTTCAAAACATAATACTTCTGGTTATTAATATTTTTGTGATGTTCGATGTCATCTCAGGAAAATAAAAAATAAAATTGCACCCCCCGCCCCAATTTTTTCCAAAATTTGGATGATAAACTGGGAATTAATTTGATATGGCCTAAGGGCTGCTTAAGTAATTTTGGTTCCTGTAACCCCTGGGCTCCCACGGAACCCAAATTCTGGTAGCCCTTAAAATGTGTCTATTTCACATCAAATTTGCATGTAAGCTGTGTTTACAGGTATATCTCTTACATTTCTTGTCCTAGCTGAACTAAATTTGGGAACTGGTTGCGTAAGTAATTTTATCAAATGCTGGGCTTCCATGGAACCCAAATTGTGATGGCCCAAAAATTGTGCAATAAACTGTGACCTTGGATCCACGTACCTGGATTTTGTGCGCGACACGTCGTCTGGTTATGGTAAGGACTTGTGCCAAGTTATTTGAAAATCCGTCAGGAATGCAAGAGTTATTGACCGGACACAATTTGACCTTTGACCTCTGAGTGTGACCTTGACCTTGGGGTCAGACCTGGATTTTGTGTGACACATCGTCTTGTTGTGGTGAGCACTTGTGCCAAGTTATTTTAAAATTGTACAGGAATGCAAGAGTTATTGACCAGACATGATTTGACTTTTGACCTCTAAGTGTGACCTTGACCTTGGAGTCACGGACCTGGATTTTGTGCGCGACAAGTCGTCTTGTTGTGATGAGCACTTGTGCCAAGTTATTTGAAAATCCGTCTAGGAATGCCAGAGTTATTGACCGGACACAATTTAACCGCTAAGTGTGACCTTGACCTAAGAGCCAAGGACCTGGATTTTGTGCGCAACACGTCTTGTTGTGGTGAGCACTTGTGCCAAGTTATTTGAAAATACGTCCAGGAATGCCAGAGCTATTGACTGGACTCGATTTGACCTTTGACCTATGTGTGCCCTTGACCGTGGAGCCACTGACCTGTTGTTGTGGTGAGCACTTGTGCCAAGTTATTTCAAAATCCGTCAAGGAATGCACGTCATTGACCGGACACAATTTGACCTTTGACCTCTAAGTGTGACCTTGACCTTGGGTCTGTTATTGTCTTGTTGTGGTGAGCACTTGTGCCAAGTTATTTTAAAATCCGTCCAGGAATGCAAGAGTTAATGACCGGACATGATTTGACTTTTGACCTCTAAGTGTGACCTTGACCTTGAAGCCATGGACCTGGATTTTGTGCGGGACATGTCGTCTTGTTGTGGTGACACTTGTGCCAAGTTATTTGAAAATCCGTCCAGCAATGCCCGAGTTATTGACCGGACACAATTTGGCCTTTGACCTCTAAATGTGACCTTGACCTTGGGCCACAGACCTAGATTTTGTGCTCGACACATCGTCTTATTGTGGTGAGCATTTGTGCCAAGTTATTTGAAAATCCGTCAGGAATGCCAGAGTTATTGACCGGACATGATTTGACCTCTATGTGTGACCTTGACCTTGGAGCCACGGACCTGGATTGTGTGCGGGCCACATCATGTTGTTGTGGTGAGCACTTGTGCCCTGTTATTTCAAAATCCATCAAGGAATGCCAGTTACTGACCTGACACGATTTAACCTTTGACCTCTAAGTGTGACCTTGACCTTAGAGCCACAGACCTGGGTTTTGTGCGTGACATGTCGTGTTGTTGTGGTGAGCACTTTTGCCAAGTTATTTCAAATCCGTCCAGGAATGCCAGAGTTATTGACCGACACGATTTGACCTCTAAATGGGACCCTGACCTTGGAGCCACAGCCCTGGGTTTTGTGCTCAGTGCTCACACTGGCCATTTTAAATTAATAGCCACACATTTTTTAGTTAAGAAAATAATAGCCAGCATTAATGCGTTAAGAAAATTTGGTCTGTCGTAAGAGCCAAATTTTCAATCAGGTTTTATTAGACTATCAGGGCCTCCTCTGGCTATATTTTTCTTTTTGTCACCACTTTCTCCAAGTAAAAGAAGTAGGAGCCTAGACTAGAATTCATTTAAAAGTAGGATTCCAGGAACTCCTTACACATTGATAAAACAAAGAATGATGGATTAAATAATGAATAGAAATATATATATATCTGTCATCTATATATCGTTTTTCGTTCCACCAACATGTATTTGTAAAGGACAGTTTTTCTCATTCGATTATGTAAAAAAATCAAAAAATAAAATAAAAAAAAAAAAAAAATCCGAAATTATGTACCATCCGATGTACTATGACACCGCACTTTTACGGCCCGAAAATTTCAAAACATTTGATCAAAATACCATCAATTACGAACTTTTTTCATGCATTAATGCGTTTTGAATGCCAACAATGGTCTTTCTTATCAAAGGGGAAAGAAAACACAACCCTAATAGTAGGATAATGTAGTTTTATGTCATTAATTGTCGATCTCAAAGTTGTGACAAATTGAAACTGCCGACACGAAGCAAGCCAGGCACAATATTCAAACTTCTTATTGTTTCAATGTTTTAATTACTTTATTGCAAATGTTTTCACAGTTCACAATACACATGGGAGTTTGCTACCTATCAGGATCATGATGGGATAGCTATTAATGCAGATGAAAGTAGCGACTATGTTCATAATAGTGCGTGCACAAATTAATTTCATCTCTTCGTAGTTTGTGAACAGAAAAACAAACAGGAAACTGTACCTACTGTTGGATGCGTAACGGATTGTCTGATTGGTCAATCGCCCGAAAGATAACAAATAACGGCATATCTGATTGGCTATTCGGTCCACTAATCACATGATGTTCGCGTGAATCAACAATGCCGATTATCCGACAACGAAGTGCCAATTAAGGGAATTAACAACTTTTACAAGCGATAAGTGATAAGCGCGTGGCGACATCACAGGGGGCGTGAACGGATTATGTAATGTTTATTGCGGTCATTTATTACTTGGGGTGTCAAACAGACCATTACTCGTATACGAAAAAATTATAAAAAAAAAAAAAAAAAAAAATTAAAATAAAATAATCGCCATTTCTTGTCGACATTTCTTTAAAATAATCGACAGTATTATAAAATAATCGCAAATGGCGACCATGGCGTATGGTAGCGTGAGCACTGGTGCTTGACACATCGTCTTGTTGTGGTGAGCACTTGTGCCAAGTTATTTAAAAATCTGTCCATGAATGTCTCAGTTATTAACCGGACACGAAAATAGTTTAATTTGATCTTTGACCTCTAAGTGTGACCTTGACCTTGGCACCACGGACCTGGATTTTGAAATTGGATCTGAAACATTTTTTTTTTAAACATGCATTTCTCCCATCACTGCCTTAATACACTCGTAAAAAATCCAGAAATATCGAGTGGATTTTTTAAAATTTATATGCATAACCCCCTCATCGCCCTTGATATATCTGTACTAAATGAAGAAAATATCTATATGAATGTCTAGTTTCAGCCACAAGAAAGAATGGCGATGGAAAAAGAGTAAGAACACTCATATGTCCCTCTGCACGAGACAAAAAGGGACTTACTTTCTTCCATGAGTGGTCAGGGCTGGTGCGATTGAACTGTTTTACCAGCTAGCAACTTTTGTCTCTGAAAGACAATAATTTTCATATATATAATACATATATATATATACCACACGTGTTGATGCATAACATATATATATAAGAGCACCACCTAGCTGGGCATATACACTGTTGGCAAGATTAAGCTCCATATTAAACCTTTTTCGAAGAGAAATAATTCAAAATGTGACAAAATCATGTGTAAGCTTTTTTGTTTGTGTTTTTACTTTACAACACTTTGATCAATTAAATCAAAGAATATTTGCCGAACAACTGACTCAGAAGAAACGTCTTCATTCATGGAAAGATGTCTCGTAATATTACTCAAGTTGTGATCGATGTTTATACTTTTTCCTGTCGGAGAACGCTTTTACCTGACAATACGCTCTCGCATTTTTGTTACGGGAAAAAATGACATGATATAAAGACTGGATTGTAGTACCTACTAACTATAAATTATTTCAACACGTTTTAAAAACAATCGTGAAAATGCGGCCAATCCTGTCATTCTTTGGAATCATGCTTCGTGTGTATATAGAGATTCGACGCCTCGGTATGTTCGAAATCTTGACATTTTGATTGCCTGAAGGGAACGGCACAGAAAATAGTGCACTGTTGCTTAGCTGTTGCTATATAAACAATATGGATGTTAGCCACACATGCTGATGCATAATTTGAGTTGCACAATTGTTATAATGTAATCAATATGAAAACCGTACAATCACTTTATACAATCTTAATTAAACTAGTTGAGTAAGTTGACCCTATCATTTTGCAATGTACTGCATGTTCAGTGGTTGACCCATTTACAGTTCGCCACTATGCTTTCCTCTTTGGTTTTGCAATGACCAGACAGATTGTGGATCCTATGACGACGTTTACCTAAATCCTCATCTTAAATCTTGTCTTGTCGAACCCTTTGATATTTATATTGTTACGAATTACGAAAAGTTTGTAATGTTAGAATTCCCACCGCTGTCACCAGTGTTACGAATTTACGAAAAGTTCATAAGTTAGAAATAATACTTAAATACTATTTCCATACAAATAAATGTTCCTTGTAGATGATGTATACATATAAGGACGTAGTAAATATAAATAAGTCCTGTATCCAATAGGTAATCATCAGATGCAATGGCAATTAGGGTACAATTATTTTGGCAATGGTAAGTCATACTCAGGAATAATCAGCATCTATGTGATTCAGTCCTTGATTACCAAAACCGAAAACAAAACTAATTCTCTGCCTGTACACTATTAACACAGCACATTATGTGGGAATGTCACACTCATATTCATTGTCTTCAATGAAACCGCAACAACAAAAAATCCCCCATAATGGCCAATTGACAACCTCAGTCAAAACTCTACATAAAAAAGTGTATGCATTTCCTAGGATACGTCTACAGGTGTCATTTGAACTGCAGATCAAATGCCCATTATTTGACAATCATCTCCTCAAACTATTTAATCTAGTCCATGGTGAATACAATATTTTGAAGTCCCCACAAACAGAAACAAAACATGAATGTGTAGTCCAGTGTTCATTGATCAAAGTCCAAAGTTGATTAAAACGGAGATCCTTCAGAGGTTTGACATAGTTATCATTCAATTTAATAGTATTTCCATTTGTGTCTCTTGTAGTCATGTAGTGGCGTATAATTTGACCAATGTTTAAACTTGCATAAATACGTAAGTCCCACTCTTCGACATTTGTTTAAATACATTTCTTGAAAAAATCCAGTATCAGGATATGACTGATGCATTATTAATTCCATTTGTTTCAAACAATGATTCTGAACAGATAATCAGACTGATCCAAAATAGCATTCTTTTCATGATGATTAATTCAGATTCTAGTACTTGTCAAATGATAGCAGTTGAAACAGTTTAATTCTTCTAATTCACTTTTTTTTTCTAAAATGGTTAGA
This sequence comes from Cyrtodaria siliqua, assembly GCA_037043455.1. Lineage (NCBI taxonomy): Eukaryota > Metazoa > Mollusca > Bivalvia > Adapedonta > Hiatellidae > Cyrtodaria > Cyrtodaria siliqua. The sequence goes on along the minus strand of JAWPHD010001136.1, from coordinate 261,068 downwards.
AAATTCAATCAAAATAATCCACAAAGATGTGTTAAAGTCTGAAATCCCGACGCTGCCACCAGTGTTAACAAAATTACGAAAATTTTGTAATGTTAGAAATCCCACCGTTGCCACCAGTGTTACGAATTTAAGAAAAGTTAGTAAGTTAGAAATAATTCTTAAATATTATTTCCACACAAATAAATGTTCCTTGTAGATGATGTATATATTACAGGACGTAGTAAATATAAATAAGTCTTTCACAAAGTTGATGACTTTTATTAAACGTTTCTAATAGTTATCAAGCACTGTTCCAAATAATATGTCAGAGAAAATAATCCAAATATCAAAGTTCTTTTAAGTAAGAAAAATTACTAAAATCTCTTATAGTTACACTTTAAAATTCTCTCTCTCTCTCTAACTCTGCTAATTCTAAAGAAATGTACTTCAATAATTCTGACTGAAAATGCTGACCAAGAACCCCGAACTGAAGAATGTCAGCCCTTTATATACTCTTCCATAAGCCATTTAGCTAAGCAAGCTAAGCCAACCAATGAACTAAATGACCGCTTTCAACAGCCAGCAAGTAGGTCGCACACCCAATACAAATGACATGAGCTTGCTGCATGGACAGCCAGCAAGTAGGTCGCACAACATCAGCCAATACACCAAATGACATCAGCTAGCCAGCAAGTAGGTCGCATGTATTTATTATTTCTTAATTAATGCTGCATTGTTTGTTAGAGAATTTAATCTGGCGGGGATATCCTTTTTTACCATTTTATTGGCATGACCATAGGGTAAGAGTGAGGTTTGGTGCACCCTAGAATCTGGTTTAAAACCCCAGCAGCCCTTTTTGCCACTGACCATTCCTAGGTGGTAGCCCGATTGTCAACCCTTTTATGTTTGTGATGTCGTGTCTTGCCTTTTAGTCATCTTTAAAATTGTTGTTTGTTTCTAAGCATGCTTTTGGTTGACTGTGGTCCTTGAATGTTGCATTTTCTGTTCGACTTTCATATCTACTGTACTTTGAGTTACGTTCGAGTTATGCTTCGAAGAAGTGTACAAGATGTTGCGAATGGTTACGAAACCCGTCAATGAAATCTTTGATTAATCAAGTGTATATTATTTTTCAGAATATGTTCTAATTGAGTCTTGCATCATATAGTACATGAAAATATTCTACACACGAGTGACGAGTATGCCATGGAACAGTTTGACAATCAAAGTTAAAACTATCTATATATTCTAGAGATGGAGATCACAAGAGTTTTTTAAAAGCTGTTATATTTATGTTTCACTACACATTGAAATAAATCTTTTGTTTTTCTTATACATGTATATTTTTTTACGTTTTTAATACGCATAGAACGAAATCTTTTGCATTTTTCGCTGATTTATTTGCATAAATTAAGCAGATACACAGCTTAACTACAACTCTGGTGACCTTATAAAAGTTATTAGCCATAATCATTATCACATGCAAAATGTCAGGTTTAGTTCCAGGTTAAGGGAAATAATTAAAAAAAATATGAACATGGGCCTTTGTATTCATTGGATCATGCTCAAGACGAGTAGTTTTATTTTTGCTGAGCTTATTCTTTGAAATGTATAAGCCACAATCAGTTGTATGGTAAAAGTTAACAGACGGACGGACAACGCCACGACATAATACGTCCCTACGGGCATATAAAAATCGATACATGAAATCAGTGCATACTAATCTAATACAATAATTTATAAACAAAACAGGCTTCTCCTGGAGCAGTCTGTTTGTTTGGGAATTAACGTCATTTTCCATCATATTTAAGACTATGTACGATGGTTGATATTAGTGGTGGAGGCAGACCACCTACTTATTCTTGGGTAGAACCAAAACTGTATACCTCCTGCCATCCATAAGAATCTTCACTTTCTCACTTACAAGTGGAGCTCCAAGTGTGAATCAAACCTGTGGAGTAGGCACAGACCTATTCGCCTACTGGGTTCTTCTTCATTCACAAGGAGGGTTAGGGTGGTAGCCCTGGGTAGAGGTGTAACCACCTACGCTGTCTCGCCTACCAGGTTTTTGTTCATTGGTTAGGGTGGTAGCCCTGGGTAGAGGTGTAACCACCTACGCTGTCTCGCCTACCAGGTTTTTGTTCATTCAAAGGGATGGTTGGGTTGGTAAGGGGGAGAGGATGTGTTGACTACCGGGTTCTTGTTCATTCACAAGGAGGGTTGGATTGGTAGGGGGAGAGGTGTAACCACCTAGGTTGTCTCGCCTACCAGGTTCTTTTCATTCACAAGGAGGCTTGGGAAGGAAGTTCTTAGCTCGTCAAATAGCTAACTATCCCTTTGACTGCAAACACTGGCTGATCGTCAATCACAATTTGCGTTTCAGTCTCGAAAAACTACGCAAACTACCTCAAGATTGGGATACTTAACTGCTTTAGTGTGTTTTCTTGTGGGGCGGATATTTTATATCAATTTCTTAATCTACGCGCCTCTGTGTCCACAACTGAGCCAATATTAGTCTGAGGTTCTCTCTGAGTTCCTGCCATCCTGACATTCCTGTGCCTGGGGCTGAGAGAAGATCTATTATTATCTTTAAACACACTTACTCTGTTATTATTTTCCTAGCTCGAAAGGTTCAAGCTCGTGAGTTTCCTTAAAGCAATCATCGGTGAAATCAATAAAATAATATTCTCACGACAAAATAATTTTTTTTGTCATTCTACAAACACTTTTCTAACTCTAGAGAGAAGAGTTCGTGATCCGTCCTCAGTTTATTCAGAACTTCGTAACATTGTATTAATTTATTTATTTTAAACGTAATACAAAAATACAGATAAAGGAAAGGCGATCAACACTATATGTCAAATCAAAGATGTATAAAGTATTAAATGACATGTAAATTTAATTCATCAGTAATTTGATTATAAAGCAATAATATTTATTAAAATAATCAAGGGTACGAAAAGTCGAAGAACGAATGTTGCAATGGGCTGTAGCTAAATACATTATATAAAACACCACTAACAGATAGCAGAGTGGCGCAGTGGAAGCGTGCTGGGCCCATAACCCAGAGGTCCGAGGATCGAAACCTCGCTCTGCTAAATATTTTTTTTTCTATTTATCTAATAATACATTATTTTCTTCTAAATACTCATGTGAAATATGGAAAACTATTAATGTTAACTCAAAGATTATTAATCATAAAAACTAGTCGTTCAAATAAAGTGTGATAAGTTGCATGTGAAAGCTCTGAAATATATTTTTTGTGTTAATAAAAATGCAACTAATGATCTTGTATTAGGCGATACTGGTAGTTACCCATTATATTTAGACATATAATGTCAATCTGTTAAATATTTTCAAAGGCTTTCAGGCGCCAGTTCTTCTTCACTAATACACCTGCAGCATTTAAAGAAAGTTGTAATTTACATATTAAAGTAAAACAAGTTGGTTATCTAGTGTTTATTTAGCTATGAACCAAATGGATGTCAAACCGTTTCTACATCTATCTACATGTGTACGTTGAACTGTCATATTTTACCATAACTCAACGGAAATGACCTCACTAGTAATGCTAAGAAGATAAAATAAAAGAGATCATAGATATATAAACTTAAAAGTAAAGTAAAGAAATAAATAAGGCATAATACACGGACCATAAAGAGAGTTTAACAATTTTATAATACATTCAGGATAAATACGGTGTTGGTGGAGGAGCGGGGTATAATACATAATACAAGGAAATAAAGAAGAAAGTGTTCCCCCATCGCTTTTCACCATTCGAGTACTAAACAAATCGGACTTCCGTGGCTGTACCATATGTCCCCGCCGGCATAGCTCTAGCTTGGTAACTGGAATGGGCCCTGACATTGTAGGAGAGAGAGAGTGGATAGCTCCCTCTTCCGGTACCAAAACAAAAATTTAGCATCACATATTAAAACAAAAAGCTATCACTATTTTTAAGACCAACTGGGCAAATAGACTTAGAACATGTATAGATAACAACTGTGGTAATGTACGTACCTATGCTACGTTTAAAAACATTTTTTTAATTTGAAAAGTATTTACATGTCATCAAACATGCCACAGTTAGATCATGTTTTACTAAGTTCCGTATCAGTGCGCGCCCACTTGAAATAGAGTATGGCCATTACGGAAATGACCGATAGATTATGTAAACTGTGTAGCTTAAATAACACCGAGGTTGAATTACATTTTATGCTTGTATGCCCTTATTATGAAAATGAAAGAAGAACATTTCTTTACAGCAAATCTAATACAAAGTTTATTTCACTATCGAATAAACAAAAGCTTTATATCTGTGTTTAAGTAATGAAGATGTGAAGATAGTTAGCACTACTGCCACATTTATTCATGATTGTTACACCAAGACATTTAGCTGTTTAAATGACAAGCTCAGTAATAAATTAGGCTTGTTATAACACATATACACGTGTATACATATACTGTGTTAGTTTCTATTTTAGGAAGGCTGTATAAATCCACAGGTGACTGTATCGGTGTTGGGAACTAAAAAAAAATAAAATATATATATATATTTTGTTTTATTTTTTCGTGTTATTTGTTGAAAACAAACATATTTTAAGTTTTCCTGAAAAAAAATGTCACAGAGTATCGTAGTTTTGGCCGGTGAAATAATTGATGAAAACAGTTAGGTATCAAATGTTGACCAGAGAGAGCTTCAAACCTTAAAATATGTTTGTTTTCAACAAATAACACGATTTTTAAAAAAAAAAAATTAATCTATTTATTTTTTTTAATTTATTTTTTTAGTTCCCAATACCGATACAGCCACGCATTCTCACTCACATTACACTTGATTATCGGTTGTTTTACAATTTCACTAACATTTCTCATATAATAGTTTATCTATAACTTGTTTCAGAATACCTCTTTATTCCTAATGTAAGGAAACACAAAAACAAATATGCCTTGTATACTTATGTAATGCAAAGACCCAGTAGAGGGTAGCGGATAGTTTATAATAGCTACTTTTTAGAATTACTTATGCTTCTTCTGTTAGTTGTATTTCTATAATCAAAATCAAGCTTGTGTTTCTTTATACTTATTGGTCTGAGGCCGAAGGCAAGCCTATAGGTTTCTAATGGGCCTTCTCTTATCAAGCTCGGGATTTGAGTTTGTCTGCTGCGCAGACTCGAATAACAACTAGCATCGAAGTTTATTGGATTGTTTTGCCAATGTTGGTTGAGTCTGGTTTTAAAGGCACTAGGACAACTGTATCTGGTAGAGAGTCCCAATCCTCTACTCTGGTAGAGAGTTCCAATCCTCTACTCTGGTAGAGAGTTCCAATCCTCTACTACCCTGATACTAAAGGAATTCTTCCTATGTTCGGTTTTTGCGCGCTTTTTAAAGAGTTTTAGACTGTGTCCTCTAGTTAATGTATACGCAGATATGGGGAAGAAAGTTTTGGACTGAAGACTTTACCATGGCATTGTTTTAAGATATGGGGACCAAACGGTACTAGCATATTCTAAGTGGTGTCTTACCAATGCTTTAAAGAGGATCAAAACATATTTATGTCCAGATATGTAAAGATTCTCCGAGATTTCTGTTTGTTAAAGCATTTTTTGAAGTCACATGTGAGTTCAAATGAGATTGCTATCAACTATCACATTCAATCAGATCCCTCTCATCAGAAACGTTGCTTATCAAATATCTCCCATTTTCTTTGTTTTTCAGGAAGTAGTTGTCAGTGATTCCTGCTTTCTCTATGTGCATACTTTTACATTTATTTGAATCGAATTCAAGGTCCCAAGTTTTAGACCAGTCGCAAAAGTCTGTGGTGCGTTGTAGTTTTTCCACTTCTTCTTGTGAATTTATTATTGCATATGTTTTTGTGACGTATTCATACTGTTTCAGCTAGCTCAGGGAGGTCATTACAAAAGACCAGAAATAAAAGTGGACCCAAAACGATCCCTTGTGGAATACCACGTACTACGTTTTCTGTTGTTGAGTGGGTTCCGTTAACAACCACCTCATTAACCTTATCTTTTAACCCAAAACCCGCTACACACACACATATATATGTAATGGACTGTTCTTTCTTAATTGAATTAAGACCATTCCATTTATTTGACAAAGTGGTGTTGTGGGGGAAAATGCCTGATCAGCAGCGGACATTGTAAACCCTGATCAGCATGCGAGTTACTCAGGCTGATCTGGGTTTACAATGGACGCAATGGTTATTATAGTCGTGGTTAGCGGTTTAAGGGTTAAAAAGTAATTTATACAGCCCAAAACTTTCCCCGCTATGCCTTTTCCTTTCAGTCGGAATATTTTTTTTCATTTCTTCAAAGCCGGGATTTTTATTTCGCCTTGTGCACTGGCCAGTTTTTTTTCCCGTCAATTTAAAAGCCAGAATTTATTTTTTTAAGTTTTACTATTTGTAGAATAAGAAGAGATTTTTTACAGCTACTCAACGTCTGCGTCGACATTGGTTTTCAGTTGACATGTTTGCCAAGTTCAATTATTTTTGCAACCACTGGTCAGTAAAACTTGAAATATGCCATCAGTACCATCAAGGACACTGGTAGACACACGTTCCATAACGCTGTATTGCATTTCTGCAAAAGCGTGGCCCTTTTCTTACTTCTGGTTAAAGTTCTTTTTTGACAAGTCCATGTATTTTAACAATTGAAATGTGTACATCAACACAACTTCGGACAATAAAGCTTGGAATATCAAGGGCACTAGTAAACACATGTTCCATAAATGTTTGATAAATATTTTGTGTATTGTTTTTTAGAAAAGGTGTACGATTTAGCATTTCTTTTATTTTAGTTGTTGGCAAGTCCAGCTTGACAAGTGTCATCAGAGTCATCAAGGACACTTACAGACACATGTTTCATAACTTTGTATTTCATTTTAGCCAGATGATAATTTGTTTTCAACTAAAGTTTCTGGTTAAAGTTTTTTAAGCAGGTTCATATATTTCAATGAAACTCACTGCATACATCCAATAACAATGGCAAGCCTGTAAATTTCATTAGTCCCATGAACCCCACACCTTTCCCAAATCTACACCACCACCACCATCACCCCAGATAAATAGACACATATTTGTTCTATTCTTTTTGGTTTCTCTTTTCAGTTACCATATCTCTACCCTGTTCTCTCTCACCCCCCCCCCCCCCCTCACCCTCCGCCCCGCCCACTCACACACACACACACACACACACACACACACACACACTCTCTCTCCACCTTAGATTTCTCCAATGAAAATATTCTATTATTTATGTTTTTTCCCTATTCAATAACACTTCACTTCCCCTGTACATCCTCTTCAAGTTCATATTCTTTCTGGGGTATTGAAGGTCTTGCTTTGATATTTGGTATATATGTTTACTGAATACCCCCTCCCCGCGACCCCTACACCCTCACCTCATCACCACCTCACCTTCACAGTTAAGACTTGACATTGTGAATGAACTGGCACCATGGTTGGTGAGACAGAAGTTCAGTGGCCCTGCTAAAGAAGCATTAGGTTTACATACATCTAATGCTAAATTACCTTATACTGATTTTAAAAAGTTATATTAACACATTTATTCGTAACTCTTGGCAAGCCGCTTGGGATTTGTCAGTTAAATTAGTCAATTAAACCGTAACTCGGAGAATGGCGTTCTTCTAGTAGACCCGTTCGTCGAGAGGAAGTTATTCTAGCCCGGTGCAGGATAGGGCATACACGTTATACTCATTCATATTTATTACAAGGTGAGCAATTACCAGAATGTATACCCTGCTTTGCACCGTTAACGGTCAAACACATCTTATTGGAATGTGTAGACTTTGATCCTATGCGTCAAAGGTACTACAATGTTAATACTATGAAAGAGTTATTTGATACTGTAGATTTTAGTCTTGTTTTAGATTTCCCAAAATAGATCAGACTATATAAATCATTATAATGTGTTCTTATATATATATTTACTTGTTTATATGTCCGTTGACGGGCATTTGTTGATTTACATTACATAGTTTATATTACACCTTATTATGCCTTATCTTTTTAATAGTTTATATCTTTATATATTTACACTTATTTTTAAATTATACTTCATTTTTCATCAATTTTTGCGCACAATATGACCTATTTATGTGTCGACGTGCCGTAAAACAACATTCATTCTAGTAGACCCATTCGTCGAGAAGGAGTTGTCCTAGCCCGGCGCAGGACAGGGCATATACGTTATACGCATTCATATTTATTACAAGCTCAGCAATTACCAGAATGTATACCCTGCTTTGCACCGTTAACGGTCAAACACATCTTGTTGGAATGTGTAGACTTTGATCCTATGCGTCAAAGGTACTACAATGTTAATACTATGAAAGAGTTATTTGATACTATAGATTTTAGTCTTGTTTCAGATTTCCTGAAAGAAATCAAGCTATATAAATCATTATAATGTGTTCTTATATATATTTACTTGTTTATATACCCGTTAACGGGCATTTGTTGATTTACATATATAGTTTATATTACTACCATATCATCCCTTATTTTTTAATAGTTTTATCTTGATATATTTACATTAATTTTTAATTACTACTTAATTTCTTCATCTTTCGTCGTTTTTTTGCGCAAAATATGAACTATTTATGTGTCGACGTGTCTTAAAACACCATTCATTCATTCATTCATTCATCCATTCATTGTTTAAAATTGACTCTGAATAGTGAAGCATGCTGTCCTTTTGTTTAATATGGATCTTTCTATATTTGGTGGATGGAACTCCATGTGCTGGTGTTTATTTATATGCTTGTCCTTGTCTGCTTTCCATGTGAGCCCCTTTTTGCTCTTCTAGATTATGTATTGATTGGAAGTTTTGTTTGGTGGTGTAGGGGATTGTCTTATACTGGGCAATGTCTACCATGTTCCATACCATTTGTATTAACACTGGCATATATCGCATAACTTTGTCTGTAACCTGACATTGCATGTCACTGAAGCTGATTCTTAAGTCCACTTACTTGTTGATGATATTCACAAAGTCCATCGCACAAGTACCAGGACCCTTGTATTGTAATACTACCATGCATACCACATTGATTACTAACATGTTCAAAGTAGGTCACATGTATAACTATCATGGCTACTCTTTACCTCATTTTCTACTACCATGACCACTGAATACCCCATTCATTATTAACATGACCATGGAATACCCCATGTATTACTACCATGAGCTTTATTACTACCATGACCACTGATACTATATTTATTATTAATATACCTCATGTCAAAACACGCAGTTTCCATAGACTGTTATTTTCCCATCTTTGTAATATCTTATATCGCTGGAGTCACTGAATGGTAGTCTTTTTTGTAACCCCGGTATAATTTGTACTGTCTTACGATTGTGAAGTCAAAGCAAGTTTATATGTATTGGTATGTCCTATGCTGAACAGTGTTTGTATACATGCGCATATGAAAATGGCGGACACAGTTTGCACAACTTTCTGAAGATGATTTGAAAAGTTTACTCATGAAATCACGGTTGAAGGTTCCGAAAGCACACAAAGAAATTTATTTTCTAGGTGCTGAGAATAGTGGTTTTGAACAGAGAGAAGTAACAATGTTTTCTCATGTTTTATTTCAAAGGAATATTTAGCACAACCAAATATCTTTTTCAAACATATTTTTCAGTATAATAAAATAAATAGCCACAGAAGGTTGATTTTGTTTGTACCGTGTTTTACGTCATTTTCAACATATGTAAGGCTGAAAATGTCACTGTCACCCTCAAAGGATTGCAACATTTACATACTTCAATGACCAATGTATATCACATTTAGGCCACTATCTTTTATTATTTGTTTTGTGAACCACCAAGACAGAGAATTATTGTAGGAGGAAGGGAAAAAAATAAACATAAACATTTGGTAAAGCATAGTTTAATTATTTATTTGAATGGAAGTTCTATTAAAATCTGGAAGGAGGAAAAAATAACAATAACCTATGAAATTTCCTATGGAAAAATAAAATACCTAATTTTGTTTTGTCATAGGAGGGTTCGTAAAAGTAATTATCAAAAATAATGGCCTTATTACAACCATGACTTATGTATACCACATTAATTATAACCATGACTTTATTATGAATATCACATTCATTACGACCATGACCAATGTACTGTACACCAGTGAACCATATGATGCTTAAAATATTGCCTTAATTTTCAGGCGAAAAATGTGCATTTCCGTCAAAAATCAACGGAACCTGGAATTATCTTTTGAAAATACTTTGAACATAAACTTATCAAATTGAAGCAATAAAATGTTGCACACTATACATATCCAAGTCATTTATTGTATCAGATATAACATATATGCTCAAGTATTTATATTTTAGGGCAAAATGTTGAAAAAATGACTAAAATCGCTGATTTATGTAATACATTGAGGCATTTGAAAAAAATTAAAAGTGCATAGAAAGAACGGTTTTTTTTTTACAACATTTCTGCAGTCCAATGTGCAATAATATACCAGAAAACCGTCTTTCTTCCATGGAACATTCCTACTCTCACCTGGTGATGTTTCCAAGGAGTGCATGGCACGCTGACATTTTATTTGCTTTTATAAGCAAACAAACCTGCTCTAGCTGATACCTTAAGGGAATTTGTTAAAAAATGACATGATAGAACCTCCCGAACAAATACAACACATCATGTACTAGTTCTTGAGCTGGCTGTAGACCCAACTCCCGCATGGTGGATTTTGTAGGGTATGATTTTCTGAAAGAATATACAAAACGTTTCAAAATGAGACAGGTATGCCATCAATTCGGAGCGTTGGGCTTTTGTGAGTATCGTGCATGTAAACTATGTTACCTTACATTACAATTAAAATTTCAATGTACATTGAAAACGTTGAATATAAATTAAATCAAAACCATGTAAAAAACATAATACATGAACTTTTATTAATATAAATTGAGAAGTGCTTTAAACTTAATGAAACTATTCTGTAATTTATGTTACACCACATTCATTACCAAAAAAAACACAACCATATTGGTGGCTGTAAAAACTGGTGTTCGTCTGTAAGTAAGGGTTTCTATATATCAAAATATTAATTAGACTGTGTATAATATGCATATGTATACTAGCTGAAATTTATGTGCAACACAATAAAAAGAAATATCAAACATGGCGTCCAAGATGGTCCCGTTGTGTCACAAGATCTGTAGGTCGGCCCAGCAGCTATTTCTCTATAACTATACTGTATATAGCTCTAGTTGCCATGTTCGAGGCCCGAACTCAGGTAGCCCCCATCCCCCCACCCCCCCCACCCCCCTCCGATACGGTCAAGTGACCGAGGAGTGCCACGCGTAGCGGGGATCTTTGCCGAGGCTGGCCATCGTTCCGTTGAGTCACACAACCTGTTGGTCGGCCCAGCGGCCGTCGGCTGTGGGTCGCTCAATGCTATTTCTCTATATATAACTATACTTATACAGCTCTAGGTACCATGTTCGAGACCCGAACTCAGGAAGCCTTTCCCCTGATACGACGTAGGGACTGAGTGCCAAGCGTAGTATCACAAAACCTGTGGGTTGGCCCAGCGGCCGTCGGCTGAAGGTCGCTCAAAGCTACTTACTATATAGCTCTAGGTAGCATGTTCGAGACACAAACTCAGCCAGCCTTTCCCCTGATACGACCTAGGTACCGAGTGCCACGCGTAGCGAGGACCATTGCCGACGGCTGACCACCGGTCCCGTTATGTCACAAAATATGTGTGTCGGCCGAGCGGCTATCGGCTGAGCGGCTATCGGCCGAATGTCGATCAAGGCTAGTTCCCTCTATATAAGGCCTAGGGACCGAGTACCATGCATAGCGGGAACCTTTGCCGACGGCTGGCCACCGGTCCCGATGTGTCACAAAATATGTGGATCGGTCCAGCGGCCATCGGCCGAAGGTCGCTCAACGCTATTTCCCTCTATACATATATAACTATACTGCATAAAGCTCTAGGTGAGTTACGAGGTTGGAGACCCGAACTCGGGTAGTTGAATGCCACGCGTTGTCGGGACCTTTGCCGACGGCTGCCCACTAGTCCCGTTGTGTCACCCAATCTGTAAGTCGGCCCAGCGGCCGTCGGCCGAAGGTCATTCAACGCTATATCCTTCTATATAACTGTATATAGCTCTATGTTCCATGTTGGAGACTCGAACTCGGGTAGCCTTTCCCCTAATATGGACTACCGACAAAGTGCCATATGTACTGGGGACCTTTACCTTTACCGACAGCTGGCCACCGGTACCGTCGTGTCGCAAAATCTGTGGGTCGGCCCAGTGGCCGTACGCGGAGGGTCGCTCAACGCTATTTCTCTATTTATAACGTATACTGTATCTAGCTCTGTGTACCCTGTTCGAAATGCCGGTAACGTGGTAAAGTCCAAGTCGCCAGTTGGTACACGTACATGTTCTAGAATGCTTTACACATAATGGGCTTTCAGAAAAATAGGGTGTACAAAATTCCCCCAGGGGTGAGGGTTTCTCCTACTAGCTTACAGTCTATTTGGTATTATATATTTTTCTAGATTTTAACCCAATACCCCCAATGGATTGCAGAAATAAGTGATTTTAGTCCTTTTTCCAACATATTTCAGCAGATATGTTATATATGATGCAAGGAAACACTTGAATATGTTTGCTGTGCAACATTATATTACTTCAATTTGATAAGTTTATGTTAAAACTATTTTCAAAAATAATTCCAGATTCCGTCGAATTTTACACAGTTTTCGCCTAAAAATTAAGGCATTTTCAAGCATCATACGGTTCGGGACTTTTTTCTACTTAATTATTGGACCTTTGTCTATCCAAAAATATGACAATATGTCCTTATTCAATTGAATTAAATTTGTTTCTATATTTTAACCCAATACCCCCTATGGATTACAGAAATCAGTGATTTTTGTCATTTTTTCAAACATTTTGCCATAAAATGCCAATATTTGAGCACATATGTTATATATGATGCCAGGAAAAACTTGAATATGTATGCTGCGCAACATTCTATTGCTTCAATTTGATAAGGTTTTGTTCAAACTAATTTTAAAAAATAATTCCAGATTCCGGCGATTTTTGACAAAAATACACATTTTTCGCCTCAAAATTAAGGCATTTTCAAAGACTTATGCGGTTTGCAACTTTCTTCTGTTTAATCACTGGACCTTACCCTGCCCAAAAAGGTTACAATATTTTTTTTTTCTATTGTATTGGATATATTTCTGTTTTTTAGTTAAATACCCTCAATGTATTACAGAAATCAGTGATTTTATTCAATTTTTTGACATGTTTACCCAAAATCTCAATATTTTTGTATCGGATCCATAAATTATATGGTGGGACACGTAGAGATGCGTTCCGAGAAAGATTCCATCAATTCAAACTGGTTCTAATATATTCCATTCGTTGTCTATTTTTTTTTTCTTCCAGATTTCGGCGATTTTCGTCTAAAAACGCAACGTTTTCCCCCAAAACTCACTAAAGCCCCAAAGCTCAGATGGCACACATGTCTCATTTTGAAACTTACTGTATGTTCTTTCAGAAAATCATACCCTACAAAATTCCCCCTGGGGTGTGGGTGGTGGGAGGGTTTCTCATACTAGCTCACAGCCTACTACGGACTCTCTCACTCACTCGCTAATGGCTTTGTTAGGGACCAGGCAATGCTTTGTTAGGGACCAGGCAATATTTATCGGGGGGTTGGGACCGGTGCAAATAAAAATGTTATAAACAAAAAAAAAGTACGTCCCATGGCAAGCAAACGAAAAAAAAGGTATCGTCCCATGGTTTGTCGAGCAAAAAAAGTACCTGTCCCATGTGTTGTAATTTTTACAGGTACCAGTATTCAAGCCTGGTTACTGAGGACATTATGTCTGTCTTCGGTTAGCACCATAAATCTAGATGTGTATCTCTCTACTGGGCTAACTCAGGCTAATGCTAATGATCATAATTTATGGGTTAGCATCCCTTATTTGGGAGATGCTCTATGAACCAGGCTAATGCTAATGCTACATGATTTATGTGTTAGCATTCCTTATTTGTAGATGCTATAAGATTGATGAGTTAGCATGCTAATATTTACGACCATGCTAACCCCTTATTTGGAAGGGACCTTATAAAAAGGGAGGGTTTTCATTGTTCGTGGCTTTTTCCGTGGGCTTTGTACCTGGACTAACAAGAGATCAGTAGTTATGTGAGAAAGAGACTATCATTATTAGTAAACTGTTGTAAATATTAATTCACCATTATAGTTGGTAGCAAGTAGAAATAAAGTTATAGAATATAGAATTGGACTCGATATTTCTTTCTACCTTTTGAAGTGAAGAAATTGTAAAACTGGTGGCAGCGTCGCGATAAGAACTTTAACACATTTCTGAAGAGGAAATTAGTTTAGCAAAACTTTGCTGGAACATTTAAAATAGATATTTGAAATTCGGACTTGTAACAATCACCATGAAAATCCTGATGTTACTTCTGATGTGTTTGTGTATATTTTCGGAATGTTCGTTTGGAACAAAAGCAACTTCTGTTTGTAATGAAGGTGGATTTTTGCAGAACACAGGTCAGAGTTTAGAACTTGAAACTTTAGATGATGTATATGTTTGGTCATATGACACTCAATATGACTACAAGGGACACAAACGGAAAGTGTAAAGTGTTTATCAATAAGTATGACAAACCCGTAAAACAACTGAATTTAAACGAACTTTACGATAAATGAACAATGGACTACACATGACTGTTTGAAATGCTTCTGTTGGAGTACTGTCAACTGTGCCTCGGAGAAGATGAATGTCAGTGTTACGACGGGAAGACAATTCTGGAGGAATTACCGTGTAATGGGTGCAGACTTTGCGCAATTTGACGATGTTGTTCCCTTGTTTGAAAAGGATAGTGTGCAGAGGACTGAAAGTTTGGACAAATCGTAAGTTGCAAGGATTTCCAGAGTGAAGTTAAGGTCAGGTGAATTATGGAGTGGGATACTCCTTATTTTGCAACTTCTTGTTGTAAGAACGTGGGATTGCAATGTGTCATTGTACAATGGATTACTCAGAATCAAGGAATTTAGTCGCTGTGGCGTGAGCCAATTGCGTATCCAACAGTGTTCGGATAGTAAAGGATTGTTATATGACAGCAATTTCATTTTTCGTGAAAGTAACGTTAATGGGCAGATTAGAAATGGCATAAATTCTGACAAAGTTGATGGCTCATTGTCCGAAAATGCAGCACCCCAAACATCACAGTGTCAGGCAGCTTAAAAGATTTCTGTACAGTTAACTATTCACCAGAAAGAATGACAAAACTTCAGCACCAAGATCCTGAAATTGCTCCTGTTGTTAAGTGGCTCAAGTCGGACAGTAAACGACCCCCAAGGGACACAGTTGCAGGTTATTTCCCAGCAGTGTGCGAAATATGTGGTTTCATTGGGACTTGTTGAAATTAATGTTGATTGATGGTGTATAAATTAAGAGAGACATAATGAGCATTAAAGAGAAGTACCAAATCACGGGAACAGCTTGCCAGACTGGTCAATGAAACATAAACATGTCAAGTCACCGTAAGCAGCCCTTTGAGTTCCAAACACCTGAAGATGGGAACTCACAGTAAATTTGAGGAATGCAGAAGTCAGAGACAGAGTTCAACATAAACCATGTCAATGTTGACAATACAAACTTAAGATAGGAGTACTGTTAAACTTCTGTCATTATAAGCATTTATAGACAAAGAAAGTTCATTAGAACTCATGATGAACAAGGAAATGCGTGGTCATTTTGAGATTAAATCTTGAACAGAGTGGACGGTTAGCCTGGATTATATTCTTTTTTTTGTAGTGCCAAAATATTCTATTAATTCTTTGGGGAAAAAAAAAGGATTAGGAATATTGTGTACACCCAATATTCCTTGAATGTTATGTTTTAGAATATATTTTTATATTTCTATACCAATTTGTGTCTTAAGGTATTAGCAAAGTATGGAAATTACAAGTGATATTCACTAAATGGGAATTTAATAGTGTGATCGCAAAGTATGAAATTTATAAGTCATATTCACTAAATGGGAATTTATAGTGCTATTCAAACAAAATACGGAATTTATCTAATAGTTTCCCTTTTCAGATATCACTATGATAACATTAACAATAATTTAATACGCGAAATATTGTGCCAAATTATATAATCTTTATAAAATCATTAATGTCGTTTTGTGTATTAATTACATTATTTTACTTAAACAAATTTCATTCAATTTAAATGGCACCAGGACATAGTGAGAATGGAACCAAAAATGAACACTTGTGTGATTGTGTTAAAAATACAGAGAACAATTATGTGTAGGTCTAGGACTAAATGTGCAGAATAAGGACTCAGTTTACTAGTGTGGCAAGTTTATGCCTTGAGGATTGTGTATGAACATTGGAACACACAGTATACCATGGATTTATTATATTGCTTCCTGAGGCTTTGTTTTATATCTTTAAACATACACCAAATCTGTTCATTCATTGCAAGTAAACCTTAATGCATGTTACAAAGAATTTGCGTTCGTTAAATGTAAACGTTTACTCATTTACTCTAAATATTGCATGCTTTATTTTGTAAGAATATTCTGCACAAGACAACTTTGATTATTACTTTATTAAACATGTAATTTGACATTCTCTCATTTAGTGTGAATGTTGGTGCTGATTTCTTGTTAAAAGAGAGGGATTTAGGGTTTTAATGGGGACCATTAAACCTGGGAGAGGGGAGTGTTGTAATTTTGTACAGGTACCAGTATTCAAGCCTGGTTACTGAGGACATTATGTCTGTCTTCGGTTAGCACCATAAATCTAGATGTGTATCTCTCTACAGGGCTAACTCAGGCTAATGCTAATGATCATAATTTATGGGTTAGCATCCCTTATTTGGGAGATGCTCTATGAACCAGGCTAATGCTAATGCTACATGATTTATGTGTTAGCATTCCTTATTTGTAGATGCTATAAGATTGATGAGTTAGCATGCTAATATTTACGACCATGCTAACCCCTTATTTGGAAGGGACCTTATAAAAAGGGAGGGTTTTCATTGTTCGTGGCTTTTTCCGTGGGCTTTGTACCTGGACTAACAAGAGATCAGTAGTTATGTGAGAAAGAGACTATCATTATTAGTAAACAGTTGTAAATATTAATTCACCATTATAGTTGGTAGCACGTAGAAATAAAGTTATAGAATATAGAATTGGACTCGATATTTCTTTCTACATTTTGAAGTGAAGAAATTGTAAAACATGCCATTTTCCCAATGCCCAGATAAATATTGCCTGATCCATAAGCACTGTCCTTACCAAATGAGGTTTACTGCAAGCTTGCAGCGAACAATTTTGTTCACCATAACAATTCTTAATTGTTCGCCAATGTTCGCCACAAGCGGTGATGTTGCCGCAAACATTATGGTAACCTTTGTCGAATTTGCCGCAAACTCGCCAAAAAGCTATACATTCGCCAGAAACATTTATTTATTTGCAACGTACACCATAACATCACCACAAACTTACTTGCATGTTTTTTGTTCGCCACAACATTGCGACACATTTTACCAATCCGATTTTTTTTTTATTGCACGCCGTAACATCACCACAATCTTTTAAATTCAGATTTTCCGTTTCTTTATTCACAGAACATCACGACCAACTTTTCCATTCTGACCTGCTGTATCTGAAGACTCTGTTAGCCAAAACAGCATCGCAAAACTTAGACTTTATACATAATTTTATTATTTCCAGTTACTTACAGTACAGTTCACGCGAACCGCACACTTTACTCTTTCACGCCGAGTGAGGAATTTACAAATCGCGTAATTACGCAGAGTTTAGATGATAAAACTACTCGGAGTGGGAAAAGCTGCTCGGCGTGCTTACGCCACGGAAGTACGCCACGATACTTCGCGTAGACAAACTCGGAGTTCACCGAGTCGAAACTGCACAGGTAAAAGGTGCAACTTTTCCTAATTGCAGTCATTTTAATGCATAATTATTGAACAGAACAGAACAGAACATATTCTTTATTTATGACTTAAACTAATGTTTCTCGTCATATTACATTTGTTAATATGTGACAGGTCAATGCAATTTTTACATTAAACAATGAAAAAGTACAAACTCACAATCATACATACTAAACACTCATACAACTCACCCATTCACTCTGACGCCCGAAATGTCTCACACATTCACTCTGGATCACGTATTTACCCTGTTATAATGATTTAACTATTCCTATTACATAGTTTCATGTAGACTTTTAAGTTTTAATAGTTTACATGTCATGTCCAATGAGGAAGAACATACATTTTTTACTCATTATACATTGCAGTATTGCGAATAATACATGCTTCCCTTACAAACCTAGATAATCTAAAAAGCTCTTGCTGGCTTGAAGATTGCATCAGCTGAATAAATTTAAAAACACTTGGATGTCTGTAATAATATTGTTTAACATATAGTTTACGTAATTGTTCGTAGATAGATAGATAGATAGATATTTTATTCAAACATAAGGCATTACGCCCAACAGTTCACATGCAAATAGTACATACATATAAACATGTATATGAAATACACACAATATTTTCCAGTTAATGACAATTTGTATAATTTCATAGGTGAGTTTCAAGATCATCTGTATATGTTACTAGTTAAAAAGTATTTGACAACTATTAAATATATAAGTGTTTAATATATATTTTTAAATTAATATTCCTAAGTACTGATCAGAACACAGTTATATCTGTGGACAAAAATGGAGAAAAGTGATATTTATTTATAAAACATGTCGTCTCTTCTTTTAAAACTTTTACAAATGAAAACGGACAGTTTTTTTAATAAACTCTTGTTTTCTGTTGTCATAAGTTCAATAAATTTTGGTATGTTTGGCCGTTTCCAAAAATATTTGTTAACATATTCTTTTCTTATATCTTGATATAGTGAACACTCCAATACGAAGTGAAATTCGTCTTCTAGTATATTACATAGCTGGCATTTTCTTTCGGATCTTGGTGTTTTATTTGGTCTATGCCATCGACCAGTTTCTATTTCTAACCTGTGACTAGAGACTCTTAGTTTTGTAAAAAAAGCTCTAAATTTCTTTATATTTAGTACATCTAGATAATACTTAAACCTGAAATCTGATATTATTCTGTATGTACTAGCTCTAGTGGAATCCGATAATTCAGCATTCCAATTTTGTATAAACATATCTTTAATTCGTTGTTTAAATATATTAATGAAATACGTTATGTTTTCTACTCCTTGAGAATACCAAACTTCATTAAATCCTGTTCGTTCCAATAACCCTTTAACTTGAGATGCCCAGTTTAATTTATTTGGGTTTACGATCAGATCATCTAACATAACATTATACATATTTTTTATATATTTGCGATCACTCGTACGTGTAATTTTTAACCAGAATCGGATAATATAGGCCATACGTTGAATTTTTAAAGGGACTCTCCCGAGTTCTCCATATGTACAATATCTCTGATTTCTATTAGTTCTATTTTGTGAATATCTGCCAGTTTCAATTCTAAGTCTGTGGGAGGATAATCTTATCCTCGACATGGCAGTTATTAATTTCAACGGCAATATATCTAAATACACTTCATATGAGAATGAGCTTTTAAAATGTCTATACAAACATAAAACTCGATTATTTTCAACATCAGTGTTCCATTTTTGAACAAAACAATCTATTAAATTTTGTTTAATCAACAAATGAAAAGATTTCATATCAATGCAAGTTGGGTCATTCCAAACATAATTATAGCCACAGTCAGTTATAATGGTTTTAACATTGCTGGCCCAATTCTTCATTCCTCTTTCACAATCTCTCACAGCATCTTTATAAAAAGTTGTATTAAAATGTTTTGTGAATCGACCACCTTACTCCAATACTTTATTATTTTTACATACCTTAAAATATACAATGGGTATCTACCTAGTTCTCCATAAATACCGGAATTACTAGTAGACGTTTTAACCCTTAACAGGTATTTACAACATTTCAAATGTATTCTTTCGATCTCCTTTGACTTTGTAAAACCCCAAATTTCTGCTCCATAGCTTAATATAGAACCAACGAACGCATCAAATAATTGGCAAAACGTTTTTGGTTTAAAATTGTATTTTTTTACATGTGCAATTAATATATTCAAAGCTTTTAATCCTTTACATGCTAAGGTCTCTTGATTTAAATTGTATGAACCCGTATAATTAAAAACAGATCAATAACTTTAGAAAAAATCAAAGCAAAAGACAATTTTACTTTTGTTTTGGAAAAGCGGATGCGGGAAAATTCGAATGCCCGGATTATGTATACTGGGTCACGACAATTATATGGTGGTTCCTATTACCGGCTTCGCGGCGACTGAACAATTATTATACTGGAAATTATAATTATATTTTTAAATAATCGTTATTTGTAACAAATGTATACTATTCTGCTGTTTATTATTAATACATTGATGTGTTCTTTAGTCATGCAGATTTTTTTTAAAGAATTCCGAGTCATAAACACGTTGTTAGTGCCGCCTTGTTAAAAGGTACATACATTGCCAAGGATTATGGGTATTTATGTCGGTTGAACACTGTGACTTTTGGACAACAGAAACGAACAAAACTTGTGATTAAATGCATTAAAAGTTTGAAGTACGTATTTGTTTCGAAATTTATTCATTGTATTTATCAGTCGTGTCAACTTTGCACAGAAAAGATTCACTCGGCGTCGCATTGTTTGTCTGGCGATTGATTGTTTTTTCGAGCGTGCTGTCGGACAAGTTGAAAAGTTGTCAGAAAATTCAGATTTCTTTTTATTCCCAATAAAAAATCATCACAGGTGTGCACTCATGGTTAATTGGATTCTACGACATTGGCATACTTTCGCCGCGTGGATTCGGCGAGTCCAAACACTGACTTCGCGTAGATCCGCGCGGCAAACTCGGCGAATCGAGTAAAGTGTGGGATTCGCGTCTACTATTTAAAGTGAAATTTGTATTTTATGTCAAAGGACGTACCACTTGAACAAGTAATTTAGCCAAGTGTAATTTGTTTCGTGGAACCTTATTTTTAAACATTTATACAATTGTGTTCATTGCAAGAACATGTTTAAATACCAAACACCACTATACATGTAACTCCAACATTTAAAACCAGAAAAATTAAAATTGTATCCCAAGTGCAAAATAATATGATCAGTATGACCTCAATAGGTAGATGTGTATATATATATACGTTTGTTGGTTTGTCTAGGGTCTGGTGCTGATTCTAAGATATCCAGGCACCTCCAGGCACCATTGGTGCCTATTGAACTGCTACAGTTAGTGACATGTCCATGAAAATGGGAGTAATGCAGAAATGACAGCACACAACATCTCCATGAAAATGGGAGTAATGCAGAAATGACAGTGCTTAACATCTCCATAAAAATGAGAGCAATGCAGAAATGACAACGCTCGACATCTCCATGAAAATGAGAGTAATGCAAAAATGACAGCGTTCGACATCTTCATAAAAATGGAAGTAATGCAGAAATGACTGCACTCGACATCTCCATGAAAATGGGAGTAATGCAGAAATGACAGTGCTCGACATCTCCATGAAAATTAAAGTAATGCAGAAGTGAAAGCACTCGACATCTACATGAAAATGGGAGTAGTGCAAAAATGACAGCATTCGACATCTTCATAAAATTGGAGTAATGCAGAAATGACAGTGCTCGACATCTCCATGAAAATGGAAGTAATGCAAAAATGACAGCGTTCGACATCTTCATAAAAATGGCAGTAATGCAGAAACGACTGCACTCGACATCTCCATGAAAATTAGAGTAATGACAGTACTCAACAGTGCTCGACATCTCCATGAAAATGAGAGTAATGCAGACATCTCCATGAAAATGAGAGTAATGCAGTGACAGCGCCGATATCTCAATGAAAATTGGAGTAATGCAGAAATTACAGTGCCCGACATCTTCATGAAAATGAGAGTAATGCAGAAATGACAGCGCTCGACATCTCCATAAAAATGAGAGTAATGCAAAAATGACAGCGGTCGACATCTCCATGAAAATGTGAGTACTGCAGAAATGACAGCGCTCAACAGTACTCGATATCTCCATGAAAATTGGAGTAATGCAGAAATGACAGTGCTCGACATCTCCATGAAAATGAGAGTAATGCAAAATGACAGCGCTCGCATCTCCATGAAAATGAGAGTAATGCAGAAATGACAGATTTTAATTTTGAGAGGATTTATTTAAATAGTTTCAGTTTATTTAAATTGTCGATTTATTTAAATATAGTGAATTTAATTAAATTGTTGCACATTTAGTAAAACAAAGGTCCGTTTATTTAGAATTCACAAACAATTATCAAAACCATTTAGTTAAATCGTGAGTATATAATCTAAATCGTAAGGATATACTTTAAATCGAGAGCATTTATTTTAATAGTATCGATTTATTTAAATGAGAAATATAAGAATATTTCATGGGTATCCGGTGAAGATAGGGAATTCCAACACGAGGTATAAGTGTTTTTATCGGAACCGATGCTCTGCCGAGGTTCCGATTACAACAGTTATACCGAGGGTTGGAATTCCCTATCTGAACCGAATACCCATGATAGATTCTTTTTCTTGCATATCAGAGACAAGTTGCGCGTTGACGCAACCAGTTACTAACGTTTTGCATGTTTTTCTGCATACCGGATGTTGGCGCGCATGAATCTCGACCCTAGGGTGCGATGGAAATATCTAGCCCCGGTAAAATGACGGATATCCTTGTCACGAAAAGAGGAGAAAATGGCAAGTTGGTTAAGTGAGATGGCACACAGGGGAATGGGCCTTCGTATGGTCGAATTTCTTGACTTTGTGAAAGATAGAAGACCGAGCAAGACTTGGTATTACGCATTCATGCGAAGAAATGCACACATCATTAGCACACGGACCGAGACACCGTTGGAGCTGTAACGGTCAAAAGTAACGAAGGAAAAATCGAATGCATTGTATAATAACTTTAGAGACTTTCTATTAAGCAAGAATTTAATTGACATAGGTTAGAATATGGAATGCCGATGAAACCAGGTTTAACATGGGGAGCAATAAAGCAAAAGTAATTGGACCTGCTAAAACAGACCTAGCGGTGCCGCAAATAACCAGTTTGAAACAGCGTTTGACTGCCATGTAGTGCATCGGGTCAAATGATGCCACAAATTTTCGTTTACCCAGAACCTAAGCCAAGAGGATATAAACCATTAAATGGGTCACTAGAGGGAACTGACATTGCTTTCTTGCGGAAAGGTTGGATGGATGCAGAAATATTCTCAAAATGCATTGACCACTTTGATAAATTTGCAGGAACTGATCGTACAGTGGTGTTATTAATGGACAGTGTGAGCAGCCATGTAGATCACTCTGTATTCATGAAAGCCATAGCCAAGGGTATTAAATTATACCGTCAAGATGGCAAATAGTAACCAGGAAATGCACTCTTGAAAATCCAGGAAAAAGCATCGGAAAGGAGATATTTGCGCAGAAACTTAGAGGCCCATCTTCAATTCTACAAGCCTTTGACAGTAATCGATGCATTCAAATCATCTGGCATTTATCCAGTAGATAGCTCAATTATCACCAGTGACACACTGAAACCCGCACTGACTTTTTCCAGCACAGAGCCTGTAGATGATCGAGATATTGATGAACAGGCTTCAATAGAAGAATCAGCAGAACTAAACAAAGCAAAAATAGCACTGGAAGTATTTGAAGAAACAATATCTAATATAACAATGTGGGTTCAGTGTGACAAGTGTGATGGGTGGATGCATGTTGAATGTTTGTCATACCCAGTTGAAGAGCATGAGCCAATCTTTTGTCCTGATTGCCTGCCAGATAGACATTTCTGTAGGTTTGATTATGATGCTATGTTTGTGTATTAAGTCAATGCTTATGAATATTTATTTTAGCAATATTGCATTAGTATCACAATATAATTGTTATTAAAATCATAACTTACAGTAATCAATTAATTTCTAGTTGAAATGCAGTTCTGTAGGTATGCTAGTTGTCCAGGATAGTATATAATGAGTTAAAAGCTTTACATTGCTTCTGTAATAGGAAACTTTAAATGAATAATGAATGAAAGACACAAATTTGAAATGTGTAATTTTATTTTTCAGTCAGAAATTGAAACCCCAACCACATCGGGTACAGCTTGTGAGTCTACCTAAAACATTACAACTAGTGGCTCAAACATTACTAACATGACATTGAAGAACTCAGTCATTAAAGGATATCATGTGTACAAGATTAAGTCGTTGTATGCAACCTCACCTACACAGTTAATTGTAGATGGAGAGAACACCAATACAAAGGATTCATCTGCATGCTTAGTATGGTTGCCATCATTGGAAACATTTCCGAAAACAGTTCATAATAACTTTACGGACGAAAAGCGTCAGCTGAAATTAGAAGATGTCGCAGGCCTCCCAATATGTCATGTGCCAAATATATTATCAAGCTTCTTCTGTGCAATAATAAACGAAGGAGAAAGCATAGCTGCTTAAGTAACAGGGCAACCAGTACCACGTTTTCCCCCATGGCCAGCCCCAAATGAAGAAGGAGGTGGTGTTGCTTTGCCATGCAACTATGTGATCAGTCATTCAGATATTAACACACAGTTTAGCAAGTTGAGTTTGCTTTTGAAAAATACGCCCGAGGGATACGCTATGGAACTGTCCATTTGAATCGAAAAAAATAATATTTCTTTTACTTTTAGATGTTTTTTACTGTTCATTTATTTTGTCTAATACTTGTTAAGATGACTGCAAGTTCTGCAGTTCCATACCAATCTGCGCAACACTTAGATTTCAGTATTACTAATATCAATAAAAAAAGGGAAAAAATAAGCAATCATTAACAATTGATTGATCAATGATTATCTTTGTAAATACACATTTTGATTAACACATTTATGTTACACTTCGGATATTGAACATTGTAGAGGGAAAGAAAATATGGTTACAGTATAAATACACCACCATAAATATTGAATTGTTATTAACCCCGGTTGAGTTACAAAGTTAACAGTCAATTCCAAGTTTGTTTTATTTCTATCTTGTACACAACCAACCAAGTAAGATTGTTGTCAAGACAAGCAAACACATGAAAAAACAAAATAGAAAATTATCCAAAAACCTGACTGCGGTTAACACATCGGTACAAGAAACGCGGTTCACTGTGGCATTTGTTCCGTCTACTGTTGCAGTTGTATCATCTACATTAGCTTTTATAGCTGTAGTTTCACTTCTGCCTAAAAGTTCTTCGGCTGGACATGATGATTTTATGACATTTTGTTTTCTTGAAAAACAACGTAAAGCATTATAGAAGCGTACTATAGGAATAGTCTGATCTTGATTGTGTCTGGCATGAGATACGTTCACAATTAATATGGATATTGTTGTTATAATCATTCCAAGTGAGAACTGTATATTGACGTACAGCTGAAGATATGAAACAGTTTGTGAATTACTAGGCATGGAATCGCTAATTGTGTTGAGTAGCAGGACAAATGTTAGAAAAAGCGAAACACAGAAGCTCATTCGCTCTCCACTTTCTGCTGGCACCTTGAAGCTTAGGACATCCATAAATGATATCATCAAAACTGGTATTATTATATTTAATATGTAATATCGCGAACGTCTTTTTACTGTAAATACAGCTTCTATCTTAGAATATCCGTCAACAATATAAACAATTCTTATTTCAGTGTCCACTAATTCCCATTCATCGTTGTCTTCGTATACTAACTGGCTTACTGTGGTCGATTTAGGTCTGATCATCTGAACATTATCAAAGCTGAACCGCTTCCCAATTTGTATTGTACAAACTTGTGTATCAAAGGGGTACTGACTAATATCCATGTGACAGCTTGTATCAAAGTTACCACCAGTATGCCACCGCGCCATTCCATTTGACAAAAGCGTGATTTTCATAGAATCACTTCGCTCTAGTTCCCAAATACTATTGACGCTGTTTCGAAGACTAACATCCGGTAACCATACCTCATGTGGTGATAAAATGAGATATGTTATGCCCCCAAAGGACGAAATATTCCAGCTTAATGTTTCGTATTCCCATGATAATCCCAATCCAAGCATTGAACTAAATGTCTGCGACTTTGCATCAAGACCGCCAATCGAAACTAGAATTATATCTAAATCAACATACATGGTTTCCGATTGATTTAGCAATGGTCTAATGTTCTTGTGCATACGTTCTTCGATGTGGGCATGCAGTCTCTGCATCTCAGAAAAAGTTTGCATGTTAACTACCGAGACACTTGATAATATGCAGTACATTGCCATTATCCGCATCACTATTTGAAGGTTCGCCATTGTTTTTTATTCAGATATATTAGGCTTATAATGGTCTCCAAAATATTCAATAAAGTTGACTTCAACTACTCACTAAAATCACTCGACAAAAAAATTAATTCCCAGGTACAAATTTAAAAGATAAACGTCGTCATACATTAATAGCCATCCGTTAAAGGCTGACACGATGTAATTGTTTGATGCGTTAACTACAAAAATATTTTCCAATAAAATTGCATGCTTCGTTCTGTTCTTTTAACACTGTCCTAAAAATACTCGTTTGCCATTTTCTAAATTGCTCTGTCAATGCAGATGATCAATCAATACCAATTCAACAGTGAAATGAGACGATACGATTTATTAACCTTTTTATTTTAAAATTCAAAGCTAAAAATACTTAGTTGAAATGATGAAATATTTTAAATATGAATTTCTTATAAAAACAGAGATTTTTGAATGATATATGCCATTGCTGTATTTATCCCACTAATCGTTAAGCTCCCACAGCATGCTTTTTATATTGTAAATAAATAAATAAGTGCCTTTTCTGTCATTAGGCCGAAGTCAATATTTATAAAAACTTAAGAATATTTTTCATCATTGTGTGTGAGTGTTTGCTGTGCAAAATTATATCGACAGATTGACTGATAATCCATGGGACACGGATATTCATATTGAAAATAATCAGCGAAAAACGTAAAATTTGACGGGGAAAATAGGTCTGTAACTGCAGTAATACATTGTCGATTTTAATGACGAATCAACATGCACATCTTCACATAATAGGTAACCATCCTGTAAAGTATACAAGGTCGATTTTGACACCATATCGATATGCATATTTTGACACGATATGTAAGCATCCTGTAAAGTTTCGAAACAATCGGTGGAAAACTGTGGGAGAAGGTAGTCATACAAACATTTTGCGGCTGACGGACAAAGGGACATGGCTAACACTATATAATTAGAACTCAAATATATGTGAATAGTTTACATGGAACTTATACTAATTGCTACCTCTTGATAAATATTAGCATTTATCAATACTCGGCTTATTTCGTCAACTTGTTCATGCATGTATGTGTACTGCTTGTTGGTAGACTTTATATGATTAAAGTGAACATGTATAACAACAGACGTCCTTCTGACATAGTGCAGTCAGTAGTAATAGTTCTGTTACTTTATAACTCTATGTAAACAAAGATGGCCGCTGGTAGCCATGTTTAATGTGGAATCAAAATGATTTTCGACAAGGACCAACATCATGTCATGCTGATCATTTTAGAAAACATCCCATATCAATATCACTTACAGTTTTCAAGAAGTAGTCGCTACAAACTTGTGTTTTAAAAATCTATTTTTAGCTTTGGCGGCCCATCTTGGATTTCACATCAACGTGAGTTTTTGCTAGGATCAACTAGACATATGGTTAACATTCCTGTAAAGTTTCATGAAAATCCATCTAGTAGTTTCAGAGGAGTAGTCGTCGCAAAAAAATTACAGGCGGACGACGCACACCGCACCACGGTATAATGTATAGTACGCAGTATTTAGCTCACACCAGAGCTAAAAACTGTGTACTATACAAGGTAAATTACGGTATTTGCTCAACATAAAAGATATGCAACAATAGAAATATGAAATTCCAATAAAAAGAACACGTAAATGGAACAACCTAATGCATATTTGTTTGTATTCCATTTGTATGCGACTGTTAAGCTTTTAGTTCTAGAACAATACAATAGGATGTCACAAAATGAAGTCGTTGATGGCACGTTTGTAGAGATAAAACATTCATTTTGCTTTCTCAAACAAACAAATGTAAAACCGAATTCTTTTTAGATTTAAGTGTTAGGGTTAAGTGTAGAGCAAATGTAATGGGATTTGTCATTTATCTGCAGATAAATATATCACACCGATCTATACTGCTCAATATATCTCTCTTGATAGTTCAAACACAGATTCCCAATTCGTCATTTCCAACCTAAAATAACCCAGCACAACAATATGTCTAGAACAAAATACAAGTCTTGAAGATAGAATGATAAAACCTGCAGAGAAAGCTTCCTCTGTGATGGTTATTGATCGAGACATATATCTACGAGGTTGAATGACAATTAAATGACCCAGCCTACTATTCCCACTGACAATGATCTGACACTTGGTTTTGCATTTAACAAGTCTCAGAAGTAGTGGTTGATAAGCATGATAGATGTCTTATCAGTGAAAAGTATATGGGACTGAATCCCACTGTCCCAAAACCCAAATGATAGCTTACTGAAAAAAGTTTGGCAATGCCGACATAGACGCAGACGCCGGGGTAAGTAGAACAGCTCGACATTTTTTCTAAAAATCGAGCTAAAAAATTTACGATAATCACAAAAGCTCATTTTGCTACTGGCAAATTTGCTGTAAAAATAATGGAAAGAGCTCCATATGGCGATGTCCACCAATTACCAGAGAGGCTCAGCTATATATTTCTTATGTTTAAAACTATAAGGGAGTTCCACGGAACACTTGTGTTGCCTGCCGTTACTTATTTCAGCAAGTAACTATATTAAAAGTTTGAAGACACTTTTTTAAGTGTTGAAGTTTATGAAAAGAGACCTAAATTCGCATTGGAAAATTGGTAAGGAGGAACTGTATAATGTTTCATGACCATAGGTCAATATTTTGTCAAGTTATGAGCTAGGTTATGTTGCAGGTTAAAATTTTACGAAAAGGGGCATAACTCTGCCAAAATGGAAGTCAGAGTTATTGGACATGTTTTACGACATTCCTCGAGTTAAAGATGAAGATTATGTGTTAAGTTTCAAATACTTTTAAGTTTCAAGAACATGGGTCAAATATTTTTCAAGTTATAAGCTTGGTTAAGTTGAAGGTTAAAGTTTTATGAAAAGGGGCATAACTCCACTGAAATGGAAGTCAAGAGTTATTTGTCATGGGTAACAATATTCTGTGTGGTAAGATGAATATATGTGTCATAGGTCAAATACTTAAATACAGTTATGAGCTTGGTTAAGTTGCAGGTCAATGGGCATAACTCTGCCAAAATTAGTCAGTTGTAGGACATGTGTAACAACATTCATTCGGTTAAGATGAAGATGTGTGCGAAGTTTCATGAACATAGGTCACATACTTTTCAAGTTATGGCCAAGGTTAGGTTAGGTTGGAGGTTAAAGGTGGTGGACGGTGAATGAACGACGGGACAGACAATGGACAAAGTAATGCCTAAGTGTCTTCTGCCATACTATGCAGATGACACAAAAAGGACCAATGTCAGAAGGACCACCAGTTTTCAAATGGCAACCATAAGCACTATTTGGAGAAAAAAATAACAAACTACCGATAATTTAACAAGAAACTGGTTCCTTTACCAGTATTGAATTATATGTATTTATAACATGGCGACTAAATTTAAACTAGATTTTGTGTGGTAGGAGAGGGAAATGGAACTGAATGTATCAATAGCTATTGTTAGAAAGATGTTATACGTTACGGAGTTAATTTGCTGCATTTTTTATCATTCTTAACCCTACACATCATTATCCAAGAAGATAGTAAAGAATACTGTAGCTGGTTCTTGTTTGTTCTTTCAGATGTGCATGATTATTTACTTTTCCCAACAAGTGCACATCCAAATCATGAAATCTGGGTTACATCTAGAGCTGATTTCAAACACTAAGAAGGGCTATAACAACAGCTGATGCATTAAAAGGGAGACATGGCAATCTCGATTTGTTTCAAACATGACGAATCCCGTTAGTTTTCTACATAATTTGCATATTTGCAATATTTAATATTCATTATTAGAAGTCCAAAGAAAATTGTTGTTACACATTACTAAGTGTTGATTACATTGCACCAAAAACATATTTTCACATTTGGTAGAACAATGAAAAAAGTGAACTCCAACGCTTATTTAAATAAATGCAAGCATGTTTAAAGCCAAAATGATACTGGATTAAGATATTACCATGTGTCCGTTTAAAATACAGGCAACAATAAAAGCTGATGCATTTAAAACAAACTGAAAAGCCTAGAAGGAGCTGCGCACAGATATAGGATGGATATATATATACATAAGTATGAGGTTTAAACAGTATTTATTCAAGAAATGTAATGAACGATGTTTCAATGGTACATTTTTTTCCATATATATCCCGCTTCCAAAAGTCCCCACTTCTTTAATGTGGGGGTATAACCATGAAATGAAAATCATCAAAACAAAAGTCTGTGATGTCTGTGATGAGGGCAAAGGCCCTTAGAATTGGAAAAAAAAGAAGATTTTTGACGAGGTTTTGACCACTAAGTGTGATCTTGACCTTGAAGCCACGGAGCTGGATTTTGCATGTCTTCTTGTTGTGTTGAGCATTTGTGCCAAGTTATTTGAAAATCTGTCCATGGATGTCAGAGTTATTAACCGGACACAAAAGCACTTCTTTTTGACCTTTGACCTCTTGGAGCAACGGACCTGGATTTTGCGCGCGACACGTCCAATCAAAATAATTTGTCTAAATTTTGACTTTCCCCCCTACTTTTTTAGCTCTACTGGCCAAAGGCCAGGAGGGCTTATGCGATCACTTTTCGTCCGTCGTCCGTCTGTCCGTCTGTTAGCAATTTTATAAAATCGACATCTCCTCTGAAACCGCTTGAAGGATTTTGATGAAACTTCATCATAATATTACTTGGGACGGCCCCTCTCAGATTTGTTCAGTATTCTTGATTTGATGCTATTTCAGCATCCCTGATATTTCGATATCTCTGACTGGGTGATATTTCAACATGTAGCTCCACAAACATTATCAAAACCCCATTTTGATATATCTCTACCGAAAAACATGTAGAGACATATCTGAAGTTTGGCAAGTCCACTTGCTAGCATGTCCTGGGAAAGAACATTACTAGAACCCGTGTGGTATACCTCTACCGAAATGAAATGTAGAGATGCATCTGAAGTTTACGAGCGCGCCATTTTCCCATTTTCTACCTTTCGGCGAAAACTTTTCAGCGAATACTTTGGGTTTTTTATAGCTCAATGTTTTTTATATTCGTTTTTCTAAATTATCTTCATTTTTCTAATTTCATTTTTTTAAATTCAAAATCCTATTTCATTTTTCAAATTTCCTTTTTGCAAATAGGATTTTGTAACTTCACTTTTGTAACTAGGATTTTATATTTTGAGATTATCTGTATGGATTCACAAAAACTTTGTCCAACCAATCGAATATTTCATGTTTATCTTTTTCGGCTATGGATCCAAGTTTTTTTAACTGTATAAATATGTCTCGCATTTCATACAGATCTTCCTTTTTCTGCATACCATTTCGTAATTCATCCTCATTATCTTCTGTACTATCGTCGGTGTCATTTGATCTGTACTATCATCTGACATTCCTTGCATATCGTCGATGTCGTTTTGGTCTTCATCTTGGTCTTTCTTGGTTTTCAATATGTCATCTAATCCGTGTAATTGTTTTTGTAATTTTTTGACATTTCTTCCCATCTCATCCCTGCTGCTGTTTTTGCTCTCAGTGTCCTACCTTCTGGAAAAGATTTTTTTTTCTTTCTTTGGGCTACTAGGATTTTACATTTGTCTTGCAATTCTTTGATATCTTTCCCCCATCTTTTTACTGCTGGTATGCTTGTTCGTATTTTTTTCATTTCACTCATATATAACATAGTCAGGTTATTCTTAGTACTTGTAGTACGTTTGTTATACTGTCAGATGAAAATAGCTTGTCTAACTTACTTGCCTCCTGCTTACCGTTACTCGTTCAATATTGCAAAATGTAGAAATACTCCTGCTAGAAGACCTGGTGTTGATTTCGGCGTTGTTTTCCCGAGCGGGTTTACCCAGGCAATTCAAAATAGGTGAACTGCTTCAAACAGCAAGGACACCATCGTTATTTAAAACTATCGGTTTTTGTTAACGATGATGTACTTGGGTGAGAGCCGTGGCTAGCCACAATTTGAATTGCTTAGGTGTTGGCGACCCGCGAGAGGAAAACTGCGCTGGTACGCTCACTCTCTAAACTACTGATGTCATAGTTTCTTTTATTCCTACTAATGCTTATTTGTGTTATTGTGTTCCTACTAATGCTTATTTGTGTTCTTGTGTTCCTACTAATGCATATTGTGTTCCTACTAATGCTTATTTGTGTTCTTGTGTTCCTCCTAATGCCTTTTTGTGTTATTGTGTTCCTACTAATGCTTATTTATGTTCTTGTATTCCTACTAATGCTTATTTGTGTTCTTGTGTTGATTCTAATGCGTATTTGTGTTCTTGCTACTAATGCTTATCTGTGTTCTTGTGTTCTACTAATGCTTATTTGTGTTATTGTGTTCCTACGAATGCTTATTTGTGTTCTTGCTACTAATGCTTATTTGTGTTCTTGTGTTTTACTAATGCTTATTTGTGTTCCTACTTATGCTTATTTGTGTTCCTACTAATGCTTATTTGTGTTCTTCTTGTGGTCCCACTAATGCTTATTTATGTTCTTGTGTTCAACTAATGCTTATTTGTGTTCTTGTGTTCCTACTAATGCTTATTTGTGTTCCTACTAATACTTATTTGTGTTATTCTTGTGTTCCTACTAATGCTTATTTGTGTTCTTGTGTTCCTACTAATGCTTATTTATGTTCTTTATTCCTAATAATGCTTATTTGTGTTCTTGTGTTCCTACTTATGCGAATTTGTGTTCTACTAATGCTTATTTGTGTTCCTACTTATGCTTATTTGTGTTCTTGCATTCCTACTAATGCTTATTTGTGTTCTTGTGTTCCTACTAATGCTTATTGTTGTTCTTGTATTCCTACTAAAGCTTATGTGTGTTGTTGTGTTCCTACTTATGCTTATGAGTGTTGTTGTGTTCCTACTAATGCTTATTTGTGTTCTTGTGTTCCTACTAATGCGTATTTGTGTTATTATGTTCCTACTAATGTTTATTTGTGTTATTGTGTTCCTACTAATGCTTTTTTGTGTTATTGTGTTCCTACTAATGCTTTTTTGATTTATTGTGTTCCTACTAATGCTTATTTGTGTTCTTGTGTTCATACTAATGCTTCTACTAATGCTTATTCGTGTTATTGTGTTCCTACTAATGCTTATTTGTGTTCTTGTGTTCCTACTAATACTTATTTGTGTTCTTGTGTTCCTACTAATGCGTATTTGTCTTCTTCATTTTTTTAATTTTTTTTTATATTTTTTATTGAATATATAATGTATGTATAACATTAACAAACATACAATATAAGAAATGTGTCTTCACATGCTATTTTATTTCGTGTTTTTATTTAAAGCCACATAATATAAACAAAACTATATAACAACCATTCAGTTAGATGGTATTCATTCATTCATTCATTCATGCATTCACACTATTATCACACGTGATAAGTAACTAAATCATCCTTCTTTCGGTGTCTTGTGTGTATTAAGCACACTAATACACCTTGTATATATATATATCTGTGATATACATAATGTTATATAATTGTATCAAATTGTTCATGAATTCATGTTTTTTTAACATCATTGTAAACATAACCTTCTTTTATGCTATTTCACCGCCAAATAAATGAATTTAAAAAAGCATATATACCTACGAATAATTGTATTATATGTACTAACGTCAGGAAGCCCATATATGTTGCCACATGTCATCTGTGTGAGAGAAGAGCATGCTATGAGAGGCTAATAAATGCCTGATACAGTTATCGTTGGCTTGTGCCTTATTCATCTTTCTTGTCGAAACGAAATACAAAAAGGAGAATGGCATGTTAAACATTTTTTTTTTTTTTTTTTTTTTTTACAGTGATATAATATACTGTAATGCACTAATATTTTATTTCCACATTCTTTGTCCTTTAATTTGATCTTTGAGTATGCTAATAATACGGAAGTATAAGCCGTTAATAGAAGGGTTAATTTCATCATATTTATAGCTGTTTCTGAATTTCCATATTTGCCATTTTGTTTCATAAATAACGAAGTTGAGTATATTTAATTTCCCTGGCTTACTATAGAATCCTAGAGCAACATGTTCAAATTAAAGATTGTCTAATTCGATGTCGAGGATCTCTGAAATGTCATTTAAAATTACATTTATAGTTCCCCACATTGGTTTAATAACATCGCAGTCGAAGAATAAATGAAACAGAGTTTCTCTATCATTTTTACACATATTGCATAAACCGTTCGATAATCTCATAGTATGTAATCGATGTTCCGTATAAATAGCGTTATGTAGAAACTTCAATTGAAATTGTTTAGATTTCAATGAGTATTTTATATTTTTCGAAATTGGATTCCACGTGATAGAACCTACCCATAATTTTTCCTCCCATTTAAGTTCGATTTTAAGCTTATCAACTTTATTGTTCATTGACGTTATTTTTAATTCATTTGGTTTGAATTTTTCGTTCTTACTGTTTAAAATATAGTTTTCTTCCATATTGAATGTCCTATTCAATTCAACAGCAAATGCGCATGCCTTCATTGCTGAAATGTACTTTTTTGGAATCGATGATTTTAATTTCGTCCATTCGGAAATCCAATTTTGTTTATGTTTAAGTTGTTTCAGTAAATTCTCACTTGACAAAAAATCATGAGTGTTTTCATTCCAAATGTCCGCTAATGTGAAAATGCCACTTTTTGTTAATGATTCGAAGAAAATCGATTTATTTTGATAACATATTTCATGATTCCCGAACAAACTGATATTGCGCACTTGTTGAATATTGAACGGGGAAAAGTATTTTCGAAATTCTATCCATGCCAGTAGAGTTCGATTATAGAATGGCGATATTATGTTTTGACCGGTAAGGCCATTTATTGATGAACAGTTACATAAAAAATGTTCTTTCTGGAAATGCTTATCCGCAGTATTTAAATAGTGTTTGCCTATCGCATTCCTGTTTTCTAATTCTGAATTTATTATTTTATATGCAGTTTTAATTTTCATACACCAATTTATCTTTTCAAGATCGATCATGTCAAGGCCACCTTTTTCGAATGTTGTGCATATTGTTTTTTTTTCGAAACTAATGCCCTTTTGCCTTTCCATATAAAGTCAGCCATTATTGTTTGTAATTGTTTAATGTGTTTATCGGGAATACCTCGCATTTCCATTTCAAAATAATGATTGAGAGTACAA
Source organism: Cyrtodaria siliqua (assembly GCA_037043455.1). Taxonomy (NCBI): domain Eukaryota; kingdom Metazoa; phylum Mollusca; class Bivalvia; order Adapedonta; family Hiatellidae; genus Cyrtodaria; species Cyrtodaria siliqua. The sequence goes on along the minus strand of JAWPHD010001136.1, from coordinate 225,471 downwards.
AGGTTTTGAGAATTAAAACCTTACCGTTATATGTGAGATCTCTCGCTTTCCATACCTGAAGCCAGTTTTTAATCTTATTGATTTTGTCCAACCAAATTGCGTCATTATCCGTTGAGTATCCGTGACACACACCGAGTGTTTTTACAAACGTTTTCGTCCAATTTATATTTTTTAAAAATTGGCTTTTTATTTTTTAATTTACCAATAAAATTATTTGTGTTCTTGTATTCCCACTAATGCTTATTTATGCTCTTGTGTTCCTACTAATGCTTAATTATGTTCTTGTGTTCCTACTAATGCTTATTTGTGATATTGTGTTCCTACACAAATAAGCACGTTCTCAATGTGATGAACATTTGTGTAAAGTTTGACGCAACTCCCTTCAGTAGTTTCCAAGTAATTGCTGAGACACGAATTATTTTACGATTTGTTTACCTTTGACCTTCTTGCACGCGACACACTTTCTCATTGTGAACGTGTGTCGCGCGCAAATATCATGTCCGTGTCTCAAATGTCAAGATCACAATTGGAGGTCAAAGATAAAAAAATCGTGAACAAATTCTTGTCTCAGTCATTACTTGGAAACTGCTGAAGGGAGTTGCGTCAAACTTCACATAAATGTTCATCACAATGAAAAGGTGTGTCGAGTGCAAGAATCATGTCAGTGCCTCAAAAGTCAAGAGTTAGAGGTCGAAGGTAAATAATCGTAAACAAATTCATTTCTCAGCCATTACATGGAAACTACTGAAGAGAGTTGCGTCAAACTTCACACAACTGTTCATCACATTGAGAATGTGTGTCGAGCGCAAGAATCATGTCAGTGTCTCAAAGGTCAAGGTCACAGTCGGAGGTCAAAGGTCATTTTTTTTGTGTCAGCCATTAGTCCAAAACTACAGAAGGAAATTGCGTCAAACTTCACCCAAATGTGCATCACAATGAGAAGATGTGTCGTGTGCAAGAATCATGTCAGTGCCTCAATGTCAAGGTCACATTTAGGTAGATGGTTTGCAGAGGGGGGCATCCGTGTCCCATGGACACATTTCTTGTTCTTCTAGTATTGCCTCCCACTTAATAGATGCACAGCTTTCACTCAGTTGAATATAGTTGCCTGTAGAATATTTGTTTGTTTGTTTGTTTGTTTACTTTCAATCCTGCTAGAATAGCAGCGGTAAAATATCTGTATTTCCAGAGGCCGGGGATTTAATTATTTGTATCAACCATGTTTTTTCGTTTGTGAAGACGAGATCCAAGACGGAGGGGAGGGTATATTGCTTTCCCTATATCCTGTAGTTGTACTGCATGTTGAGTTAAAATGTTATCTCTAAACATTTCCAGGAAAATACTTGCTGGGTGGTTTTCATTAACACTTGTGTCCTGGTTTATCCGGTCTATTTCCTTGAAATTAAAATCACCTAAAATACATGCTTCTAATAAATTCCCAAAATCAAAATTATTTCGAATGCAGAATTGGGACTCCTAGATATACAGCCTGGTAGTAGATTGTCATTTTTTCTTCAAGTTTAATTTTAATCCATAGTGACTCAATCGTACCTTCAGATGCAATATTATTATTATTAATATATATATATACCAGTAGCTGAGTCATTATGAAACATTTGAAATCCTTCAGCTTGTAGGGTAGTATGGATAGGTCGGAAAATTTATGTTTTTGGTAAGGCTTGGGTAACTGGGTATTTTAAGTACCCTTATTTAAACCTTTATTTTTAATCGGCGCATATACATTATAATATTGTATATATACATATATTTCGCCATCGCCGTCAAGTTTATATGTATTTGTTGTATCCTCACGGGTCTAATGACCCATTGGAATTATCTGAATAAAAACTACATCCTTATATCACCTGAAGACCTGGATAGAGTTTTGGTAAACGGGTTTGTAGTGAAATTTTGCAGTTATTCTATATGTCAATGCTACTATCTGTTAAATACATACTTAAGATCAAAGAATGGTAAACATCTGAATTAGCGAAGTGAAGCATTAAATATATGCTACAATTCATACAACCTCATATCAGACAGGAAATGAACCGATTGGTATTGTTGTTATGCATAATAATGCCACCAAAACACATATTAACCTAAAACGATTAAGCATTAGCAGGAACACAAGAGCATAAATAAGCATTAGTAGGAACACAAGAACACAAATAAGCATTAGCAGGAACACTAGAGCATAAATAAGCATTAGTAGGAACACAAGAACACAAATAAGCCTTAGTAGGAACACAAGAGCATAAATAAGCCTTAGTAGGAACACAAGAACACAAATAAGCCTTAGTAGGAACACAAGAGCACAAATAAGCATTAGTAGGAACACAAGAGCATACATAAGCATTAGTAGGAACACAAGAACACAAATAAGCATTAGTAGGAACACAAGAACACAAATACGCATTAGTAGGAACACAATAGCACAAATAAGCAGTATTAGGAACACAATAACACACATAAGCATTAGTAGGAACACAATAGCATAAATAAGCATTAGTAGGAACACAAGAACACAAATAAGCATTAGTAGGAACACAATAGCATAAATAAGCATTAGTAGAGCACAAGAGCATAAATAAGCATTAGTAAGAATACAAGTGCATAAATAAGCATTAGTAGGAACACAAGAGAATAAATAAGCATTAGTAACAAGAGCATAAATAAGCATTAGTAACAAGAGCATAAAAATAAGCATTAGAAGGAACGCAAGAGCATAAATAAGCATTAGTAGGAATACAAGAACACAAATAATTTTATTGCTAAATTAAAAAATAAAAAGCCAATTTTTTAAAAATATAAATTGGACGAAAACGTTTGTAAAAACACTCGGTATATGTCACGGATACTCAACGGATAATGACGCAATTTGGTTGGACAAAATCAATAAGATTAAAAACTGGCTTCAGGTATGGAAAGCGAGAGATCTCACCTATAACGGTAAAGTTTTAATTCTCGAAACTTTTGTACGTTGAAATGGAAATGCGAGGTATTCCCGATAAACACATTAAACAATTGCAAACAATAATGGCTGACTTTATATGGAAAGGCAAAAGGGCATTAGTTTCGAAAAAAACAATATGCACAACATTCGAAAAAGGTGGCCTTGACATGATCGATCTTGAAAAGATAAATTGGTGTATGAAAATTAAAACTGCATATAAAATAATAAACTCAGAATTAGAAAACTGGAATGCGATAGGCAAACACTATTTAAATACTGCGGATAAGCATTTCCAGAAAGAACATTTTTTATGTAACTGTTCATCAATAAATGGCCTTACCGGTCAAAACATAATATCGCCATTCTATAATCGAACTCTACTGGCATGGATAGAATTTCGAAAATACTTTTCCCCGTTCAATATTCAACAAGTTCGCAATATCAGTTTGTTCGGGAATCATGAAATATGTTTTCAAAATAAATCGACTTTCTTCGAATCATTCACAAAAAGTGGCATTTTCACATTAGCGGACATTTGGAATGCGCATTTGCTGTTGAATTGAATAGGACATTCAATATGGAAGAAAACTACATTTTAAACAGTAAGAACGAAAAATTCAAACCAAATGAATCAAAAATACAGCATAACGTCAATGAACAATAAAATTGATAAACTTAAAACCGAACTTAAATGGGAGGAAAAATTAGGGGTAGGTTCTATCACGTGGAAACCAATTTGGAAAAATATAAAATACTCATTTGGGTCATTGAAATCTAAACAATTTCAATGGAAGTTTCTGCATAACGCTATTTATACGGAACATCGATTACATACTATGAGTTTATCGAACGGTTTATGCAATATGTGTAAAAATGATAGAGAAACTCTGTTTCATTTATTCTTCGACTGCGATGTTATTAAACCACTGTGGGGAACTATAAATGTAATTTTAAATGACATTTCAGAGTTCCTCGACATCGAATTAGACAATCTTTAATTTGAACATGTTGCTCTAGGATTCTATAGTAAGCCAGGGAAATTAAATATACTCAACTCCGTTATTTATGAAACAAAATGGCAAATATGGAAATTCAGAAACAGCTATAAATATGATGAAATTAACCCTTCTATTAACGGCTTATACTTCCGTATTATTAGCATACTTAAAGATCAAATTAAAGGACAAAGAATGTGGAAATAAAATATTAGTGCATTACAGTATATTATATCACTGTAAAAAAAAAAAAAAAAAAAAAAAAATTGTTTAACATGCCATTCTCCTTTTTGTATTTCGTTTCGACAAGTAAGATGAATAAGGCACAAGCCAACGATAACTGTATCAGGCATTTATTAGCCTCTCATAGCATGCTCTTCTCTCACACAGATGACATGTGGCAACATATATGGGCTTCCTGACGGTAGTACATATAATACAATTATTCATATATATATATGCTTTTTTAAATTCATTTATGTGGCGGTTAAATAGCATAAAAGAAAGTTATGTTTACAATGATGTTAAAAATACATGAATTTATGTACAATTTGATACAATTATATAATATTATGTGTATCACAGATATATATATATACGAGGTGTTTTAGTGTGCTTAATACACACAAGACACCGAAAGAAGGATGATTTAGTTACTTATCACGTGTGATAATATTGTCATGTTATAATTACATATTCATTAAACTGTTCATTGACTATGGCAAATATATTAATGCATGAATGCAAGAATGCATGCATTCTTTCATGCATGAATGCATGAATGAATGAAAGAAAGAATGAATGAATGAATGTATGAATGAATGAATGAATGAATGAATGTATGTATGAATGAATGAATGAATGAATGAATGAATGAATACCATCTAAATGAATGGTTGTTATATAGTTTTGTTTATATTATGTGGCTTAAAATAAAAACACGAAATAAGATAGCATGTGAAGACACATTTCTTATATTGTATGTTTGTTAATGTTATACATACATATATATGCAATAAAAAATATAAAAACAAACAAAAAACAAAACAAAACACAAATACGCATTAGTAGGAACACGAGAACAAAAATAAGCATTAGTAAGAACACAATAACATGAATAAGCATTAGTAGAAGCATTAGTAGGAACACAATAACACAAATACGCACTAGTAGGAAAACAATAACACAAATACGCATTAGTAGGAACACAAGAACACATATAAGCCTTAGTAGGAACACAACAACACACATAAGCATTAGTAGGAATACAAGAATAAAAATAAGCATTCGTGGGAACATAAGAACACAAATAAGCATTAGTAGAACACAAGAACACAAATAAGCATTAGAAGCAGAACACAAATAAGCATTATTATTGTATACTTTCATATTGTCCCGTTTAGTTTGCATTGAGCTAAGCGTGCAATATTCTACGATATTGCACGCATTGATATTGCACGGGAACTTATGCTCGTGCTTGCTAAGAGCCGCGAAATAGAAATAAGGAACTACTTTCAAATAAAAATAACGGAATCCTTCCTATAGTGTCAACAAAAAAATATGTGTTTTTTTACAACCTTTTATGGCAAAAATTTGATTAAATAATTCAAATGGTCACTCACCCACTGTTTTTAACGTAATCGAATGATAAACAAACTTCCGAAAATCGCTTGATGTTTTTAATGACGTCATCCGACGTCGACGTCGTTTTCGCGCAAAATAATCATCCACACAAAATGAAACTGAATGGCAAGATAGGAATTCCATCAAAACCTATAAAAATAACACAAATACAATGAAAAGTAATAGTCATACAATTAACATTGATCAAAAACAATATGAAAGTATACAATAAAAAGGTTATTGAATTTGTATGGCTAAATATTACTTGGAACTCGTTGTTTTGGCGCAGGACGACTCGCAAGCTCGTCGTCCTTTGCCAAAACAACTCGTTCCAAGTAATAGTTAGCCATACAAATGCAATAACCTATAGTAGGATCACAAGAACACAAATAATCATTAGTAGGAATACAAGAACACAAATAAGCATTAGTAGGAACACAATAACACAAATAAGCATTAGTAGGAACAAAAGAACAAAAATACGAATTAGTAGGAGAACACAAATAAGCATTAGTAGGAATACAAGAACACAAATAAGCATTAGTAGGAACATAAATAAGCATTAATAGGAACACAAGAACACAAATAAGCATTAGTAGGAACACAATAACACAAATAAGCATTATTAGGAATACAAGAAACTACGACATCAGTAGTATAGAGAGTGAGCGTACCAGCGCAGTTTTCCTCTCGCGGGTCGCCAACACCGAAGCAATTCAAAATGTGCTAGCCACGGCTCTCAACCCAAGCACATCATCGTTAACAAAAACAGATAGTTTTAAATAACTATGGTGTCCTTGCCGTTTGAAGCCGTTCACCTATTTTGAATTGCCTGGGTAAACCCGCTCGGGAAAACAACGCCGAAATCAACACCAGGTCTTCTAGCAGGAGTAATTCTACATTTTGCAATATTGAACGAGTAACGGTAAGCAGGAGGCAAGTAAGTAAGACAAGCTATTTTCATCTGACATTACAACAAACATACTACAAGTACTAAGAATAACCTGACTATGTTATATATGAGTGAAATGAGAAAAATACGAGCAAGCATAGCAGCAGGAAAAAGATTGGGGAAAGATATCAAAGAAGTGCAAGACAAATGGAAAATCCTAGTAGCCCAAAGAAAGAAAAAAGTTATTTTTCCAGAAGGTAGGACACTGAGAGCAAAAACAGCAGCAGGGATGAGATGGGGGAGCAATGTCAAAGAATTACAAAAACAATTACACGGATAAGATAACATATTGAAAACCAAGAAAGACCTAGATGAAGACCAAAACGACATCGACGATATACAAGGAATGTCAGATGATAGTACAGATCAAAATGACACCGACGATAGTACAGAAGATATTGAGGATGAATTACGAAATAGATTCGCGGATCTTTGGACAAAAGCAAAACATGGTATGCAGAAAAAGGAAGATCTGTATGAAATGCCAGACATATTTATACAGTTAAAAAAACTTGGATCCATAGCCGAAAAAGATAAACATGAAATATTCGATTGGTTGGACAAAGTTTTTGTGAATCAATACAGATAATCTCAATATATAAAATCCTAGTTACAAAAGTGAAGTTACAAAATCCTATTTGCAAAAGGGAAATTAGAAAAATGAAAATAGGATTTTGAATTTAGGAAAATGAAATTAGAAAAATGAAAATAATTTAGAAAAACGAATGTAAAACACATTGAGCTATAAAAAAAACCAAAGTATTCGCTGAAAAGTTTTCGCCGAAAGGTAGAAAAATGGGAAAATGGCGCACTCGTAAACTTCAGATGCATCTCTACATTTCATTTCGGTAGAGGTATACCACACGGGGTTCTAATAATGTTCTTTCCTAGGACATGCTAGCAAGTTGACTTGCCAAACTTCAGATGTGTCTCTATACATATTTTTCGGTAGCGATATATCAAAATGGGGTTCTGGTAATGTTTGTGGAGCTACATGTTGAAATATCACCCAGTCAGAGATATCGAAATATCAGGGATGCTGAAATAGCATCAAATCAAGAATACTGAGACATCACAAAATCACGAATACTGAAACAGTATCGAATAAAGAATACTGAGATATCACAGAATCAATAATACTGAAACAGCATCAAAAAAGAGAATACTGAAATAGCAGCAAATCAGAGATATTGAGATATCATCAAATCATGAATACTGCAATAGCAACAAATCAAGAATACTGAGATAACAGCAAATCAAGAATACTGAGATAACAGCAAATCAGTGATATCGAGATATCATCAAATCATAAATACAGAAATAGCAACAAATCGGGAATACTGAGATTTCATCAAATCAAGAATACTGAGATATCACGGATCCATCACAGAATTAAGAATACCGAAATATCATAGAATCGAGAATACTGAAATATCACAGAATCGAGAATACTGGAACATCACAGAATCGAGAATATTGAAACATCGTAGAATCGAGAATATTGGAACATCACAGAATCGTAGGTATACTGAAATATCACCCAGTCAGGGATACTAGAATAGATAAGTTGAGTTAGGCAAGCAAGCTATTTCCATCTAGGATTACAACAAGCATGAAACACACAGCAAGAATACAACAAGCATAATCTAACCATATCATGTAATTACAAGCATGTTTGTTATCTCAGTCAGGGTTAAGATCTTATCAGAGCTTGTACGTGACACTTTTCTTGTAAAAACGAATTGTAAACAAATATTACTTCCATTTCAGGTTATATAGGTTATATAGGTATATTTCATTTTCAGAAAATGATCTAAACACAGATATTACTTGACTTGATCAATGCCTTTTCAGATTAAACGGGTATATTTCATTTTCAGAAAATTATCTAAAAATAGAGATTGTCATATCGGTATCATATCCACCGTGTAAAATCGTACACCAGATATTGGTATCCCTGAATCGGTGAACATATACAATTTCATGAAATTAAACGTCAACGATCAGCAGAAAATCGATGTTTTAATAAATACACACCATTGCTGCAACTTAAAAGGTATAGTAAGACTGTTTAAAGTATTGTAAAGCTGCCAGTGACTAGAACATACAGCACTGGTTAATGTCCAGAGTGAATCAAACATGACGGCGGTAGTTCCATTTTCGAAGCAGCATATCTCAATTATATCATCTTCTACAAAAATCACGGAACATTAGCATGTGTCCGGACAATTGCACATGTTTTTACGGCGAATTGTGGTGAAAACTAAATTAACTGTACGGCGTATTGTATAATTGTACGGCGTATTGCTTTTTTCGTAACATTTGGAAACTTGATTTTAAGGACTTATCTTTTCTTAATGTTCTGTACAATTTGTCGATACAATGCCTTAACATATTGTAGTTTTTTTGTTATTAAAGTGTATGTGTATTCCAAACGCATATTTATAATCTGTTTGTATGTTTTAATTATAGAATGACATACTGCGCGTTTTCTATTATCATGTTATCCCTGCAACGGGTTTGTTTTAAAGAGCAAATTAAATGTTAACTTGTCAAGTATATTGTATATAGATTTTTTTTGTGTAAATTGCATATATAGGATTTGAATGGTAACGAAGTGTACTGAAACCCATATACATATATATTGAATTATTCATGATAGTTGATTGAGTATGGTAATGATTCGATATAAGTGCATTACACACTCTACATCTAAATACGAAATTCTGTAACATTTCTTGAACATTTAACTGTCTGTCAGTAAGCAATTCGGATTCCGTTCCATAACTTTGAATACATTGATGATATCGTAATCAAACGCCATTGGTGTCAACGGTGAGATGATGACCCCTATTTTTTAATATTTATCTTTTTGGATCAGTAGATGAAAGGTCTATTAAAGTTGTCATGATCGATCATAAAACGCATGCCTCCTCAATCTATGTAGCTTTCAATGGCGCCATGACGTTTCCATAAAAACCTTGTCACAGAACTACCTCTCTACCACATATGAATCAATAACTTCTTTGGCTGGGCCATATTTTTCTAGTTTCGTTGATGACCTATTATTGCTTTCAGATCAAAATGCTTCTTCAGTGTTTTTACTGAAATATTGAACTTGTCTTTGATGAAATGATGACCCATCTTATTGAGAACCACAATCATAAAGAAATGAAATTTAAGAGAGTTAAAATGAACGAGATAAAAAAAATTACAATGTAATACCAGGCCTTGCGTATGGACAGGATCGGTGATAACAATTGATGCAAAGGTGGAACACATTCACTTGTCAATAATAAATACAATTCCAAAGGAGAGCCAACATAAAACGTTCATAAAATCTATGAAAAATCAACTGAAAAGGTGGGGTCACAAGACATGTTAGAAAGTTCTTGTTTTTTTACCAAACAGGTCAAGAGTACAACTTTTTTCATTGACATTTGCTCACAGAGTGTACGCATAGTCGAAATTTCTAAAATGTTCATTATTGATCCAGTAAAACCTATTAATACGCTTTTCTAGTACGGAAAGACAGTAGTGGATAAAGATTCATGAACGGGACGTTGAATTTGGTATGACATAAGTTGCTATCTCTTGGATGAATACTAATATGTACGTATAAATCTGGTGTTAATGTCTACGTCACGTTTACCCCGCATGCGCAGACAATTTTAGAGACATTTTGAGGACGCCATTTTTATTGCAGCACAGTTGAATATCGTTGGCATTTCGATTGCGGATATTAAACGAAATGCATTAGAGCTCGAGAGTAACGGTTGTCCAAAAGTTCGCGACGAAAGGTAGGTACGTGTATATGTTGTGAGTTTGGAGATGATGTATTGGTTAAATGTATTTTGTCTCAAGGGCTATCGAGAGCTCTCGACTCCTGTGCTGTGGTCAGTGGTCGGCTGACTGTTATTCGCGATGAACTTGAAAATGCAGGATGTGTGTGTACATTTTTGAAAATCTGGTTATACTTGTACGGTTTAGGGGAGTGTTTGATGTGGTTGGGGTGTGTATGAAGGATTATTGTACCAATTAATGTGATGTATAAACTTGTGATCTAGGTCAACTGATGTTGTTGTTTTTTGTGCGAGTACGCATGCCCGTTAGGCGATTTTGTCAATTTAGGAAGCCGGCATTTTTTTTGGCGTGTTTGAGGATGTATTCACGGCTGTTTGAGTTTAGGTGAAAGGTAAGTAGATGTGATATTCTGTTATTGTGACGGTTGTAAATTTAGTAATGCGAAGAAAGGTTGGGGCGCCTGTGAAGATAATTGTTTGTTTTGTTAGTTGTATGCGAGTGCGCATGCGTCGAGTAAGTAGGGTTTGATCTGTCACTCATGTTTGTTGTGGAAGATCTGTCACTCACGTTTGTTAGCCCTTTATCAAACTCGCAGTACATTCTGATTACCACAATGTTGACATGGCCTTACCATCATGTACAGGGCCTTACTATATATATCCCCATGCTTGACATACTCATCATGGCGACATCACCTTCATCATACCCAAATGTACAGGTGCGGCACACTCTGAAGGTGACGATATGGGTAAAAATATTACTTGATATTTGGTAGAAACAACGTTGGCTACATACTAGGCATTTCCTTAGTTTTGTTCATGAGATGTACAGCACATACTCATCATGACTACATCATAGTAAAATATAACGTTCGCTTAAAGTCGTGTGCTGAAATGAATTTGCATAGGACATTCCAGGGGTTGTGTGTTTCAGTTCAGCTGGGTTGTTGCACACATGATATAGAACTTACATGTGTATGTCAGCGGCAGGTGTCAACGTTTGTGTGTATCCTGTGCTGAAAGTCTGCATGTGTTACATTTTGCATGCTACCGCAGCCAGGCACTGCAAAGAATGCAAGCTCAAGCAGCTATCTCCAACAAACACGTTTCTGTATATGTGAAACCGAAACATTCACAGAGTTCAATGTACGCCAACGTTCATTCCCTATCCTGCTTTCATTTCAGTCTGACAGGTTCCCGCTACATTGCCTTTTACGGAAACCGGCATAGCTGTGATTCGACACATGTAAGGGACACAAGCCAACAACAAAATGTAAGTGTCAAATGTAAACACGGAGGCTGCAACGTTATCTTTGATTGTGTTGGTTGCAGTTTTGTATAAGTACCTGTTGCTGTAAATGACTCCACTTGGTAGTACCAATGGTGTTGTCTGTCACTTATGTGCCACATTCCCAAAGGTTATTATGATACATGGGATTAGTTTGTCAGCGTTCTGTTGGTCCGTCTCAAAAGAAGAAGCTGACTTTAACTTCTATGTCCTGTCATATTACTCCATCAGCGCTACAATACAGCGAAGAACTGTCTCATGTCTTTACAGAAATAACAGTTGAAGGTCTTAGTGGTTTTAGCAACTGCTTTCCTTTCCTACTACACCATACCCTTGGTTATATTTGTCCAGTTTTGCGATAATTTCCCATCCAAATCCACATGCAGTCTGCCATCGCCACGGCCGTTTCTCAATGGAAGTCACAAATCCCCGCGATCATACCGCATGTTGTCACCTGCAATGGCGCGTTGCTTCCCCACAAGCGTAGATTTTGTATATATATTGCAAAATGTGGTTTCAAAAGACAGCAATGTCTGACTGTGTGTGTGAAGCTTGCTGGGGAAAGGAGCAAGGATGTAAGAAAATTTATTAGAAATATAATCCTCATTTTCAGTATAATAAACAAATACAACTTCAATTTCCAGTATATGAAATACTACTTGAACTTTATGTTCTGTCACCGCGAAGTCGGTAATAGGAGACGCCATATCACAGTGGTGAATATATAATCCAGGCATAAGCATCTTCAAGGAACAATCTTCAATGAAATTGTCTTCCGCTTCAAATGTTTAATAGTGATTGCCAAATAATGCATGACATAGACTGCAAAAGTGTAAATTGATACTGAAGGTAAATCGCAGATGGCCTGCAATTGCAGCCTGTGTAAATAAAAGAACATCACGGCGCATACTGTGACGGTGGTCAGATTTTATTTAGGGTGTACTGTCCGCTGGAAAAATGACTAATTAACCGCTAACCAATGACAATCCAGTAGCCAGAAATGTAACAGTTGAAACACTCACATCATAATAGTCTCCATCAGCACAACTCTTCATGCAGTTAGAACACACTCATTACATTAAGAACACAATGATCGGCAATAACAGGCATTACATTACGCAGTTACACCGTTTGCAGCGAATTAGATTGGTCGTGAGGCAATCAAGGCAGCCATGTATAGTGTGAAACACTGTTGTGGAGGGAGCCCTTGTTCTTTCGTAAATGTGCATTTGCTTGCTGCGTGGAATGAAACATACACGAGCGATATACAAGCACAGTGGAAAAATAGGTGCGTTCTCAGGCCAAAAAACAACACCTGTGTCTACATCGGCTCGACTGTCTGTGTTTTTTAGGGGCCTTTTTCCGCCGTTGTTATTACAATATGTTGCAGTAAACTGAATCATAGACAAACATTTGTGGGGTGTGAGAGATAAATACATGTACAACCTCACAATATCTTGCTGCTGCAAAAAGAAAAGGAAACTGCATACCTACCGACCTTACTTCTTAAGAGCTTGCAATAAGGAACACACCTACCTGTTGTTTTGGCCTCATTGTTCCAAATTGAATTTCCATCGGTCAAAAACCATGTGTACGTGTCTATTGCAAATCCTGCACCATGATGTTGGCTCCTGTTCACATTTAGACCGAAATAAATTAATTTCCCATACCCTGGTAACCCCTGCACATGTTCACATGCTCACATTGAATGGCACACACTTATGGAAGCAAGATCATTCCTGTCTCACGTGTGACACACTTCAACATGTACACCCTTGCAACTACTTCCATTCTGCAGATATACTTCTCCCCATGCTAAATATCTCCTGCACATGTTCATACAAGCACGTCTGTACAAATAGTTTCTGTAGGCACTAGTCCAGGACTAGTCACCCTGTCAGAAGTGGCTAGTCCCAAGAAGGAAGTGTGGCTAGTCCCAAAGAATTGGACACAAGTCCGGATTTCGCTTTCTCATTATGTTAGAACTGCGTCTTGCATACTCATTACAATTCCTTATACACAGTAAAGGAAACAATCCTTACTTACTCTTCAGAGATTTAATTTATGTTTGAGTGGCAAATATTGTAGACTGCCATTGGGTGAAACAGTAGAAAGTCTAGTTGATCCTAGCAAAAATTCATGTTGATGTGAAATCCAAGATGGCCGCCAAAGCTAAAAATAGAGTTTTAAAATACAACTTTGCAGCGAATACTTCTTGAAAACTATAAGTTATATTGATATGGGACTTTTTCTAAAATGATCAGCATGACATGATGTTGATCCTTGTCAAAAATCGTTTTGATTCAACGTTAAACATGGCTGCCAGCGGCCATCTTTGTTTACATAGAGTTATATAGTAAATATGCCAGAAATTCAAGATGGCCGTCACAGCTACAAATAGATTTTCTAGTACGGAAAGACAGTAGTGGATAAAGACTCATGAACGGGACGTTGAATTTGGTATGACATAAGTTGCTATCTCTTGGATGAATACTAATATGTACATATAAATCTGGTGTTAACGCCTACGTCATATTTACCGCGCATGCGCAGACAATTTTAGAGACATTTTGAGGACGCCATTTTTATTGCAGCACAGTTGAATATCGTCAGCATTTCGATTGAGGATATTAAACGAATTGCATTAGAGCTCGTGAGTAACGGTTGTCCAAAAGTTCGCGACGAAAGGTTGGTACGTGTATATGTTGTGAGTTTTGAGATGATGTATTGGTTAAATGTATTTTTGTCTCAAGCGCTCTCGACTGCCTGTGCCGTGGTCAGTCGCGATCGACTGACTCAGTGACTGTCAGTCGTGATAAACTTGAAAATGCAGAATGTGTGTGTACAGTTTTGAAAATCTGGTTATACTGATGGTTTAGGGGAATGTTTGATGTTGTTGGTGTGTGTATGAAGAATTATTTTACAAATGTGATGTATAAACTTGTGATCTAGGCCAACTGATGTTGTTGGTTTTTGTTAGTACGCATGCGCGTCAGGCGATTTTGTCAGTTAGGAAGCATAGGTGCCAGGGAGGCTATCAAGAAAAGCTCTGTAAATGAGTTTGACCAAAGACACAAGCTATCCGAAAAACTACTTGAGAAGTTCTGAAAAGCCTCCTCCAAAAAGTCGAAAATTTTGTCAACAAACTATATTATATATACAAGGTATGACAGCGGCCATTTTAGCCGGGGCGGAATTACGTAATAATCCCATAATTCATAGACTGTTTACCCTCATTCGTAACTGTCATTGCAGGGAATCAGTGGTACCTACACAAATCAGCGTTACGTTGTACAATCGGGTACCAATACATTATTACGCAATTCCGCCCCGGCTAAAATGGCCGCTGTCATACCTTGTATATAAGGTATTCTAAGTATTCGGATATGCACAGGTACGTATTTTGTCTTGTGCACTGCAATAGCAGCAATTGGACAGGGAACTAGAATTTTCCTTTATCCACTTATTGTGTGTCAGACTGGAAATATAACCCAAAGCAGAGAATGTTGGGCTGCTGTTAATTATATCAAATATTCTCTCCTTTCAGCAGGACTCGTACTAGTCCTAGCAGTGTTGGTGAAGCCTGTTGATTTTGTTGAAAAAAGCGGTTCCCTCCAGCGAGAACTTGTTGAAACCTGCCACCTGACTTCGGTATGTTGCAAGTGATTCAATTTTGTTGCTTATATATATATATTTCATGTGTTTTCTTGCATTTTTCCAATTTCGCTAAATAAACAAAGTTGTGACTATTTACTGCATTTAATCGTTTAATAAACTATGTAAGAATAATTGCCTTTTTGTTCTGTTTCCTAGTAAATCGTTTCTCGGACGATTGGTTAATGGAGTTCCCTCGTCTGGATTCCAATTTCTCCCGTCGAAACGAGCAGCAAATCAACAAGCCCGTTGGGCTTGTGTTCTTGGATATTGGGCAAGCCTGGCAGGCATTTTAGCATTGTCGGGATTGTGCTAATTTTGTCGACTGCTTTGCGCTTCGACTGTTAATTTAAACTTAGATATCCATGAGTACAAGTAACATTTGCTGGGTGTTCTTGGATATTGGGCAGGCCTGTCAGGCATTTTACCAGTCTCGGGATTGTGCTAATTTCGACGGCTGCTTTGCGCGTCGAATGTTAATTTAAACTTAGATGTCCATGAGTACAAGTAACATTTGCTGGTATGTAATCAACTTTTCAACAGACAAGGCAGTGTTTATTTTACACATGATCATAAATTCGTGTTATAAATTGAAGGGGATATCATTCGGTTTCACTTCTGGTTCTTTGGTTTTCTAAAATGCGACGCCTTTTGATTGCTAAAATGCAGTGCTTTTAGAAATCATCAATAATAAGGCTGTGAATGATGTTGATAGAAAAGGTGTCATACATTAATTATAAAAGTGTATGTCAACATGAAATATTTCTTACACAATAAGACATTGATTTACAAATATATCTGATATGTTTTACTGCTTTAATACAATAATTTACATACGCAGTTGTGATCATTTATAAAACAAGTCAGTAACACTACTATTTACAAGTAAATACATAACTTGCACTTAGAAGCCTTAATTTTTTGTGTGGCTGTACATGTTACACAAACGGATAATGAGTCAGACTCGTGCAAGTGTAAACGAACTTTGAGTTGTCGAATGCAAGATTTGTTTGTTTGATTTTGTCTTTGTTTAAAAATAAACACTTCCATAGATTAAAAATACCTCATCAGCTCTAAAGGTTTTACAGAGTTTTCTTTCACACACTGGTAACATTTAGTTAGTATACGTACAGTTGCTGCAACGCGGATTACGACTAATCCCACTCATCGTGGCGATTTTATCTCACCGCGGACACACTGATTTTGTCCCCGCGATCCGCGGACAGCTCGCTCATCGCGGGGATAATACATTTTTTCCACCGCGACACAATCACCGCGATTCGCCGTGATCTGTTTTAATTTGCACACCACTTTACCCGGTGTGAAATCGCAGGCCATCACCGCGATTTATCTTCAGTATCAATGTACAATTGTGCAGTCAATTTAATGCATTGTTATTCAATAACTATTAAAAACCCGAAGCAGAAGACAATTTTATTTCTGTTTTCGGAAAATTCAAATGCCCGGATAATGTATACTGGGTCACGATAGTTATATGGCGGTTCCTATTACCGACTTTGCGGTGATTAAACATAAAATTATGTATATAATTATACTGGAAATTAGAATTATATTTTTAATTAATCGTTATTTCAACATATTTTACTATTCTGCTGTTGCTTATTAATACATCGATGGGTTCTTTAGTCAGAAATAATCCGAAAAATTGTAAAGAATTCCGGGTTATAAACCCGTTATTAGTGCCGCCTTGTTAATAGGTACACACATCGCAAAGGGTTGTGGGTAGCCAATTTATGTCCGGTGAAGAGAAATGCGACTTTTGGACAACAAAAACGAAAAACACACGTTATTAAATGCATTAAAAGTTTGAAATACGTATTGCTTCCAAAATTGTTCATTGTATTTATCATTTTTATTACATTTTTCATTGATCCGTGCTCTAATTTCCCCCGTGTTCCCCCACGTATCTATCACGGAGAATCGCGGTGATTTCTTTCTTTCGAGACTGGATTTTGCAATCGCGGCGATTTTTACAGTCACAGGCTGCGAAAAAGTCGTAATCCCGCGTGGCAGCTACTGCATATGTAAATATGCTTTACGGTAACCCTCTGAATGAAGTGCCACACGCTTGCTGTTTCTATGGTAGCTAACTCAACATGCAGAAAGGAATGCATTATGTAATAACATTTCTGACAGTAGTCCGTGCAGTCAATTTTGAAAAGTGTGGGATATGCAGGTGTCTATGTCATGGAATAGATAGTTGGTGTCATACGTGTACACATGCATTGTTTTGGCTCGCGCAAGCCTGAGGTATTTTAGGAAAGTTTGCATACTGCGTCTTCAACTGCAGGAGTAGCATGTATTTCGCGAAATATCGGGAGGCGTTTCATGAAAGTAATGTGTTACTGGAACAGCCTGACGTCATAGCAATCCATTTCCGTTTTGATTCGGCCATTCCTCCATTTTGTTTTCTTCTGTGCAGCAAGAGTGCTCTAGTGAGAGCGAAACAATTTATCGTAAGTAGAATATGTGCAAGTTTACACTCTCCACTGTCATACGTGTCAATAAAGTTAGCACACATTTTTAGTTTTGTGTTTTAGTTTTGTGTTGTCACGGATTGATCTACATGAAATTAGTCTTGATCATGTTCGACGCCTGATAATTTTGTAAACAAGCAAGCGTCGCAGATGATCTAGACTACGTATTTGTTATTCATTCTGCGTGTTTAAAAATTTGAGTGAACAATTGGAAGGTTGTGTGTGCATTAACATTCCCTGACGTTTCTAGTCGTCGTTTGCATATTTGGTCATTTGTAGTATCTAAACTAAAAAGAAGAACAAAATACCTAGACGGAGACGTGAGAATCATGGCTGTTGTGGTAGTCCGTGTCATTCAGACCCTGTGTATACCGAATGTGTCTAGGATATTTGTGTATGACTCATGTTTCAGGAGACCTCCAGACATATTTTTCTTGAATGTTTATCTTTCGAAACATCTTGTGCTCTTTTGTTTCCATATAATTTTGGAAACTTAACCCTGCGGTCGCCAAGTGTTAAGCATACTTGACTCGAGTCCCAGAAATCACGTGTATGATTTCCAGTGGGGTCACATCCCGGATTTTTCAAACAAACTCCCGCAGTATCTTACTTGGGCATGGTACTGTGAATATAGGTCATCCTTCGGAGGGATGTAAAGTAGTCTGTCCAGTGTACAGGGAGAACTATACCCTGTGCAATATCTCTCTGAACTTCTATGTTAAGCAGTGATACAAAACCAGGGCCCTATATGAATTATATAGAGATTATTTAACTGCTGGGATCGATTATAGGGAAATCTTTCACAAGAGGTAGGCGTGTAGTTTTTTTCACGAACGGGCGCATGCGTGTGAGTAAAAAAAACAAAGCACGTCTACCATGAAGTAAAGGATTACCCATAGTCGATCCCAGCAGTTAAATAATCTATTTATTACATTTTAAATTACATTTTTGCAAACAAATATTCGCTTTATTGAACGTTATTGGCGGATGATGTTGACGTCGGCAACACTTTATTGACGTCACGACTCAACGTCGCAACGTTAGTTATTATTGTGTTCTGAGTTAGTTATTAATATTTAGCGATAATGAATATTCTTGCACTGAGTTCAAACACCTGGGCCTCTTTTAGCCATGTTGACATACAGAGAAAGTTGAGTGCTTCGGTGATGCCGAATAATTAAAAATAGACTAGACTGTCACTGAATACAACAATTTTGTTCCTGAAGGATTTACTTTCGAGTGAAAAAAAATAAACTTGATAACCAGTCACATTTAGCCAATCTCAATGGCTCGCTTATTTGAGAATTGACTGGAAACGGCGATGCATTCCATTTGATATTGGCCGTCTTCACGGTAATGGATAAAATATGATATGCTGACAAAAAAGGTTATTTTGTGTAATTAATTTGTTGAAAATAATTGGTACGCACCGATAAAGTAATTTAATTGTGTATTTAGCCTAATTTAGGGAGTTTTAACTGGGAATTTATGCAAATACGTTGCTTATCTGTAGCTGTTCTGTGACGTTTTATGTCATAGAACTATACCAAGCCTAGTTGCATTGCCATTGTTGTGTACTGGTTAATGAGTTCTTTAAAGTTTTAATACACAAACTTTGTCACATTTCTGTACTCTTGATACAATGGCAGGGATGATTAGTGCCATGTGTAGTTGTGCATGTCATTGTTGTGTTCCAGTTGAATGACTTTTGGCGGTGTTATGCCCCATTAAAGGACACAATATCATGCTTCCCATACCGGGAAAAAATTCAGAACTTTGTAAAAATTGTATTTAATTTAATGTAATTTTAATTTTTAAAAATTGTAAAGACTGATATTTAAACAAGGACAGAATGAATGCATGCATATATAATGAGAAAATACAAAAATGCAGACTCTTTTCACCATTTAGTATTTTCATTAAATGCATTTCAATATGCTAACATGCAGAGAAATAAAATAAATAGCAATATATTTAGAAAATGTAAGGTTAAACTGAGGCATATACAAGTTCAACTAACACGAGTTCCAAAGAATCTAGAAAGACCGTGCTGCAAATTCAGAAATAATACATACACCATTATTTTGAGTAATCGCACCTTTTGTATTGTTTCATGTTGATTGAACAATCAACCATAAAATGAACCCAATTCAGAAACAGCCGATTAAACACCGGTTCACACTTGCCATTGTTCCAGTTTACGCTACCATGTGTACAACTAATTAGTAGGCACTTAAAGGGACACATGGCAATCTTGCAGTAATTGAAATGGGTGTCACAATTTATATATCCAGTATCATTTTTACTTTTACCCTGGTTACATTTAAATAAATCAAATTTTAAGTATTCACTATTTCGTCTTATTATACTATAAGTTTTTTAATATATTACTGGTGCAATAAGATAAAAAATAATAATATGCAAAAACAAATGGCTTAATACAATTCTTATAATTAACATTAATGATAAAAACTAACGGGGCGCTGCTAGTTTTTGAAAACTCAAGATTGCCATGTGTTCCTTTAACACTTATCAGTGATTGTAAAGTTCAAAAACACAGACGGCCTGAGTATCTCTGGCTAATTCGTAAGCAAACATTTTCAAATTTTCTGTTTTGATCAGCCATTTTGGCCGCTAGAGGGCGCCACATTATTTGATGTTTTACCCGGCTCGATCACGCAGTTAAAATCTGTGAATAATGTCACAACTTTATATGACTGATAACGTTGAGCGCGGGGACACAAACCAGTTGATTGACAGCAAGAGGCGTAACAGTGGGCGGAGTTTTATCGCACCGACAATTTGGTTTTCAATAAACGCTGGTTTTCACTAAACGCTGACATAATTAGTTTATCGATCTAAATTGATTGTCACTAATTAGCTAAAACACTCAGCGGGATAGTGGCTTATAAACAGTGAAAGACTTTGTGAATTGGAATTCGGGATTTTCCGAGATCTTTTAGCGAATTTGGTGTGTATTTCTTACGGTTTTCATTCACCAGTTCAGGTTACTTTTCGCCTATGGCGATTTGGCGAATGGCCTAGTAAGCCCATTAAAAATAACCATTGGTATTCGTGAACAGTCGTAAAGATGTGTTAATGCTCTGATCAATGAAATATGAACCCCAAATTGTACTTTTGTTTTCGATCGCTGTCGTACAAATTCGTTACCTCACCGGTTGACTCATAAAATATGTTGACGATTTTAGCCGAGTATTTTCAAATAAAACTCACAATGTTCCGTCGTATATGCAAGCGTCTAATCATTTGAATCGATAAAGCATGTCGTCTGAGAACAAGTTAAATGTCAACACTAAATTTCCTTCATAGGAGGGAGAACAGCCTAAAAAACAGCGGGTTAAAGTCAATACTTGTCAAAAACAATAAACTAACATCTTGTGTGGTGTCACATATTAGTACTGCGAACAATTTAACGTTTTTGCAACAACGGTGTCGGACAAACACTGGTATTTATAAATTGTCCTTGAAAACAGTGGGAAAACCTGGAAAAGACCTTGAATTTTGTTTTCAAAAAACTGTGGGAACCCTGTAATACACTTACTTTGTACAGACTAGTTCTCCTGCTACCCTGGCTGGCATTCAACAACTAGTGACCTATAACATTGCCATGTGCCGGTTGAATGAATGTTCAAAATGTGTTACAGTCCCCTGCACATTTAGCCAGTAGAACATCCACAGACACTTTCACCTCTTGTCTGCACCGTATTTTCAATACTATAACACTAAGAGATACCAAACTTGGTATGTGGATACATCTTGGGATAGCTGTGTGTCGCATACCAAAATAAGGCCACTGTGACCTTGACCTGTGACCTCTGTCATAGAAAATGCTTGTCCAGACCGTATTTTCGATACTATAACACTAAGTCTTAGAGATAGCAAACTTGGTATTTAGATACATCTTAGGATGGTGATGTGTCGCGTACCAGAATAAGGTAATTGTGACCTTGACCTGTGACCTCTGTCATAGAAAATGATTGTCCGGACCATATTTTCAATACAATAGCACTTAGAAATACCAAACTTGGTATGTTGATACATCTTGGGATAGCGGTAGGTCGCATACCAAAATAAGGTCACACATACCCCAAACATTGTGAGAAGCATCAGTATGAAGTGGAACTGCGCATATACATGAAGTCATGGGTTATGCTTTGCAAGAGTATTAATAACTTTCTGAGATAGTTATGGCTCCCCCACACAAAGTGTGGAGGGGAGCCATATTGATTTTGTGCTGTCTGTCTGTCTGTGTCACAAACGATGTCCGATCTATAACTAGAGAATGGTTGGACCTATTGTCCTCAAATTTAGAAGGATGGTTGATCATGACTATTAGATGACCCCTATTGATTTTGGGGTTACTAGGTCAAAGGTCAAGGTCGCGGTGACATTGACTATCAAAAAGATTCCGATTAATAACTAGAGAATGGTTGGACCTAGGGTCTTCAGACTTGAAAGGATGGTTGGTCATGACCAGTAGATGACCCCTATTGATTTTGGGGTCACTTGGTCAAAGGTCAAGGTCGCGGTGACATTGACTATCAAAACTATATCCGATCAATAACTACACAATGGTTGGACCTAGGGTCCTCAAACTTGGAAGGATGGCTGGTCATGACCAGTAGATGACCCCTATTGATTTTAGGGTCACTAGGTTTAAGGTCAAGGTCGCAGTGACATTGACTATCAAAACGATATCCGATCAATAACTACACAATGGTTAGACCTAGGGTCCTCAAACTTGGAAGGATGGTTGGTCATGACCAGTAGATGACCCCTATGCATTTTGGGGTCACTAGGTAAAGGTCAACATATGGTGACATTGACTATCAAATCGATGTTCACTAGGTCAAAGGTCAAGATCGCGGTGACATTGACTATCAAACGATGTCTGATCAATAACTAGAGAATGGTTGGACCTAGGGTTCTCAAACTTGTAATGATGGTTGGTCATGACCAGCAGATGACCCCTTTTGATTTTGGGGTCACTAGGTCAAAGGTCAAGCTAGCGATGACATTGACTATCAAAACGATGTCCGATCAATAACTAGAGAATGGTTGGACCTAGGGTCCTCAAACTTGGAAGGATGGTTGGTCATGACCAGAACATGACCCCTATTGATATCAAAACGATCCCCGATCAATAACAAAACAATGTCCAATCAATAACTAGAGAATGGTTGGACCTAGGATCCTCAAACTTGGAAGGATGGTTGACCAATAAATATTACTGATACAGGTTGTAGACCTAGAGTCGTCAATTATGTCTGTTCGGGCGAGTGGGGGAGCCATACGTTTTTGTCCAATAACAATTTCTAGTTTTAGTTTGACATTCTTTTGATCTACATCTTTATTAATTTCGCTTAGTTTTGTACACTCTTTTTGTGATGTCTGGGCGATCTCTGTAGTGTAAGGAAACACACTTTTCTTTCGAGAAAAGAGATTCAAGTTCAAGTCTTGGCAGGGACCTGACACACTGAGTTGTACATACAATTGTTTTTTTCCACATCAGTAATGTTGTTTTTGTATATTAAACATATTTTTCAACAAAATACCTATTCTCATTTGTCACTTTCCGCCAAATCTACATCATCTCATGCACCCCACTTAAAGGGATGCACAGCAATCTTCATTTCAGATTTTGTAGTGTCCCTTCACTTCTTCAGTTCCCTACCGATTATTCAATCATGACCATTATATCTTGGTAGTAATACTCATCCTTACAGCAGGTTGTCACACGGTTATTCTTCCGTAAATCACCCCAGCAACGACTAAGCCATTGCCCTTGAATTAATAGATTATTGCTCCCCACAACAAAGTGTGGTCGGAGCGCCATGTTCATTTTGACCCCTATTGATTTTGGTGTCACCAGGTCAAAGGTCACATCCGGGCTAACATTGACTATTAACATTAACTATCCAAACGGTGTCCGATCAATAACTACAGAATGGTTGGCAGAAGGGTACCCAAACTTAGAGGGATGGTTGCTCATGACCAGTCGATGGCCCTTATTGATTTTGGGGTCACTAGGTCAAAGGTCAAGGTGGTGTTGACATTAACTATCGAAACGATGTCCGATCAATAACTACAGAATGGTTGGACCTGGGGCCCCCAAACTTGGAAGAACGCTTTACCATTACAACTAGATGACACCTATTCATTTTGGGGTCACTACATCAAAGTTCAAGGTCGCGGTCACATTCGCTATCTAAAGATGTCCGATCAATAACTACACAACGGTTGGTCCTACGGTCCTCAACCTTGAAAGGATGGTTGGTCATGACCAGTAGATAACCTGTTCTTAGCTCCACTGATCAGAGATAAGCAGAGCTTATACCGTAGTGCGGCGTGTCTGTCTGTCTGTAAACTTTTATTTGTAGCGACTACTCCTCTGAAAGTACTTGATACTTGACGGATTTTCATGAAACTTCACACGAATGTTGCTCTTCATGTCTAATTGATTCTAGAAAAATTTCAGGTCGGCCGAAAATACAAGATGGCCGCCATGGCTAAAAAAAGATTTTCAAAATACAAGTTTGTAGCGACTACTTCTTGAAAACTATAAGTGATATTCATATGGGACTTTTCCTAAAAATGATACAGCATGACATGATGTTGGTCCTTGTCAAAAATCGTTCTAATTCGATGTTAAACATAGCTGTCAGTAGCCATCTTTGTTTACATAGAGTTATATAATGAAAACTTGTAGCCACTACTCCTCTGAAACTACTTAACGGATTTCCATGAAACTTCACAGGAATGTTGCTCTTCATGTCTAATTGATCCTAGCAAAATTTCAGATCGGCCAGTTATTCAAGATGGCCGCCACAGTCAAAAATAGATTTAAAAAACATAAGTTTGTAGCGACTACTTCTTCAAAACTATAAGTGATATTGATATGTGACTTTTTCTAAAATGATCAGCATGACATGATGGTTATTCGAGTCGAACATTATTTGGATTCGACGTTAAACATGGCTGCCAGTGGCCATCTTTGTTTACATAGAGTTATATCATGAAAACTTGTAGCGACTACTCCTCTGAAACTACTCGATGGCTTTTCATGCAACTTCACATGAATGTTGCTCTTCATGTCTTAATGATCTTAGCAAAATTTCAGGTCGGCCGGAAATTCAAGATGGCCGCCATGGCTAAAAATAGATTTTTAAAAAATAAGTTTTTAGCGACTACTTCTTCAAAACTATAAAAGATATTGCTATGGGACTTTTTCTAAAATGATCAGCATGGCATGATGGTTATAGGAGTCGAACATCATTTTGATTCAATGTTAAACATGGCTGTCAGCGGCCATCTTTGTTTACATAGAATTATATAATGAAAACTTGTAGCGACTACTCCTCTGAAACTATTTGACGGATTTCCATGAGACTTCACAGGAAAGCTGCTCTTGATGTCTAATTGATCCAAGCAAAATTTCAGGTCGGCCGGAAATTCAAGATGGCCGCTACGGCTAAAAATAGATTTTCAAAAAGCAAGTTTGTATCGACTACTTCCTGAAATCAAAATCAATCAGTAGAGTTTCCAGGTCATTGACCTCTTGTTGTTTTCCGGTCACTAGATCGGAGGTCAAGGTTGCGGTGCCCTTCACTATCAATACGATGTCCTATCAACAACTACAAACTTGATGGATCTAGGTCCTCCAACTTGAAAGGATGAATGGTTGCTCATGACCAGTACATGACCCTTATCCTTATTCATTTAAAGGTCAAGGTGCCGGTGACCTTCACTATCAAAACGATCCCGGATCCAGAACATCTACATGCAGTCCGTACTTCCCATGGTATAATATATGTGTTATACCTTTTCTTGTTATACATAAAACCACAAGCTCGAATAGAAATGGGCTGTTTTCCCCTACTTATAATGCCTGTTTCCATCAAAACAGGAGGGATTGCTTTTTGTTATAGGAATACATTCGATACACCTCGCAGGTTTAAATGTAATTGGTGGTGGTAAACCTTAATTAAGATGATCTAACATATTGCCGAAAAGGATCCCGATTAGCGTGCGACGTGGACGGGAAAAGAATAAACCCCTGTTCCAAAGGAGAAGTAAACTGTCTCCCCGTACATTCAATCAATATTGTTGTTATCTTCTCACTCCACAACAGGGATTGTATGACATTCATAGATTGTATGTCATTCACAGATCCAGTTTTGTCCTTAAACACATGCATGTGATTGTTGTTTGTTTCTAAGCATGCTTTTGCTTGACTGTGGTCCTTGAATGATACATTTCGTGTTCGACTTTTATATCTAATTTTATGGAATTATGAGGATGAACCAACGTACGAAAGCATATCAGACATGAGAAATATCGTGAACCAATCTAACCTAAGTAGTTGAGCCAGGGTGCACGTTAAAGTGTGATTGTTTCAATGCAATACACACGTGTACAAATAGTGTTGTATTGCAGTTCAGTGAAACCCATAATAGACATAATTGCAATCCATGCAATCCACCATAACTATATATATATATATATATATATATATATATATATATATATATATATATATAATTGATCTATTTTACGAGGGATAGTTTAAGCTTTTCATTGGTATTATAAATTTTTGACTAGTAACGACCATGCAAACGCACCTGCAGACGACATGACGATAGATTTAAATGCAGTATGCCGTACACATTTGCGGCAATACCACGTACACACATTCAGTGACAGCAAGCAATATTCCGTACACCGGCATTTTAACATAAACATGATTCGATCTGAAGATTTTAGACAAACAGAACAGCAAACAAATGTTAAAGTGTTATATTTTGGTAACAAGTCTCACTGTAGGTCCAGAATATATAGAGGATCTTACACGAGTGACTGTGACTTTAATAAACGATTTCGATAAAATGATAGGATACGCGGCTCTGCCGAGTATTCTATCTTTTTATCGAACGTGTTTATGTACATGAACATATTAGCGATTCAATGTGATGGTTCAGTCACCTTCTCTGCATATTTTGCGGTGGAAGCAAAATAACAACAACATTAACTGCTAAAGTAATACTTGTTACCTTCTACATATGAACACTTTTCTGTTAATTATGTTAGTTGTTGGTATAATGTTGTATATATATATTTCACAATCGCTGTCTTATGACCCATTGGAATTATCTGAATAAACACTTCTATTAAAGTCAATAATACACAGTCACGAATGTAAGATTCTGTTTATCACATAACACATCTACCACGTTTTAATTTTATTTAATTTAACTTTAATTTGTCAATTTACTTATATATGGCGGCAATTTGTAAGAGAAAGCACGAGAAATTCACCGATTCAGAGGTACCAATATCCGGTGTACGATTAAACACGGTGACATCTTCCCTGTTTATATCATACAGATGTTCTCGCTGGTTTTTAAGGTGAATTTGTTTTTATAGTACTGGAATAAGTACCAGAGTAAGTATACGTTTTTATTTGGTAAGTGCTTTATTGTGTTACACATTACACATAATACGCCTCATTGCCACAGACGTTAAGTAAATAGAATGAATGGTGTTTTACGGCACGTCGACACATAAATAGGTCATATTGTGCGCAAAAATTTCATTGAAAATGAAGTATTAATTAAAAATTAATGTAAATATATAAAGATAAAAATATTAAAAAATAAGGGATGACCAAGTGCAATATAAACTATGTATGTAAATCAACAAATGCCCGTCAACGGGCATATAAACAAGCAAATATATATAAGAACACACTACAATGATTTATATAGTCTGATCTCTTTTAGGAAATCTTAAACAAGACTAAAATCTACAGTATCAAATAACTCTTTCATAGTATTAACATTGTAGTACCTTTGACGCATAGGATCAAAGTCTACACATTCCAATACTATGTGTTTGACCGTTAACGGTGCAAAGCAGGGTATACATTCTGGTAATTGCTCACCTTGTAATAAATATGAATGAGTATAACGTGTATGCCCTATCCTGCACCGGGCTTAAGTAAATAGTTAAATTAAAAATATAATCAAACGTTATATAACATCCGGGATCGTTAATCAAACGTTATATAACATCCGGGATCGTTACCATATTTACTACGTTTGGTTGAGGCTTTATAGGAATCATTTTGTCCCATATCGTCGCGTTCCGAATAAGTTCTGTTCCCATTTAACATATAATGGTTGGACACATGTTATTCTTTATCACATATCAAAATATCACAATAATACTTACATGCCACTAAATTTAACAAGAGTTATGTCCCGTCACGTCGCGTCCCGAAATTGTTTTATTTTCTTTGAACAGATCAGAGCTTTTTATAGGTGTCCCACCGTCCCCAATGCAAAATAGACACTCCACTAATTTTAAAACAAGAATTAGGATCTTTTGTGGATTTTTTGTCTGTCCTGAGTCAGTGATAATGAAAATTCCTTGCATGCGCACTGACAGTTGTTTGTTTTTTGGCAACTTGAAAGCCAGAATATTTTTTTAAGTTTTACTATTCGTAGAATAAGAAGAGCTGTTGTAGGTCTGCGTCGAGGTTGTTTTGCAGTTGTTGACCAAGTCCTGTTATTTCAGCAACCACTGAAACTTGAAATATGTCATCAGTACCATCAAGGGCAGTGGTAGACACATGTTGCTTAATCTGTATGGCATTTTTAAGCAAAAGCATGGCCCTTTTATTACTTTGAATTTCTGGTTTGAGTTATTTTTTGACAAGTCCATTTATTTTAACAACTGAAACTCGTACATTCACAAAACTTCAGTAAAGCTTGGAACATCAAGGGCACTAGTAGACGCATGTTCAATATTAACTCTGTATAGCATTTAAGCAAAGTTATGCTCTTTTTCCGACATCAAAATTCTGGTTAAAGTTTTTAGGCAAGTCCTTTATCTCAATAAGTCTTTGTTAATTATTAATACAACTTCAGTAAAGCGTATTCTGTATTGCATTTTAGCAAAATTATTGCCCTTTTTGTGGATACATATTCTCTGTATTGTATTTTAGAAAATGTGTAGCCTATTTTCGACTTAGAATTTATTTTATGTTATTTGTTGGCAAGTCCAGTTATTTCAATACCCACTAGCCATATATCTCCGTCAAAAGAGCTTGACAAGAGTCATCACTTACAGAAATATGTTTCATAACTTTTTATTTCATTTTAGCCAGATGGTATTTTCTTTTTCAACTTAGAGTTTCAGTTACAGTTTTTTAAACAGCTTAATATAATTCAATGAAACTCACTGCATACACCAAATAACAATGGCAAGCCTGTAAATGTCATTAGTCCCATAAACCCCACACCTTCCCCACTCATACCTACACCACCACCACCACCACCACCACCATCACCCCAGATAGACAAATATTTATTCTTTTCTTTTTGGATTCTCTTCAGTTACCATGTCTGCATCCTGTTCTCTTCCAGCCCCTCCCCAACCCCCTCTCCTCAATCCCCCTCCCCCCAACACATTCCACCTTAGACTCCCCCAATGAATATTGTATTATATTTCACTCTCTTCAAGTTCATATTCTTTCTGGGGTATTGAAGGTCTTGATTTGATATTTGGTATATATGTTTACTGACCACCCGATCCCCGCTCCCCGCTTCCCTACAACATCACACCAGTCACTACCACCTATTAACCTCCACACTTAAGACTTGAACCTGTGAATGAACTGGCACCATGGTTGGTGAGACAGATGTGTCTGTGGCCTTGTTTAAAATTGACTTTGAAAGTGGAGAATGCTGTCCTTTCGACAGCTCTTGATTAATATGGATCTTTGGTGGATAAAGCGTCATGTGCTGGTGTTAATATTTAGTTATTCTTGTACTTGTCTTCTTTCTGTGTGAGCCCCCTTTTGCTCTTCTAAATTATGAATTGATTGGATGTTTTGTTTGGTGGTGTAGGGGATTGTCTTGTATTGGGCTATGATTACCGTGTTCCATTCCATACTTATTAACACTGGCATATAGCGCATAGCTTTGTCTATAACCTGGCATTGCATGTGGCTGAAGCTGCTTCTTAAGTCCACTTACTTGTTGATGATATTCACAAAGTCCATCGCACAAGTACCAGGACCCTTGTATTGTAATACTACCATGACCACTGCATACCACATTGATTACTTACATGTCCAAAGTACATCACATGTATAACTATCACGGCTACTCTTTACCTAATTTTCTACTACCATGACCACTGTATATTGCAAGTATTACTACCATGACCACTGTATATCACATTTAGTACTACCATGACTACAAAGACTAAATACCACATTTATTACTACCATGACCACTGAATACCCGATTCATTACTACCATGACCACTGAATACCCCATGTATTACTACCATGGGCTATGCATACTACATATATTACTTCCATGACAACTGATACCATATAAACACCCATGTTAAGTGTCCATAGACTGTTATTTTCCCATTTTTGTAATATCTCGTATCGCTTATTATGTCTCCGTGGAGTGAGTCACTGAATGATTTTCTTTTTTGTAACGTCACCCAGTATACTTACTGTCTATAATTATGTATTGGGATGTTCTATGCTGAACAGTGTATATATATATGTTATGCGCAAAATAAGAATATGGACAATTCCGGAATTGCTCTGCGCAAAGTAAGAATTCTTAAAATGCGCGGCATTATCGGAATTCTCAGAATGCGCGGTTCAATTCCGGAACAGTCCGTGCGCAAAGTAGGAATTGGGACAAAGTAAGAACATGTTCGTTATCGTCAGTGCGCAAAGTAGGAAATGGAACAAAGTATCGATTATTGGGTAATCCTTTACTCGATGGTAAACGTGTTTTGTTTTTTCACTCACTCTCATACGCTCGTTCGTGAAAAGAACCACACGTCTATACCACTCTTGAAGGATTTCCCTATAATCCATCCCAGCATTTAAATAATCTCTATATATCGATGATCTAGAATTATAACGTCGTAAGTAAAAAAATCATAGTTTTTAGGGAAAGTGAAAAAAACGGACTGACAGTAACAACTGTGTGAATTCTCTGAACAATCTCACAGGTTGAAGGAACGTGTTGGGACTGAAAAAAATTTAAAAAAAAAAAATGAAAAAAAATCTGAAAAAAAAAAATTTGAAAAAAAAAATCTTATTTTTTTTTTTTTTTTTTTTTGGACTACATTTGTACACACACCTCAAAACATCAAATAAATAAAAAACTGTACACCAAAAACAATCCTACCCAAAATTCTAACCCCGTGTAAGAGATATGTTCATTTATTTGATGTTTTGAGGTGTGTGTACAAATGTAGTCCAAAAAAATCAGATTTTTTTTTTTTCAGGTTTTTTTTTCAAATTTTTTTTTTCAGATTTTTTTACAAAAAAAATTGTTCAATTTTTTTTTCTTCAGTCCCAACACGTTCCTTCAACCTGTGAACAATCTCATATGACATAAGCTGTAGTTTGCTTTCTCATAAAACAAAGTATTTGTTATTTAAAAATTATTTTTTTTGACTTTGTAATCTGAGCAAATGCACTTTAATACGACCTTATGTTATTAAATATTCGGAAAGGAAGATGTTTATAAAAAAAGTTATATCTGGCAGTTAGACCTTTTAAAATATGGTAAAAGCGATTATTACATACCTTACTATAAATAGTAACACATTTTAGTAGAAAAACAATGATTATCAGTCCTGTTTCTAAATCCATAATCGGCACACTGTGCCATTATGGATTATGGAAAATCGGCACAGTAGCAACAGATTGTCCGCACGCGAAGACGTCAACGTCATCAAGCAATACAAAGACGTCATATTGGCGCGCTATGGCTGAGAAGCGGACGTTGAAATATCAACTGCAATTTTCACGCCCAGTAAATAAACGTTTGAAGTTGAAATATATCATTAAAGCGAAAGAAAAGTGAGAAAACTAACTTAACGTAAACATTTAATGTCATGTATTTATTTTCCAAATAATTGTTTGCATCTTATGCTACGTGTATGTTTAATGTACACCATTTTGTAAACATGTGGACGTATTTTGTCATAAATGCACTGTTTGTTCTTATTCTTTTTCTCCATTTATAGTAAGGTATGTAATAAAAAGGCAAATATACGGCCTTGGTGTGTCTTTTGTCGATAATGGCACACCTAGTGCATGGCCCTCGGGCCATTACGGCACTAGGTGTGCCATTATCGACAAAAGGCACACCACGGCCGTATATTAACCTCTAATTATTAAACCACTGTAAGTGTCTTATAAAAGTTTGCTAGTTCATGCTACACTGTTTGGGGCGCTTGTTTCGGCCAAATGTTTTTCTGCAGTAACTCGAACAGTTTAAATAATACGTACATCAGTGATATATCATTAGAACTGGCATTTTTAGTGGTAAATAAAACTACTTTACTTTTGAAGATCGGTTGAGAAATAAGTATTTTACAGCCAAAATGATTTTTTGATGGGGCTTTTCCTATGTAAATTCCTTGCTGGTGGGACAGCAGAAAATTAAGAAATGTCAAATAACTTCAGTAATCCTTCATATTTTGCTATAAAACTTTCAGGGTGTCTTAATTTACTAATATCCAACAATTTAAAACCATTTTTGGATAAAAATTCTAAAAAAATATATTTTTCAAATTTTTTATGCAGTAGAATTTTGCATTGAAATTGACCCATCAAAATCAACTTTCGCACATGAATTTTTTATTTCTCAACCGATTTTGAAAAGTAAGGTATTTTTATTTACCACTAAAAATGTCTGTTCCACTGATATATAACTCATATAGGTAGTAGATTAATTTTATCTTAAAAGTCCGAAAAACCTTTGGCTGAAACAAGCGCCCCAAACAATAGTTCATGCTACACTGTTGGTCGAAATGTAGAATGCATATGCATGTGATGACAACATTGCAATATTATATATTAGAAAATGTTCTGTTTTTTAAAGTTAAATCAAACGGATATAAAAAAAACATGCTCTTATTATTTTAAATTTAATTAAATAGTAATGGTCACTTAACATACAAATTGTATTAATTTAATTAAATAGTAATGGTAACGTAACATACGAATAGAGACACGAATTATTTTTAAAATTAATTGTTGTAACAATTATAACATTTAATAACAGAGAACTGGGAGTTGTATTCACTAATGAAAAGAAAACTAATCAATCACGAACAAACACTAACACATGGTCCTGTACCCTATATACCGACTATCTTTCGTAACCAGACATTTAATTTGATATGTCTTTCTTTAAATTAGCAGAGCGACGTTAATAATGCATATCTTTTATGCATATCTTTTAGTGCATTTTGAAAGCCCCATTGTGAAAAGATCTGGGTGCAAGAGATTGTATTACCATTAAAAAAATGACACAGGTTAAATATCCACAAACACTTGTCACTTTAACGAGATTATATCATAGTTATCATAAATATTTTCAGTTCCCAAAGTAATAAATGTGACTAAAATATTTCGCAAGTAGCATAAGTCGTATTAAATAGTTTGAAAACTTAAAGTTGAAGACTAGAATAAGATCAACGTCTCTCTTGTGTTAGGAAACGGCCTGGAGACAACAGTCAGAACTCGAATTGACTCTTCTGAGTTATGTGGGTGAGAAATCTCTGTATGTACGTTGTGCATACCATATCTCATATATATCCTTATATAATATGTCATATATTATCATAATATATTATAGTAAAATCACTGTACGTACTTACCAAGTATATGGGATCCAGAACGGAGGCCTTTATACGTTGACAAGTAGATTATACAGGTGACTTTACTGGTTGGTTTGCGAGCTTGAACTGAAGAATTGGGAAGTACCACTTCACGACAACAACTTCTGCGCATGCGTAGAGGTAATGGGGAATCTCCAGAAGTAGGTTACACTCCACCAATTGTAGAATTACTACACTCCTCCCACTTTTAAATAGGCGAAGCCCACTGGTCCGCATACACAATCAGTAATGGTGCGACTCTTTCTGTGTCGTTATACACTTGTATCAGTAACAATGTGCCTCAAGACTTCATTATAAATCCTTAGTCTGAGAGCTGTAAACTGAACAAGTGAGTACAATACCCACAATACAAAGACTATGGGTTTAGAATACTTCAATAACTTGACAAAATGACTTCACCAATTCAAACCTAATCCCTGTGATTTGACTTAATAGCAATTAAAATTCATAAAACATAATCTAGATACACATCTCAGTTGAGTTGTGTGTTCTAACATAAAAAAACCAGTTTAAATCTCTCATTAAGAGTTAAAATATAGATAAACATCTCACTTGAGTTGTGTGTTCTAACATAATTATCCAAGTTCACATCTCTCATAAAGAGTCGTGTGATATTAAAATATATTTACAACAGTTCACACTTCTCACTTTTAAATAAAGAGTTTTGTGATAAAATATACAACTTACAAAAGTAATCACACCTCTCACTAGGCGTTTTGTGAATTTACTTATTTACTGGAGTAAACACTTAGTAGGAGTTTTGGATGTTACTCATTTACAATACAGAACAGAACATTTTAATTTGCAGGAATCCAAATACACATATTATATAACAAGGATTAACCAGCATTTAGCTATAGGAAGAACAGAGAACATACTTGATGAATGCAGTGTGCTCTTAGTGTTTAACTTGATGTTCTAAATTAGATTCAACTGGGGGTTTACGGCGCACCCACACTAAATAAGACACATACTAATTATCACTAGCCAAATAATCACTAGCCTAAATTATTGTAAACAGAGGTAGCTATTTATTTTCAAAGTTTGGGCTACACGGTTCTATAAAAACAAGTAGTGCGTTGATATACTTAGTAGTACGAGTTCACAACTCTCAATGATGAAGTTCTGAAGGTAAAACTTACTTATATAAAGAAGATAAGCGTGCCTCAGCAATGTTGAGCGTTTTCTTTACGGTAATAAACTTGTCGGTAATGTTAATCATACACACTTTAAGGTCTTTATTGCCCGTATGTATGGTGCGAGGTACCAACAGTTTATTACTCTTTACTTTTATGGGCTCCACAACATATTGTGGTAGTACATTGTCTATCAAACAGTCAACTAGAACTACTGAATTAGGTGGAATTACCGCTCGTCGGTCTACACACACCCTAGCTACAGTTGGTTGGGAGTCATTCCCACCCTCTAATTCCATTGTAATGATCTCTTCTCCCACCGTTAGTTGGGAATTTAAAAGATCAATTTTGGTGCCATGCGCTCTCAAGAAGTCCAGACCCAACAGCATGGTATCTTGTATTGGAGCTACATAGACTCGTTCGTGGTACACTTTGTTCCCCAATTTGAGGACTACGGGTCCCACGACAAAGCCTACCATGCTCAACTTCTTACCAGCTGTGTGTAGTCTTATGTTCTTGAGCACTGGTAGTCTAGGTTCTAGCTGTCTGTATAAGGAATCCGAAATTATAGTGACTTCAGCTGCAGTATCAACAACTGCTTGTGTAGGCTGTCTTTTGACCACAGCCGCTACTCGGAACATAGACCCAGACCTTAATTGACAGACAGTTATGTCGTCAGGGCTTTGGGACCAAGTGTTCTGAGAATCTTTAGCTGATAATTTCTCCTCCTTTAACATGTTTTCACACCCCTAGTTATTAACCTCTGGCTGGTTTTCACACTCTTCGAGATTGTGATTATGCCTGTTAATAGGGTTGTGAGGCGACCTTTCTGACTGCTTTTCACACTCTTTACGATTGTGATTACGCAGGTTAATGGGGTTGAGAGGCGACCCCTCTGACTGCTTTTCACACTCTTTACGATTGTGATTAAGCATGTCCATAGGGCTGAGAGGCGACCCTTCTGACTGCTTTTCACACTCTTTACGATTGTGATTAAGCATGTCAATAGGGTTGAGAGGCGACCCCTCTGACTGCTTTTCACACTCCTTACGATTGTGATTATGTGAATGCATAAAAGTAAATGCATAAACTATTTACAATCTACTATAAATAAATAAACCGGGTTATATATCCTTATATATACCCACAATGATCACACATCTATGATAGTAGAGTATTGTAAAGATCTATCTATTCATAACCCACAAGACGTGTGAAGAGCGCACACATATCTCAGCAGTGTTTGAGTATTGTGACGGCGCTTTGGACACATGGTTCAATGAGTGTGATATATTTCTACACTTATCTCGAATAGGTTGATGAATAGTGCACACATATCTCAGTGACTTGAGTATTGTGATATAGATGTGATTGTGATATAGAGATGGCATCCTAATGGCTGC
This sequence comes from Cyrtodaria siliqua, assembly GCA_037043455.1. Lineage (NCBI taxonomy): Eukaryota > Metazoa > Mollusca > Bivalvia > Adapedonta > Hiatellidae > Cyrtodaria > Cyrtodaria siliqua. The sequence continues at coordinate 189,407 of JAWPHD010001136.1, read as the reverse complement.
ATCTGATGACATCCGCATTTCTTCCTAAAACCCATATAGAACTTTTGCAGTCTCAAGAGATGCCCCTATTAGGCCGGCCAGATCCCCACCACGTCTCTCAGCCACCAAGCGGCCAACTTCCCCTATGAATAAGGGATTGTTTGGTTTTTGATGCGGGGCTGGAGACAGGTATGGGGAATCAGTCTCATGCAATATACTGTTCTCGGGGACTGCCGCCAAACCCAAAAGTTGAATCTCTGAGAAGAGCTTAAAGTTGGCTGTAAATCCGAAGAAGCAATTCCTAAACAATTTTGACCCACCCTTCACATCGGCGGCTCTTCTACCAAAGCAGCGTTAATGCCTAGGTTGATGCAAACAAAACATCTAGATTCCAGGCATATAGCTGCACCTTACCTAAGCATGTTTCCCTGGACTGGGTAACGAGTAAAAGGCTGCTTCGGAGTAAGATTCACTTTCAAGTAATCTTCCTGATGCCACAATGTGTGACAGGACAGTGGGAACGATCATGTCTTACCCATCTCTCCCATTACAAGATTACTTTTAAGTATCCTCCTGATGCCAATAAGTGTGACTGGGCACGGTCATGTCTAGGCCAACCTCCCATAGAGAAACTACGAGTCGAAAATATATAATATATGTTTCTCTAAAAGAAGTGTGGTACTCTTCAATACTGCACTAGTTATTCACCGCACCCTACATTATGTTCCGCTGACAATTTAGTTGATAGACATACTTTTACGAAAGTTTCCCATTAAATTAACTTTTGCTTATTATTGGTTTGCATGCGATCGCAAATTAAAACCTACACAAAACACACATTTACCCCCACATAATTTAATGAAACTTTAATGATACTAACAACAAAGAAATGGTGATTAGCGTACGTATTTCTTACGTCATCTTGCATCAGAAAAATATTATAAATTACTTATGTGTTTTGTGACAGAAAGGATAATATGGATACATTCTCAATTAGTTTGAAAGGTTCACTGTCTACTACCACTTTAAAGTGCAAGTTTGTTCGTAAGGAGCGGTGCCAAAACCATTAGTTATGTATCCCAAATGGCCACCGGGATCCCATGGCCACGTATCTGGGACTAGCATATCATGATTTGTAAATCTATGATCTCGTGAGCAACCACCGGAAGCCACAGAAGGAAAAGAAGTTGAAGTTTGGCTGTCTACACATCGTTCGCCTAAACTATGTTGTGAATGACTGCCTAAACCCAACAACGAACCAGAGATGTTAATCACTCTTGATGTTGTACAACAAACAGCTCCATTTGACTGTATATTGACAGATGTTGGAACGCCTAACTTTGATACGGTTGTCAATTGACAAAGAGTTCTATCTTTTGGATTTTGAAAACTGGATTTCATAGTTTCATAAGCTGAGTGTAACTCATCAATGTTTCGTTTTCCCTCACATTTGTTGCCATTTATGGGTTGCTTTGATGTCCCAGATTTCATTTCCTTCTCACACCTCTTAATACCAGAATTGTGAAGGGTATACCATCCACACACTTAACGGTATATGAGTTGTGATGGACCTGAGCCAGACTTATACTAAGGCCATTATTGATGTCTTGAAGCTGATCCATTTCTTTCTGCCGAGTGGTAGCTCTGTCCTCAAGCCTCGACTGAGGGTTTGGCGACATGTTACCACCTAATTGAGCAGGGTGTGTGATTGCCTGTACCTGGGAACTTTCCCATTTGGTTTTTGCAGGCTTCACACTCACCTGTTCTTCCGCAGAACTACCGTAAATGGAATCTCTGTTTAAATGATAGCACCGTATTCCAACTTCAGCGGCATCAATTGAAGCAGGCCTTGTATTTAAAACATATATCCCAGCAGCTTTGTCTTCAAGACCTTGACAAAAACGTACTATTGCTAGTTTTTCAATATGTTCACCGGCCAGGCCCATATATGCATTAGCAGCCAGGTTATATATCCGGTCTGCCCACTCAGCGATGTTTTCTTTTGGTCTCTGAGACTCCTTCATAAAAGATGCCATCAGGGCTTGGACAAGATCTTTGCTTCTGAATATCTTAGCTAAAAACATTAGAATGTCCCTGTAACCAAGAGTTTTGCTTTTGTTCAAAAGGGAATTCAAGTATTTGCTTGCCTTCCCTTCCAAACACAAGGTAAGCGCCTGTATTTTCATGTCATCATTCAAGCCCAGTGCATCGGTTTTACTCGTGAATCGTCTGAGAAATACCCCCCATTCTGAGGTACCATCAAACTTATGCCACGGAGCTCTGGCAGTAATTTGAAAATCATCGCTATTGCATATTTTTTCTTGTTGTGATTTAGTATCTGTATTGACTTTTAAAAAATCTTCAGCTTTAAGTAAAGAGGATTCAGACATATCTTAAGTAGTTATTGTTTGATATCTATTTTATATGTCTTCTATTTAAGCCACTATTTAAATTCACACCAGCAAGTTGTGATTTTTAGCAGCTTTGACTATATGCATCAATACAAAGGAATAATTGTTAGCTTTATTTTCTGCAATCTCGTGGACACGTTTTAGAATGTGTAAACATCATTCACGGTTACCAGCGATGTGAATACTACATATACTGTGTTAACTGTTTGTGTTACGTGTGGACACAATCAGCAGTTGTAAAATTCTAATGCATTGAACAGCGTTGCGAAAAATACAATATTCACGTGCTCTAATCAGTTATTATTGAGAACGCGCTCATGTGAACAATTCAGATAATTGCTAAGTTTACATACAATGACTACAACTTATTTTGTTATAAATTAGTGGATTAGTACACAGTCGCGTAAGTAAATAGTATTTCTATGACCGTTTAAAGTTATGAAAAGAATTAACCGTTATCGTTATGCTCACGGTGATAGTAGTCAAACATAAACTGAGTTTTTAACTTTCGTCCACGAAAATGCAGATTTAATAATTTGTACGTGTTTTTGAAAACCAAAGAAATGTCAAAAAGCTCGGACAAAACGATGCTTTCTCATTACACACTCTTTGCAGATTGTGAAATACTGTGAAACAACGCTACCGTAATGCTGAATACGATACCAAATCACATCACCACTCTCGTGTGTTATAGACACAGACTTATTATAAATTCTGCTGTCTAAACACAATCACTAATGTGATAATCACACATTTCTTTTCAGATTGTGAAATCTTATCACACTTGAATTACATACAAACAAAAAACAGATTAATAGAGAGAACTATGAAAGAAAAAAACATTTTTTTTTAGCTCTACTGTATAAAAAAATACTTTACTTTTTATTTTTTCTTATTTTTAGCTCGACTATTCGAAGAATAAGAGAGCTTATGTAATCACCCCGGCGTCGGCGTTGGCGTCGGCGTCGGCGTCATCGTCCCACATCAAGGTTTGCGTGTAAGCTGTGTTTACAAGTCTATATCTCTTACATTTCTTATCCTACCACAACCAAATTTGTTCATGGGCTTCCTTGTAGCATTATCTTAAGGGCTGCATAAGCAATTTTGGTTCCTGTAACCCATGGGCTCCCATGAAACGCAAATTATGATAGCCCATAAAATGTGTCCCAATTTACATCAAATTTTGCGTGTAAGCTGTGTTTACAAGTCTATATCTCTTACAATTCTTACCCTAGCACAACCAAATTTGGCCATTAGCTTCCTTATAGCATTATCGTAAGGGCTGCTTAAGTAATTTTGGTTCCTGTAACCCCTGGGCTCCCATGGAACCCAAATTCTGATAGCCCTTAAAATATGTCTGTTTCACATCAAATTGTGTGTGTAAGCTGTGTTTACAGGTCTATATCTCTTATATTTTTTGTCCTAGCTGAACTATATTTTGGAATTGGTTTCCTTATAGTATGTTGTAAAGCGTTGGATAAGTAATTTTGTCTTCTGCAAATGCTGGGCTCCCATGGAACCCAAATTGTGATGGCCCATAAAATGTGCAATAAATGCAGATCTAGGTTTGCATGTAAGCATGTATATTTCTATAATTTTGGTTTGGGATTTGTTATAGCATTATGCATCTTATTACTTTATCCATATTGGGTCATTGGCTCCCTCCCCCCCCCCCGACCTCTACCCCCGCCCCCACTCCCCTCCACACCTTTTTTTTTTTTACATATTTCTGTGTTGTTTTAGTCAATTCTTACAAATATATGTTGCAACCCTCCCTGCCCCCACCACCACCCACGCCTCTCACCCCATCACCTCCCCCCCAACCTACCCCGCCCCAGACTTGAAACTTTTTTTTTTTTTTTACATATTTCTGTGAGCTTTTGTCAATTCTTACACAAATATGTTGCAACCCTCCTCGTCAATCCCGCCCCCCTCCCCCTCACCCCACCACCCGCCTCTCACCCCATCACCCCACCCACCACGCCCCACACTTGAATTTATGTTTTGTTTTGTTTTAAAATATTTCTGTGTTGTTTTAGTCAGTTCTTACACATATATGTTGCAACCCTCCCTGCCCCCACCACCCCACCCCCTTGCCCCTGACCCCATCACCCCCTACCCCACCCCGCCCCAGATTTGATTTTTTTTTTTAAATATTTCTTTGTTGTTTTAGTCGTTTTTTTCACAAATATGTTGCCCCCCCCCCCCCCCCCCCCCCCCTCCCCAGATCTAGGTTTGCATGTAAGCATGTATATATCTATAATTTTGGTTTGGGATTTGTTATAGCATTATGCATCTTATTACTTCACCCATATTGGGTCATGGGCTCCCTCCTCCCCGCCCCCACGACCTCTACCCCCGCCCCCACTCCCCTCCACACCTTTTTTTTTTTTTTTTTTTTTTTTTTTACATATTTCTGTGTTGTTTTAGTCAATTCTTATAAATATATGTTGCAACCCTCCCCGCCCCCACCACCCCCCCCATGCCTCTCACCCCATCACCTCCCCACCAACCTTATCCCGCCCCAGACTTTGAAACTTTTTTTTTTTTTTTTTTTTACATATTTCTGTGAGCTTTTGTCAATTCTTACACAAATATGTTGCAACCCTCCCCGTCAACCCCAGCCCCCCCCCCCTCCCCCCGCCTCTCACCCCATCACCCCCACCCCACCACGCCCCCCACTTGAATATTTTTTTTTTTTAAATATTTCTGTGTTGTTTTAGTCAGTTTCTTACACATATATGTTGCAACCCTCCATGCCCCCCACCCCATCCCCCTGCCTATCACCCCATCACCCACTCCCCCCCACCACGCACACCGCCCCAGAATTGAAACTTTTTTTTTTTTTTTTACATATTTCTGTGTTGCTTTTGTCAGTTCTTACACATATATTTTGCAACCCTCCCCGCCCCACCACCCCACCACCCCATGCACTCTCACCCCATCACCTCCCCCCCCACCCATCCCATCCCCGCCCCAGACTTGAAAGTTTTTTTTTTTTTACATATTTCTGTCAGCTTTTGTCAATTCTTACACAAATATGTTGCAATCCTCCCCGTCAACCCCCACTAACCCCGTCAACCCCACACATCCGCCTCTCACCCCATCACCCCCACCCACCACGCCCCACACTTGAATTTTTTAAAAAAAATTCTGTGTTGTTTAGTCAATTCTTACACATATATGTTGCAACCCTCCCTGCCCCCACCACCCCACCCCCATCCCACCCCCTCTGCCCCTGACCCCATCACCCCCTACCCCACCCCGCCCCAGTTTTTTTTTTTAAAAATATTTCTTTGTTGTTTTAGTCAATTTTTACAACATATATGTTGCCCCATCCACACACCCCCCTACTCCCCACCCCCGCTCCCCCCACCCAATCCCCACTTCAAAATCTAATTTTGTTGTTGTTTTTTTACATATTTCTGTGTTGTTTTAGTCATTTTCTTACACATATATGTTGCAAACTTCCCTACCCCCCAACCCCCACCCCGCCTCTCCCCCCTCCCCCCTCCCCCCTCCCCCCCACTTGAAACTTTTTTTTTTTTACATATTTTTTTTGTTGTTTTAGTCAATTCTTACACATATATTTTGCCCCTCCCCCTCTCCCTCCGCTCTCTCCCCCACACCCCACCCCCACTTGAAACTTTTTTTTTTTACAATTTTTGTTGTTGTTTTAGTCAATTCTTACACATATATTTTGCTCCCTCCTTCCGCCCCAACCCCCCACACTTGAAACTTTTTTTTTTTTTTTTTTTACATATTTCTGTGTTGCTTTTGTCAATTCTTTTTCACCCCGCCCCACTTGATTTATTTTTTTTATTTTTGTTTACATATTTCTTTGTTGTTTTAGTCAATTCTTACACATGTTGCCCTCCCCACCCCACGCCTCTACCCCATCCCCACTCAACTTGATTTTTCTTTTTTTTTTCTTCATATTTTTGTGTTGTTTTGGTGAATTATTACATAACTTCTTACACATATATGTTGCCTTCAACGTCATCAAACAATACAAAGACGTCATATTGGCGCGCTATGGCTGAGGAGCGGACGTTGAAATATCAACTGCAATTTTCACGCCCAGTAAATAAACGTTTGAAGTTGAAATATATCATTAAAGCGAAAGAAAAGTGAGAAAACTAACTTAACGTAAACATTTAATGTCATGTATTTATTTGCCAAATAATTGTTTGCATCTTATGCTACTTGTATGTTTAATGTACACCATTTTGTAAACATGTGGACGTATTCTGTCATAAATGCACTGTTTGTTCTTATTCTTTTTCTCCATTTATAGTAAGGTATGTAATAAAAAGGCAAATATACGGCCTTGGTGTGTCTTTTGTCCGATAATGGCACACCTAGTGCATGACCCTCGGGCCATTACGGCACTAGGTGTGCCATTATCGACAAAAGTCACACACGGCCGTATATTAACCTCTAATTATTAAACCACTGTAAGTGTCTTATAAAAGTTTGCTAGTTCATGCTACACTGTTGGTCGAAATGTAGAATGCATATGGGAACCTGCGTGTGATGACAACATTGCAATATTATATATTAGAAAATGTTCTGTTTTTTAAAGTTAAATCAAACGGATATAAAAAAAACATGCTCTTATTATTTTAAATTTAATTAAATAGTAATGGTCACTTAACATACAAATTGTATTAATTTAATTAAATAGTAATGGTAACGTAACATACGAAATAGAGACACGAATTATTTTAAAATTAATTGTTGTAACAATTATAACATTTAATAACAGAGAACTGGGAGTTGTATTCACTAATGAAAAGAAAACTAATCAATCACGAACAAACACTAACACATGGTCCTGTACCCTATGTAGTCTATAACGTTACATTGTATATACCGACTATCTTCGAAAATGTAAAAACTATTCAATCGTAACCAGACATTTAATTTGATATGTCTTTCTTTAAATTAGCAGAGCGACGTTAATAATGTAAACCCCGTGGCTCACTGAGTTAAGTTTGAATGATTTATTTAAGTTGGAACTTTTAAATAGGAACAACAACTTGGTCTTCTATATATTGATTTATTGGCTCAGTGTCGATTTATTCAACTACTAAGGTTTTCCTATTCATTTTAAACAACCAGTTGCATGTTTTATTCTGTAAATTCTATCTGTCGGGATGACATTGGCAGGCAATGAGACAGTTGCACTTTTATTGTAATTAAGTATCTAATAAGCTTCTTAATCTGTTTATTACTTATAATTTAAGAAGCTAATAGGCTGTCTGTTTAATAAAGTTCTAAAAATCTAAATATGTAATACCTTTAAGGCTTTTTGACAGTTTTGGTCAATTTGACAGAAGTTTGTTTTGAATTTGCCGCGAGTGCAACTGCTGACATTCACCTTGTCAGCTCAGTATTTATAGTGGTTGTTCCTGACGACAGGATATTTAACCAATCACTGCTCGTCAGGATTACCATCAACCAATGAAAAGACATTTATCTGAAATATTTTGTAAGGATGCAATGCGGTCCTGACACATCAAAATCACATTTATAATACATATAAGCAAAATAACTTAAACAAATACACAATAATTCAGTTCTACAATTATGTCTAAATGTGTCCATAACATGGAATATTTGCATGGGTTAGCAATAATACAGCATTTAACATTATACAGGATGTCAGGATAGTGATTTAACTACACCAGTTTATTACAAGAAATAGTCCCTGAACGCTATCTCATTTAACAAATATAAAATGAACAAGAACAATTAATTTACACTGAAATACTACTCCTTTATTTGAAGAAGTTTAAGTAGCATTACATTAGCGTATCCTTGTACAGGCAGAAGTTTTAATGAATTGAATTGAACTGACCGGACAAGTACAAAATGGCGGCCTCCATGAAGCTTTTGTCAGGAATGTGCAGTGCAAATAATTAACAATTGCTAAGTAAATACAGAATAACAGTGATTATGGATATTACCTGATGATAAATGAATGATGGAAGAATTGATTTGAACTGATGAAAACAATAAATAACATACATTTACTGTGATAATTACCTTCAAATATGGATAAACATTGTGTGCTAAACAATCTGAACGAACAACTCAACACAAGGTAATATTTTGTTACTTCATACCCATTAGCATTCATCTAATAGTCAGTCCATTTGATACATATCTGATTCAGACAAATATATCTGGGGCAAGGCCCATGGCCCTTACACTTCCCCCACCTTAGATATTGCGCTTCTCCTGAAGCGACACAACTTCAAGTTTGCAAAACTCTATAAAATTTAGATTACAAAATATAATATTAATATAATATCAGTCCTCAAATTCCTTAGCAATATAGAACAGTAAATGTACAGGTTGTTTTAACCTCCTCCCTACTCATTGGTTTTGATAAAGTTCATATGCTATTAAAGCTTATTGAATGGTTCACTTTATAACCATTCTATGCAAATACTGTCATTATCTTAAACCCCCAAGTGAAAGCGCATATAAAACCATTAAACCTGTATCCCACAATAATAACATGTTCCTATGTGTTATCTATACAGAATGTATCTTAAATTGAAATTAAAGTATTAATAATTTTCAATAGTATTATTCATACATTTAAACTAAAAATAAACAATTATCGTTTTTGAACATCGACAGCACTCCGAATGGGAACATGGCTAAGCTTCTCCAGGGTGTCAGGTGCCAACGTCTTTGGTAGAGAGGTAAACATCGTCACCAGGTGTCTCTGGATCTCAGGAGGATAGTCGCTCGACCCATTGACAATAGCCCTAATTGTCTCGTAGTTATAGTAGCGGGCTTTGGATGTGACGGAATTGTTCTGTCCTAATGGGCCAGGCAGAAGGAGATAGTTATGATGGCTCCAAAGGAGGTCTCTGTCCTCTGGCTGGATACTGGGGCCATGTTGTGTGAGAACCATTGCGGCATATTCTCCACACAAAAGACGTCTGTCTGCTGACATTGACTTCCAGTTTTTCGGAGGCCAGAGAAGTTTGCCAGGTACTAGGCATATACTCTCGTCCGGTACCTTTGCCCAGTCACGTCTTGCAGGTGGTAGTAGGGGCATGCATCCTGCAGAAAAGACATCCAAAGCTAGACCTTGAATAGCGGGTGCTGCGTTAACTGTGCCCAGTTGAATATCAATACCCGTTAGAGGCATGCTGACTGGTCTAATAGGCCGAAAAGAGCAGGTCTGAGCAGGCTTGATGGGTTGAGGTATGTACTCCGGTATTGGGTTTACTGGTTGAGGAGAATACCTCTCGTCCTCATCTGATGAACTATCGTCCATACCCAATGTGATTGGTGTTGGCGATCTTATGCCTAGAGACATCTGTGGAGACATAAGTGGTGTTTCGATTACCTGCGTGCTTCTGTTTGACAGACTGGCAGTCTCTGCTGTCCTGTTGACAATAGGAGAGACTTCAGTAACTTTCTCATTGGGTGTGATGATTACCGACTTTTCCTCAGGCTGGGAAAGCTCAAGCACTGAGAGCTCAGGCAGTGGAAGCTCTTGCAGTGGAAGCTCAGACAGTGGAAGCTCAGACAGTGGATGCTCTTGGAGTGGAAGCTTTTGCAGTGGAAGCTCAGACAGTGGAAGCTCAGACAGTGGAAGCTCAGACAGTGGATGCTCTTGGAGTGGAAGCTCAGACAGTGGATGCTCTTGGAGTGGAAGCTTTTGCAGTGGAAGCTCAGACAGTGGAAGCTTTTGCAGTGAAAGCTCAGACAGTGGAAGCTTTAGCAGTGGAAGCTCAGACAGTGGAAGCTCTTGCATAGAGCTCCCAATTTCCGACTCTTATGATTCCACAAGGGATGTAGATGGTTCAATTATTGGCATCGACAGCAAGGCATCTGTACTGGAGGAGGATGGTAAGGATGCCTCTCCGAATGCAGTAGGAGCCTCTGATGGTGTTGCTGTTTTCATCACCTTGAAAGAGGTAACATTATGCCTCAGCATCGTGCTAATGTATTTGTACTCGACACCTAGCAGCTGTGCAGCCTCGTGTCGCAATTCAGTGTCATTACAGAAATGCCAGTTCCCTGGTGGTATTACTGGTAGGTCCTTAAGAGCTGCCATTCTTCGAGTGAGGCTAGACACTGCCTTAAGATCGGTGCATACAGTATTGTCTAGCTTGGCAATATAACACACAGCGTCCTGCACAAAATGTGCCTTGACTTCGGCTGGAGTGATTTCGACACTAACTAGCTCAAATTTGCCAGCTGGTCGCTTCTGAGACGTGGCCACCTGTTGTTTGGCCAACTCCCATGAAGCGAACCACTGGCTGGTGGCGGGTGTGCGGCCAGTTGCCCACTTAGCAACCAGCTCCCTTGCCAGAGTAGCTGGCTTGCTAAAGTAGTCGGTCGCGCGAAAAAACTTCAGATACTCCTCGCCATGAAACGAGAAGTAAAAGCAGTTGGATGTTGTAAGTAGGGAGGGCTGTAGATTCTGGTATGTCAGAGGGTGCTGCGTTTTGACATGATATTTCAAGTCTTGTGCTCGTCTGAATTCCCTTGGTGTCTGTTCCACGCACCAGACACAGACGATGCGGATATTGTTGTGATTGGCAGTGATGGTGTGATTTAGCAAATCACGTTTTGTCTGGAAAGTGGCCGGACAGTTGTCGCACGTGAAATTTGTGCCAACTTTGGACTTCATGACTCCTGAAAATAGAGCAAGTAGGGGTCAAGAACTATGTATTTGCGTTCTATTAACATTTTATAGATGTTCTCAGCAATTGTCTCATTGCACTGCCTCAAGCCGATGAAAATATTGGTTATGTAGCAGACATTTGCCCTGTTGCCACTCGCACAAGAAGAACATTCGCAAAATATTGCTATTGATGGTACGGGTGATCAATCCGCATCTCAATAGCTATGGTGCAGGCCTGCCTTGAATTTGATATCTGCGCGCGCCTTCATCCAACTAACACTTAATCCAAGCTTGTTCAAGGTAGGCAACCTTACAAATATCTACTACACGTCTAAATATCGCAGTGCAGTATAGATGTTGTTTTCATCGGCGTACCATCTAATTTTGAGTGAGGGCTGGAACAGACCCATTCCCGGACAAACCTTTAGCGAGGGTCTTAAGCCAGGAGGGTAGTTTGCTTCCCAGATAGGGGTTAAGTCTGTCGATATGGACAGCTTTGGCTGGAGTTTTAATTGATCTTTTCACAAGATAGACCAAGTCATCAATTTTCTTTATAATCAAGTAGGGTCTTTTCCATTGAGGGGACAGTTTCTTGCAGACACCAGGGCGTCTACTTGGGTCATGCAACCAAACTGCCTGCCCAACAGTAAATGATCTCCTTTTAGCATGTAGATCATAATGACGTTTCCGATAGAGAGCTTTCGTCTTCAATGACTTTCGAGCCATTTCATGAACCTCAGCCAAATGAAGTCTTAGCTCATCTACATAAGTCTCTTCATCTCCAGCTGTCTCTGATGACACACATGGAACTTGTGGTAGACCCACACATGCCTGTAAGGGTAAGATTATTTCTCGCCCAAACACCATTTTGTTCGGTGTTTTACCTGTTCCTGCATGTGAAGATGACCTGTAGGCCATCATGACCTGAGGTAGAAACCTGTCCCAAGTACTCTGATTGTGCTCACAGTACATGGTGAGCATTGTAGCCAATGTGCGATTAAATCTCTCCACATTTCCATTAGATTGTGGATGCAGTGGAGAAGTTCGTGTTTTGTAAATCTGCAGTAAATCGCACATCTCAGAGAACAACTTGGATTCAAAATTACTACCCTGGTCAGTGTGGATTTGCATAGGTACTCCGAAGCGACAGACATATTCATTAACAAAGGCATGAACTACAGTCTCTGCTTCTTGATTGGGAATAGCTATAGCCTCAGTCCACTTAGTGAAGCAATCGCAGATGACAAGTATATAACGATTGCCCGCTTTTGTCTTTGGAAGTGGCCCAAATATGTCCATTGCACACTTCTCCATGGGCTCTACCACAGGCACCATGCCAAGTGGGGCATGCTTTGGCTTAACTGGTTTTCGTGCAGCACAGGAATCACACGTTTTACAGTATTGTTCAATATCTTCTTTCATGCCTGGCCAGTAAAAACTCTGTCTGACCTTGTCTAAGGTTTTGTCAGCTCCTAAATGCCCAGACGAAGGAATGTCATGGAAGAAATGCATGACATCCATTCTCTGATGATAGGGCACAATAAGCTGTTTGTGAGTATGGGTTTCGTCATCAACCCAAGTTCGAAACAGAATACCATTCTCGACAGTCAACCTTTCCCACATTCGCCATAAAGTTTTTACAATGGTTGTTTTCTCACGGATTTGTGACCATTGGGGTTTCTCATTTGAAACTGACAATGCATCTATAATCACTTTCAAGTCCCGATCCTTGAGCTGCTGATCACTTATTTCATTGGATGACCAGTTTGGAAGTACAATTTGTGAATGCTTCAGTGAATTTGAAGCATGTATTTGACTTCTTGTAACTGCTCTAGTGGAGGGATCTGAGTCTCCACTTTTTAAGTTACTTTCGGTTACAGTCAGTTTAAACACAGCTTTGAGATCATACACTACATCATCATCATCGTCGCTGTCATCTTCGACGTTTGCTTGTTGCTGCTTGTGACACCTACTACATGGACTACGGGACAACGCATCAGCATTTCTATGCTGAAGCCCCGGTCGATGCTGTACATTTAAGTTATAGGTACCAAGTTCTTGTAACCACCTAGCAACTTGACCTGTAGGTTTCTTGAGGTTCTGCATCCAGCTCACTGCAGCATTATCAGTACGTAGCAGTACTGGTTGACCATATAAATATGAATGAAATGATTTTAGAGCATTAACCACTGCAAGTAGTTCCTTTCTGGTCACACAATACTGTTGCTCAGGCTTGTTCATGCTTTTGCTAAAGTAAGCAATTACAACCTCTCTACCATCCTGTACTTGAGATAGGACAGCACCAGTTGCCTTGTCAGAGGCATCTGTGTCTAGTATGAATGGTATGTTCTGCATAGGGTAGCCAAGGATAGGTGCTGATACTAGAGCATTCTTGAGGGTCTCAAATGATTTAGCACATTCATCTGTCCATTCAAAAATGCTACTCTTGTCGGCAATTTTGTGCAAAAGCCGAGCAATTTGTGCAAACCGCCTGTAGTAGGAGCATAATCCAAGAAAGCTTTTCATTTCTTTAGCATTTCTTGGTGGTCTCCAATTCTGGACAGATTCAATTTTTGCTGGGTCGGTTGAAATTCCAGTCTCAGACACAATGTGACCTAGAAATTTCACAGTGGTCTGAAACAAGATACATTTGGAAGGTTTGAGCTTCAGATTAGCTTTTTGCAATCTCTCAAAAATGTGCTCGAGACGTTTGATACCATCATCGATTGTTTTGCATGGAACAATAATATAATCCATGTATAAAAGGCATTCTTCCCATTGAAGGCCTCTTAGCACATTTTCCATGAGACGCTCAAATGTTGATGGAGCATTAGCCAACCCAAAGCTCATGACAGTGAACTGAAAAAGACCCATACTAGTGGCGAATGCTGTCTTTTCTTTATCTTGGGGGGACATTTCTACTTGCCAGAATCCTGAATTCAAGTCTAATGAGCTATAGAATTTAGCTTCTGAGAGTGAGTCCAGACACTCATCCACTCTTGGCAGGGGATATGCATCTTTGACTGTCAAATCATTGAGCCGACGATAGTCGACGCAGAAACGAGGAGTGCCATCTTTCTTGGTAATAAGCACCACGGGAGAGGCCCAAGCACTATTAGATGGCTCTATTACTCCACGCTTTAGCATGTTCTCAATCTCCTCTTTTTCAACATGTCGTTTCCCCAATGGAAGCCGACGTGGAGGTTGTCGTACAGGTGCAGCATCTTTAGTATTAATTGTATGCTGCACAAGATCAGTATGACCTATATCGGTGGAGGACTTTGAGAATGTATCTTGATATCTAAAAAGGAGGTCTGCGACTTTCTCTTTATCGTTATCATCAAGATGTAAAGTGCTTCTTTCATACAGGTTGCTAAGGTGTTCTGGTACGGTAGCAGCTGAAGTGGTGTCTGTATTGTTGTGTATTCTAGCAATACGCCCTGAAGGCATATCACTATCATAAAAGGACTCACATCTGCCCAGGTTCAGTTTTCTATGCAAAGTGACGGGATTGTCACCAAAGTTAATGACATTGACAACCTTTTCTGTAGACTTCATGTTTATGATGCCTCGCATCATACATATCTCATTTTTGGCCATCACATCAAATGATGGTTCAACATACCCACTGTCAGCCAAATGTTCAGCCTGTGGAATATCTACAGGTAGCCACATGCGAGAGTGTGCTGGTAGCATTACAGTGTCTCGGACTTCTACCCGACACACATGGAAAGCTTCGCCACCTGTCCATAATGGGACACTTGCCTTTGCCGTAACTAGGCAGCACTGTTTGTAGTTTATACTGTCAACATGGGCTTTCAGAAAGTCTTGACCTAAGATACCTTCTGTTTGCATTTGACACACTATAAATGGTAGGTCGAAGCTTTCAGGCCCAAGTTGAACTAATATATTAGTTTTACCAAGAACAGTCATCGGGTTGCCATTTACATCGTTTAATGTAAAACTGACTTTGGTTAGCTCATGACTGTTCTTGATTTCATCAAACTTCTTACTTGACATTAAAGAGGCTGTTGCACCACAATCAATCAAGAAGTTTGCTGAATTAGACCCTATCTTTCCGGTTGCATAGAACCCATTGTCCCATTTATTTAAAGAGGTTCCTACCCTAGCAGAATGAACCTCTTGTATTTCTGCTTTGTTTGTAGGTCTGTTGTTTTGAACTGCTATCGGCTCCTGATCTACAGAGTCGACTGCTGCTCGTTTACCTGGGTCTGTTGCAGTAGGCTAATGGGTGCTTCAGACCTATTCCCAGTCTGTTGATTCCCAAATGTTCTATTGCGGTGAGGATAACCTTGACCATAGCCTTTAGTTTGTTGGCCTCTTTGGTTGATACCACCCGTGTGTCGATTTTGGTAGCCCGATTGGTCATTGTTTGGACACTGCCTGTAGAAGTGATATGGAGAATCACAATTGAAACAGTTTTTGCCTAGTCGTTTGGGGGCATGGGCACTCTGAGCTGTGGCTGCTTGCATGCTCTCCAGTTTCTCAAGCCTTGCATCAAGCTTCTGCATGAATTGCAAAATGACAGAGTTTGAGCTCTCTGCCTCCGGCAAATCAGCAGGGCCACCAACATTTCTGACATTTTGGTAATGAGTCTCACCTAGTATGGATTCATAACGTTCAATAACCTTTACGGCCTCGGTAACCATTTTACAGTTTTTGTCAAAACATCTGCACTTCATATCTACAGATATAAGCTTATACAGCTGGTTAAGTGCTAGCTTCTCTTGTGCTTCACTGGGCAGATCAGCATATGCCTTTTGAGCTAATTGCCTCAGATCATCCCCAAGAGCAACAATACTCTCGCCTTTCTGACGCTTTCCTAGCATCTAATTTGCTAAGCCACTTGCTCTGATGTTTGCTACTTCCAAACCGATCTTGTAGTCGATTTACAAGAGATTTGTAATCGCGCTGTTGTAAAGGATCAAGCTCATGTAGAATGTTCTGGCAGGGCCTCGCAGACTTGCTGCTAATACGAGAACCTTGGTCTTAAACTCCCAGCCAGACAGTTCAGAGCAATCCTGGAAGTGTGAAATGTATTGCTCAAAACTCTCAGTTCCATCATTGGTGTCTGGTTTGATGCTATGGCTAATGGGTGCAGGACGCAACAAAGACCTTTGCTGATAAGGACCCTGATTATTACTTCTATCGCCTCTGCGATATTATTTTACAGAACTATCAGACACACTTTCACCCGAGTCATGTCTGATTCTTACACGTCTTTCAGGTGAGTAACTCAGATTAGTTGAACTATGCTGTTGCTGGCTACTTCCAGCAACCTGTTCATCCGCTCCTTCATTATCGGAGTCACCATGAGCAGATCTATCAGAGTTGTAGCCATCGCCAGCAGGAAAATCATCCCCATGATCTTCAGTATCTGCATAGTTCCTGAAGGTTACTTCATGATCAGGTGAATCAGTCATGATTGTATATACAGGTGCTTATTTGTATACAAATAAACAAGGGAATAAGCTTGACCCTTGAAGTATACCTATGCCAAAGCATTAACTAAATTCCTTGCGCGGTTCGATCACTCGATATGCTTTAAAAAAAGTTTATATCGCACTTCTCTGACACCAAATGTAAACCCCGTGGCTCACTGAGTTAAGTTTGAATGATTTATTTAAGTTGGAACTTTTAAATAGGAACAACAACTTGGTCTTCTATATATTGATTTATTGGCTCAGTGTCGATTTATTCAACTACTAAGCTTTTCCTATTCATTTTAAACAACCAGTTGCATGTTTTATTCTGTAAATTCTATCTGTCAGGATGACATTGGCAGGCAATGAGACAGTTGCACTTTTATTGTAATTAAGTTTCTAATAAGCTTCTTAATCTGTTTATTACTTATAATTTAAGAAGCTAATAGGCTGTCTGTTTAATAAAGTTCTAAAAATCTAAATATGTAATACCTTTAAGGCTTTTTGACAGTTTTGGTCAATTTGACAGAAGTTTGTTTTGAATTTGCCGCGAGTGCAACTGCTGACATTCACCTTGTCAGCTCAGTATTTATAGTGGTTGTTCCTGACGACAGGATATTTAACCAATCACTGCTCGTCAGGATTACCATCAACCAATGAAAAGACATTTATCTGAAATATTTTGTAAGGATGCAATGCGGTCCTGACACATCAAAATCACATTTATAATACATATAAGCAAAATAACTTTAACAAATACACAATAATTCAGTTCTACAATTATGTCTAAATGTGTCCATAACATGGAATATTTGCATGGGTTAGCAATAATACAGCATTCAACATTATACAGGATGTCAGGATAGTGATTTAACTACACCAGTTTATTACAAGAAATAGTCCCTGAACGCTATCTCATTTAACAAATATAAAATGAACAAGAACAATTAATTTACACTGAAATACTACTCCTTTATTTGAAGAAGTTTAAGTAGCATTACATTAGCGTATCCTTGTACAGGCAGAAGTTTTAATGAATTGAATTGAACTGACCGGACAAGTACAAAATGGCGGCCTCCATGAAGCTTTTGTCAGGAATGTGCAGTGCAAATAATTAACAATTGCTAAGTAAATACAGAATAACAGTGATTATGGATATTACCTGATGATAAATGAATGATGGAAGAATTGATTTGAACTGATGAAAACAATAAATAACATACATTTACTGTGATAATTACCTTCAAATATGGATAAACATTGTGTGCTAAACAATCTGAACGAACAACTCAACACAAGGTAATATTTTGTTACTTCATACCCATTAGCATTCATCTAACAGTCAGTCCATTTGATACATATCTGATTCAGACAAATATATCTGGGGCAAGGCCCATGGCCCTTACAATAATGCATATCTTTTAGTGCATTTTGAAAGCCCCATTGTGAAAAGATCTGGGTGCAAGAGATTGTATTACCATTAAAAAAATGACACAGGTTAAATATCCACAAACACTTGTCACTTTAACGAGATTATATCATAGTTATCATAAATATTTTCAGTTCCCAAAGTAATAAATGTGACTAAAATATTTCGCAAGTAGCATAAGTCGTATTAAATAGTTTGAAAACTTAAAGTTGAAGACTAGAATAAGATCAACGTCTCTCTTGTGTTAGGCAACGGCGTGGAGATAACAGTCAGAACTCGAATTGACTCTTCTGAGTTATGTGGGTGAGAAATCTCTGTATGTACGTTGTGCATTCCATATCTCATATATATCCTTATATAATATGTCATATATTATCATAATATATTATAGTAAAATCACTGTACGTACTTACCAAGTATTTGGGTTCCGCAACGGAGGCCTTTATACGTTGACAAGTAGATTATACAGGTGACTTTATTGGTTGGTTTGCGAGCTTGAACTGAAGAATTGGGAAGTACCACTTCACGACAAATGCGTAGAGGTAATGGGGAATCTTCAGAAGTAGGTTACACTCCACCAATTGTAGAATTACTACACTCCTCCCACTTTTAAATAGGCGAAGCCCACTGGTCCGCATACACAATCAGTAATGGTGCCACTCTCTCTGTGTCGTTATACACTTGTATCAGTAACAATGTGCCTCAAGACTTCATTATAAATCCTTAGTCTGAGAGCTGTAAACTGAACAAGTGAGTACAATACCCACAATACAAAGACTATGGGTTTAGAATACTTCAATAACTTGCCAAAATGACTTCACCAATTCAAACCTAATCTCTGTGATTTGACTTAATAGCAATTAAAATTCATAAAACATAATCTAGATACACATCTCAGTTGAGTTGTGTGTTCTAACATAAAAAAAAACAGTTTAAATCTCTCATTAAGAGTTAAAATATAGATACACATCTCACTTGAGTTGTGTGTTCTAACATAATTATCCAAGTTCACATCTCTCATTAAGAGTCGTGTGATATTAAAATATATTTACAACAGTTCCTTCTAACTTTTAAATAAAGAGTTTTGTGATAAAATATACAACTTACAAAAGTAATCACACCTCTCACTAGGCGTTTTGTGAATTTACTTATTTACTGGAGTAAACACTTAGTAGGAGTTTTGGATGTTACTCATTTACAATACAGAACAGAACTTTTAATTTGCAGGAATCCAAATACACATATTATATAACAAGGATTAACCAGCATTTAGCTATTGGAAGAACAGAGAACATACTTGATGAATGCAGTGTGCTCTTAGTGTTTAACTTGATTTTCTAAATTAGATTCAACTGGGGGTTTACGGCGCACCCACACTAAATAAGACACATACTAATGATCACTAGCCAAATAATCACTAGCCTAAATTATTGTAAACAGAGGTAGCTATTTATTTTCAAAGTTTGGGCTACACGGTTCTATAATAACAAGTAGTGCGTTGATATACTTAGTAGTACGAGTTCACAACTCTCAATGATGAAGTTCTGAAGGTAAAAGTTACTTATATAAAGAAAATAAGCGTGCCTCAGCAATGTTGAGCGTTTTCTTTACGGTAATAAACTTGTCGGTAGTGTTAATCATACACACTTTATGGTCTTTATTGCCCGTATGTATGGTGCGAGGTACCAACAGTTTATTACTCTTTACTTTTATGGGCTCCACAACATATTGTGGTAGTACATTGTCTATCAAACAGTCAACTAGAACTACTGAATTAGGTGGAATTACCGTTCGTCGGTCTACACACACCCTAGCTACAGTTGGTTGGGAGTCATTCCCACCCTCTAATTCCATTGTAATGATCTCTTCTCCCACCGTTAGTTGGGAATTTAAAAGATCAATTTTGGTGCCATGCGCTCTCAAGAAGTCCAGACCCAACAGCATGGTATCTTGTATTGGAGCTACATAGACTCGTTCGTGGTACACTTTGTTCCCCAATTTGAGGACCACGGGTCCCACGACAAAGCCTACCATGCTCAACTTCTTACCAGCTGTGTGTAGTCTGATGTTCTTGAGCACTGGTAGTCTAGGTTCTAGCTGTCTGTATAAGGAATCCGAAATTATAGTGACTTCAGCTGCAGTATCAACAACTGCTTGTGTAGGCTGTCTATTGACCACAGCCGCTACTCGGAACATAGACCCAGACCTTAATTGACAGACAGTTATGTCGTCAGGGCTTTGGGACCAAGTGTTCTGAGAATCTTTAGCTGATAATTTCTCCTCCTTTAACATGTTTTCACACCCCTGGTTATTAACCTCTGGCTGGTTTTCACACTCTTCGAGATTGTGATTATGCCTGTTAATAGGGTTGTGAGGCGACCTTTCTGACTGCTTTTCACACTCTTTACGATTGTGATTACGCAGGTTAATGGGGTTGACAGGAGACCCCTCTGACTGCTTTTCACACTCTTTACGATTGTGATTAAGCATGTCCATAGGGCTGAGAGGCGACCCTTCTGACTGCTTTTCACACTCTTTACGATTGTGATTAAGCATGTCAATAGGGTTGAGAGGCGACCCCTCTGACTGCTTTTCACACTCCTTACGATTGTGATTATGTGAATGCATAAAATTAAATGCATAAACTATTTACAATCTACTATAAATAAATAAACCGGGTTATATATCCTTATATATACCCACAATGATCACACATCTATGATAGTAGAGTATTGTAAAGATCTATCTATTCATAACCCACAAGACGTGTGAAGAGCGCACACATATCTCAGCAGTGTTTGAGTATTGTGACGGCGCTTTGGACACATGGTTCAATGATTGTGATATATTTCTACACTTATCTCGAATAGGTTGATGAATAGTGCACACATATCTCAGTGACTTGAGTATTGTGATATAGATGTGATTGTGATATAGAGGTGGCACCCTAATGGCTGCATCTGAAGACATCCGCATTGCTTCCTAGAACCCATATAGAACTTTTGCAGTCTCAAGAGATGCCCCTATTAGGCCGGCCAGATCCCCACCACGCCTCTCAGCCACCAAGCGGCCAACTTCCCCTATGAATAAGGGATTGTTTGGTTTTTGATGCGGGGCTGGAGACAGGTATGGGGAATCAGTCTCATGCAATATACTGTTCTCGGGGACTGCCGCCAAACCCAAAAGTTGAATCTCTGAGAAGAGCTTAAAGTTGGCTGTAAATCCGAAGAAGCAATTCCTAAACAATTTTGACCCACCCTTCACATCGGCGGCTCTTCTACCAAAGCAGCGTTAATGCCTAGGTTGATGCAAACAATACATCTAGATTCCAGGCATATAGCTGCACCTTACCTAAGCATGTTTCCCTGGACTGGGTAACGAGTAAAAGGCTGCTTCGGAGTAAGATTCACTTTCAAGTAGTCTTCCTGATGCCACAATGTGTGACAGGACAGTGGGAACGATCATGTCTTACCCATCTCTCCCATTACAAGATTACTTTTAAGTATCCTCCTGATGCCAATAAGTGTGACTGGGCACGGTCATGTCTAGGCCAACCTCCCATAGAGAAACTACGAGTCGAAAATATATAATATATGTTTCTCTAAAAGAAGTGTGGTACTCTTCAATACTGCACTAGTTATTCACCGCACCCTACATTATGTTCCGCTGGCAATTTAGTTGATAGACATACTTTTACGAAAGTTTCCCATTAAATTAACTTTGGCTTATTATTGGTTTGCATGCGATCGCAAATTAAAACCTACACAAAACACACATTAACCCCCACATAATTTAATGAAACTTTAATGATACTAACAACAAAGAAATGGTGATTAGCGTACGTATTTATTACGTCATCTTGCATCAGACAAATATTATAAATTACTTATGTGTTTTGTGACAGAAAGGATAATATGGATACATTCTCAATTAGTTTGAAAGGTTCACTGTCTACTACCACTTTAAAGTGCAAGTTTGTTCGTAAGGAGCGGTGCCAAAACCATTAGTTATGTATCCCAAATGGCCACCGGGATCCCATGGCCACGTATCTGGGACTAGCATATCCTGATTTGTAAATCTATGATCTCGTGAGCAACCACCGGAAGCCACAGAAGGAAAAGAAGTTGAAGTTTGGCTGTCTACACATCGTTCGCCTAAGCTATGTTGTGAATGACTGCCTAAACCCAACAACGAACCAGAGATGTTAATCACTCTTGCTGTTGTACAACAAACAGCTCCATTTGACTGTATATTGACAGATGTTGGAACGCCTAACTTTGATACGGTTGTCAATTGACAAAGAGTTCTATCTTTTGGATTTTGAAAACTGGATTTCATAGTTTCATAAGCTGAGTGTAACTCATCAATGTTTCGTTTTCCCTCACATTTGTTGCCATTTATGGGTTGCTTTGATGTCCCAGATTTCATTTCCTTCTCACACCTCTTAATACCAGAATTGTGAAGGGTATTACCATCCACACACTTAACGGTATATGAGTTGTGATGGACCTGAGCCAGACTTATACTAAGGCCATTATTGATGTCTTGAAGCTGATCCATTTCTTTCTGCCGAGTGGTAGCTCTGTCCTCAAGCATTGACTGAGGGTTTGGCGACATGTTACCACCTAATTGAGCAGGGTGTGTGATTGCCTGTACCTGGGAACTTTCCCATTTGGTTTTTGCAGGCTTCACACTCACCTGTTCTTCCGCAGAACTACCGTAAATGGAATCTCTGTTTAAATGATAGCACCGTATTCCAACTTCAGCGGCATCAATTGAAGCAGGCCTTGTATTTAAAACATATATCCCAGCAGCTTTGTCTTCAAGACCTTGACAAAAACGTACTATTGCTAGTTTTTCAATATGTTCACCGGCCAGGCCCATATATGCATTAGCAGCCAGGTTATATATCCGGTCTGCCCACTCAGCGATGTTTTCTTTTGGTCTCTGAGACTCCTTCATAAAAGATGCCATCAGGGCTTGGACAAGATCTTTGCTTCTGAATATCTTAGCTAAAAATATTAGAATGTCACTGTAACCAAGAGTTTTGCTTTTGTTCAAAAGGGAATTCAAGTATTTGCTTGCCTTCCCTTCCAAACACAAGGTAAGCGCCTGTATTTTCATGTCATCATTCAAGCCCAGTGCATCGGTTTTACTCGTGAATCGTCTGAGAAATACCCCCCATTCTGAGGTACCATCAAACTTATGCCACGGAGCTCTGGCAGTAATTTGAAAATCATCGCTATTGCATATTTTTTCTTGTTGTGATTTAGTATCTGTATTGACTTTTAAAAAATCTTCAGCTTTAAGTAAAGAGGATTCAGACATATCTTAAGTAGTTATTGTTTGATATCTATTTTATATGTCTTCTATTTAAGCCACTATTTAAATTCACACCAGCAAGTTGTGATTTTTAGCAGCTTTGACTATATGCATCAATACAAAGGAATAATTGTTAGCTTTATTTTCTGCAATCTCGTGGACACGTTTTAGAATGTGTAAACATCATTCACGGTTATCAGCGATGTGAATACTACATGTACTGTGTTAACTGTTTGTGTTACGTGTGGACACAATCAGCTGTTGTAAAATTCTAATGCATTGAACAGCGTTGCGAAAAATACAATATTCACGTGCTCTAATCAGTTATTATTGAGAACGCGCTCATGTGAACAATTTAGATAATTGCTAAGTTTACATACAATGACTACAACTTATTTTGTTATAAATTAGTGGATTAGTACACAGTCGCGTAAGTAAATAGTATTTCTATGACCGTTTAAAGTTATGAAAAGAATTAACCGTTATCGTTATGCTCACGGTGATAGTAGTCAAACATAAACTGAGTTTTTAACTTTCGTCCACGAATATGCAGATTTAATAATTTGTACGTGTTTTTGAAAACCAAAGAAATGTCAAAAAGCTCGGACAAAACGATGCTTTCTCATTACACACTCTTTGCAGATTGTGAAATACTGTGAAACAACGCTACCGTAATGCTGAATACGATACCAAATCACATCACCACTCTCGTGTGTTATAGACACAGACTTATTATAAATTCTGCTGTCTAAACACAATCACTAATGTGATAATCACACACTCTTTTCAGATTGTGAAATCTTATCACACTTGAATTACATACAAACAAAAAACAGATTAATAGAGAGAACTATGAAAGAAAAAAACAATTTTTTTTAGCTCTTTTTTAGCTCTACTGTATAAAAAATACTTTACTTTTTATTTTTTCTTATTTTTGTTTTTTGTTGTTTTTTTTTTTTAAAGGAGATTCGACTTTTTAGAACAATTTCGAATATAAAATTGATTAAACAAATGGCCTAAATATAAATAGTTCACTTATTCAAAAAAACAAGAATAGCGAGACTTTATTTCAGTGACATATCGCTGAAAATGAATTAGCGAGAAACCATTGTGGGAAAATTCCCACTCAAATCTCGCCATTTTCCCCCCACGCGCTAAATACGTGTGGGGAAAGATTCGCTGCAATAGCAATACGTGGCATACTCGCCTGCTTTCAGTTCATGTGCTCGCAGCGCCATTATAGTAAAATCACTGTACGTACTTACCAAGTATTTGGGTTCCGGAACGGAGGCCTTTATACGCTGACAAGTAGATTATACAGGTGACTTTACTGGTTGGTTTGCGAGCTTGAACTGAAGAATTGGGAAGTACCACTTCACGACAACAACTTCTGCGCATGCGTAGAGGTAATGGGGAATCTCCAGAAGTAGGTTAAACTCCACCAATTGTATAATTACTACAATATGTTATCCCCATACCCTATATATCCTTACATGTCATATCCCCAACCATACCTTATATATCCTTATGTAATATATCCCCATACCCTCTATATAATATAGAGGGTATGGGAACATATATAGGGATATATAGGGTATGTGGATATTATACTTACATAATAACTATATCCCCATACGCTATATGTCCTTGCATAATATGTCCCATACCCTCTATATGTCCCCGTACTCTCTATATACTTATATATTATAACCCCATGAATACCCCTTATATCCTTACATAATATGTCCCCGTACTCTCTAAATGCTTTCGTAATATGCCCACGTACTCTCTATGTCCTTCATATTATGTCACCGTACCCTTTATATATTTGCATAGTATATCTACATACTCTATATATCTTTTAATACAGTTTATTTCTTTATATCCTCCGCATGTGGAGAGTCATACAGACATTACATATAATTACAGTACAGAGTAAATGAATATGCAATAAAACATAGAAACAAATAAATAAATGACAAGCAAAAAATTAGTAAATAAAGGATATGTACAATGTTCCTGAAAGCAGCATATACGTATTGCCACTATAATGAAACAAACACAAAGCATAAATGTTAACTAGATTCTATCTAATATTCACGTATTTGGTATATTTGAACAGGAACTACATTATATTATAACATAAATAGTTGCGATTCATATCATGGACGCTTGCGCTCCTGTTAATGAATGATAAACAGAGACCACGCTTTGCTAATACTTGCTACATTATACTCTAAGAATGATGCGTATTCATAGCCAAGGAGAGACATCATTCTTTCACACGGAGCACCTAACTGAACGGCGAGTCGGTCTATATCAGCAAGCCCGGTTAACAATGCAAACACTTCCTCACCAAAATATTGGCGATTGTGACTTAAAGCATCATTACGAGTTTCCACAAAATAACTGCATTCAAACATTGCATGTTTAACATCACCAATATATATCAAACCACATAGTGAGCAAAGTTTTTCTGTGTTAAATGAGCACATTCTAGACAACATGTTTATAACATTTTTACAACTATGAGTAATTTTTGGATTAATTCGGCACAAACGCCATACAATACTTTCACCAAACACTGGTTGAATACAACAAAAATCGTTCATTTCAACTGTGTATGAACTCGGAGGTACCAATTTACCTCTTCACGCATGTTTACGCATTTGTTTAGTAAACGTTTCCATACAAACTTAGAAGGAAAATTGCCTGTTTCTCTATACTTTACTAGATATTCAAATATATTATACTTTCGCAAAGTTATACATATATCTTTAAAATATACAGTTTGAGTATTTTCATTTTCTAGATAAGAGCATAGGCGAAGTAGAAAAAGATCTTTGATTTTGGAGTAAATAGATAAATTGCATAGCTGGCCAAATAAGGTTAGTTTTCTTTTGTCAATTTCTGACTCCAGGGAATTTAACACTATAAGCCCCAAAGCAATATCTGTTCGTGTTCTTTTACCAACTGACTGCATAAATTTTAAACAGAATCGATGACTTCTTTCAAGAAATAAAATATCGCTATCAGACAAATTATACCACAGCTCGGAACCGTATAAACCTTTAGGTAACACAATTGTTTTATACATTTTTTAGCGGTATTGGATGAATACCCCCATCGTCATGAACACCACAGCAACCTAGACTCAACAGAGTACCTTTAATTTTTGCATTTGCATCTTTAATATTTACAGAGCAATTCAAATATTTATTAAGCGTAACACCTAAATGGTTATAATTTTCGACTTCATTGACGGAATCATTTCCTACTTTCCAAATTCTAGAAGAATTATTGTATTGCTGTTTCGACTCGTTGCATACCATTATGGCTGATTTAGACGCATTGTACTCGTATCCCCACTTACAAGAGTATTTGTAACACGTTTCCATCATTCGGTCCATGCCATTTTTTGTAAGCGACATCAATGTCATGTCATCTGCTGATACTGTGCACGGTACTGGAACGCCTTTAATACAGAAACCTGCATGCATGTCTTCCAATTCTTTTATAAGCTCGTCAATGAAGCATAAGTAGAGGAAAGGCGAACTAATGCCACCCTGTCTAGTACCAATGTTGACAGGGAAAACATCTGATTTATGTCCTTTGTACAAAACACAACTTTCTAGTTCTTCGCGAAGACTAACAAATACTTTCCATAAGTGTGGGTTGAAACCGCGTTTATGAAGTTGGAAAAATAACCCATCGTGCCAAACTTTATCGAATGCCGTCTTCACGTCAAAAAAACATATAATCAATTTACTACCTGACTCTTTTGAGTAATATACACACTCACGAAGAAGAAATGATGTCATGATCGAACCAATTCCTTTTTGAAACCCCCCTTGCAGAGGACTAAAATACACAGGATTTTCACATTCAACACGTCGGAGTAGTAGCTTTTCGTACAGCTTAAGAATAGACGAAGACAGTGTTATTGCTCGATAGTTTGCCGGGTCGTCTTTCCTTTTGCGCCCTCCTTTGTGTAGAGTTATTATCAAACCAGACTTCATTTTCTTCGGTATATATGAGAATCTGTACATATAGTTATATAACTTTAAGATGCACATATGAAGATCTTTACCGCCATGGATAATGTTTTCGTTATATATTGAGTCCAAACCACACATTTTATTTCTTTTCAATGACGATATGTCTTTAAGTAAATCGTCTAGGAGAAATGGTGAAAATGATTCATTTAAAATGTCATGCTGCTTCAATTCACCCACAACAGTTTTTACAGAATTTCGAAAGTCCATATCAAACGTTGGTTTTACGTCATCTTTGTACAGATTACAAAAATACTTGCCCCACTCCTCTGCAATAGAACTCGCATTACGATAAGTAATACCATCAAATACCATCTCAGAATTACACGCTCCGTTAGCACGGGATTTCCTAGAGTTTATCAACCTCCAAAAGTAGCCAGAATCAACATCGGCAGCATTATCTATATCTTCATTAAGTGAATTTAAATAATGTTCAGATCGAGTCCTGTGATGTTTTCTAAACTCCCTTTTAGCATCTTTGTATGAAATGTAGCTATTGGATAAAGGACCTCTTGGTTTTCCCTCATTGGTCCAGATATGACGTTTTTGATTCATTAGATAGTGTAGCTGTTTTAATTCTTCATTCCAGTAAGGTTTTAAGTACGGTCGATATTTTGATTTAGGGAATGAACGTTCTGAAGCTTTACATAATACATCACAAATGCTATCATATAGCATGTCTATGGTGGTCCGTCCGTCTGTATGTGTTAAAGGTTCCATATACTTACACGTTTGAATATTAAGCGATACTTCCTGCTCGTATGCTGACAATTGATATACCGTAACCTTGTTCCATTTAATTGTTTTACGACACTCGTTTTTGCCTAAGACCGCATGACCTAGTTTTGAGATATTGATATTGACCAATATGGGCCTATGATTAGAAACATTTAACGAGCAATCATTTAAAATCTCACACATATTAACAAGATCTAACATTTCTACTGGACATAAAATATGGTCAATTAACGATTCCTGCTGACCGTTGTATGAAACAAAAGAAGAATCAGCACCAACACATTTAGGAAGAGTGTTAACCGCAACAAGGTTATTGTCAGACATAAACTCCTCAAGATATTTGCCTCTTCTATCATTCAATTTAACAAAATTGCTACCCTGTAAATGACAATTATAATCACCTAAAATAATAAGTTTACCTTGTCTATTATACGTGTATACTATTTCATTAAGTTTTTCTATATATGATCTAAAATATTCCATATTGTAATTGCTACAAGGAAGATATATCTGTATAATAAACATAAGAGTACCATTAGACAATTCAAGTTGAATTCCAATTAGTCTATCTTCATCAATAAAGTTAATGCAACTTATTTTTTCACTAAGACTTCGTTTCCACAGTAGTGCGACACCACCTTTTCCGTATTTTCTATTTACATCACTCGCACCCAAGTCAGATACACTAACACTTACATAGTCTCGGTGGATTAAATCTAGAAAATGACTATCTCTTTCAGCAAGCCAGTGCTCAGAAATGCCACATATATCAATGGACTTGCTATCTAGTATTTTAATCAGATACGTGCTACTGGACATGATACAAGTAGCATTCCATGTCATTGTATTCAGTGTGCACATGATGATAAATAGAAAACACAGAAATGAAAACAATTTCATTTTACCAAAACAGTTATGCCTGCAATAATTTATTATCGTGCTACTAGTATTCATTATCATAATCTTATTTCATTCGATAGAAGTGGAAAAGAAGGTCGTAGCAGTTGTACATTTACATGCAAGCTTAAGAATAATAAGGTCGTATCCCAACTGTTTATATATATTAAGATCGTATCTACCACTTACAACCTTGTATGATTATAGCCTTGTAGTTACGACCTTTTTGCAAAATATAGCAGGGAGAAAATAATCCTTAATGAGTTATCCACGTGAGATAGGGAAATCTCACCCTCGAGATCAGAACTGCCATTCTGACCACTCGGGTGAGCTTTCCCTATGTTACATATTTGTCTGTGATTTGTATAGGAAATACTGGGAATAGAAAAGCGGAGAGAGAAATGGTTCCCAAATGAATGAATGAATGAATGAATTGAATGAATGAATGAATGAATGAATGGATGGATGGATGGATGGATGGATGGATGGATGGATGGATGGATGGATGGATGGATGGATGGGTGGGTGGGTGGGTGGGTGGGTGGATGGATGGATGGACGTTCGAACGAACGATCGAACGGACGAACGAAAGGTGTTTCATGGCATGTCGACAGATAAATAGGTTATATTTTGCACAAAAATCGACGAAAGATGAAGAAGTGAAATAGTAATTTAGAAAATAACGTGAAAATGGGCTGATTATACTGTGTTCTAAGTGTTAGCACTAACATTACATCAAAAATGTAGCTTTCGTATTCGTAGTGTACTAAATATGTTAAATATGTTTAAATATATTTCGAAATATTGCAATATCGTATAACATAACATAATCATATTCAACATTAATATCATTACGTGGCCGGAAATTAACTGTCATAACCCGTCTTACACGGGGTATGAAATAAAACCTTAATTTCGGTTTAAAAACCTGCATATTGTAAAATTAAAACATTTAACTTATAATTTTAAACAGGTTATCGATTTTTGTTACAGTAAAACATGTTTTATGTATGTTTATATTGTCGAAAATATACATTGTAAAACTGACTAATATAAGCTTCCCCATCGCTTACAGGAATTAATGCATGACCATGTAATGTAATAATAGTTAAATACAACGTTCGATTAACAGTCCTTTTGTCAATGTATATATGATTGGTATATAATGGACCAAACTAAACAAACTTCACACTGTTAGAGAGTTTGTGTGTAATGTTGTTTAAAGGTGTGAAGGAGTCCACGCGCCGCTCCGTCACGCTTCCTATTACTTGTAGCCCTGAGACATGTTGGTCAATCATATTGTTTAAATGCAATGAGATACTCTTTTGTTTTATTTAATTAGCCAATCACAATAAAGGAAATAAAAAATGAAATGAAATATGTTTAAATCAAATATAATTATTTCGCCATAATTTATTGATGTATACTAACATATTGGAATCGGTGAAAGTTAAATAATTTAACTAGCTAGAAGAAATGTTAAATACATTTTATCATATTAGAAGTTGTGTGCTTTTTTCATACTTAAATGACCACAATATATGCGTATTTCGAAATATTAAATTTATGGTTGGAAATGCTATTTTTTTTAGTTCGCGGTGTATTTTTCAAACATATTTTTCAGTAAATAAATAGCCTTAGAAGGTTCACAAATATTCACTGTCACCATCACAGGATTGCAATATTTACATACTACCATGACCAATGTATATCACATTTAGACCATTATGTTTTATTATTTGTTATAATAAGAACCATCAAGACAGAGAATTATTGTAGGAGGAAGGAAAAAGAAACAAAAATAAACTATCAAATTCCCTATGGAAAAATAAAATACCTAATTTCGTTTTGTCGTAGGAGGGTTCGTAAAGCGAATTATCAAAAAATAATGGCCTTATTACAACCATGACTTATGTATACCACATTAATTATAGCCATGACTTTATATGAATATCATGTTCATTACTACCATGATCAATGTATACCAAATTACTACCATGATCACTTTATAACACTTTATACAACACATTTACTACCACCATTGCTGCCAGTGTATACCACATTTATTTATAACTGCCATGACTAATGTATACCACATGTATTACTACCATGATCTATATACATCACATTTATTACAACTATGAATACTATCACTGTCTTCTACAACTCATTTCAACTAGAGATTTCGATAAACTTTTGAGCAGAAGTTGTGTATGTAGCCAGATTGTGGTTAAACATTTCCATGTTGAATCCAGCGGTTGATGAAGTAGATTTACATTTATCAAATAGACAGAAGAGGGAGCCAGATTATTTTTTTCCTCTAATTGGACTCACAGCCAGATTATTTTTTCCTAGAATGTGATAGAAAGCTGGATTATTGTTTTTCAACAATTTGAGGGGGACTGTTTATTTTTTTTCCCTTCAAGTCAGAGCCAGGATATTTTTTTCAGCAATTCAAGGGCCAGAATATATTTTCAGGAAAATTCCACTATGCCACTATGCATTACTCGTTGATTGTGCGATGACAGGACAGATTGTGGACACTATGATAAGTTTTAACCTAAATCTTCAAAGGACGATAGCGTTTGATGTTTGTCTTAAATCTCGTCTTGTCGTACTCTTTATGGGTTGTTCTCTTGTTGCTTCGGCTTCTGCCAAGTCAATGAGCACTTGCCTTTTGCCGCTGAACGTTCCAATGCGATAGGCCTGTTTTCAAACCGTATTTGTGTTTGAGATGTCATTTGCCTTGCTTCTTATTAAAGGGACACATGGCAATCCTGAATTTTAGTAACGCATTAAAATTAGTGTCTCGATTTATTAGTCCGCCTCATTTTGACTTTGAAATGAGATTTCAAATTTCTTCAATATTATGCAAACTTTTTAAAAATATTATTGATGCAATATTATAAAAGCTAGTAAAATGTAAAAACAATTTGCTTTGAACTACGTGAATAATGAATATCAATGATTGCAAATGTGCAAGTCTATATTGAAAACGAGTTTTTAAGAAATCAAAATTGCGTGTGTCCCTTTCACATTATAATTTTTGCATGTTTTAATGCGTGTTTTTGGCTGACTGTGTTCTGTGAAAGCTACAACTCCTGTTCGACTTTTGCACCTACTTGTTATTGTTACAAAATTATGTCCCTTTAGATCGTAAATCTACTTTATCATATAATGTCAGTTTTAAAGAGATTTCGTATTGTTGAGCATACTATCATTTCGACGACAGCTCTTGTTAAATATATTGCTGATTTAACGAGCATGCACGTTCGTCTAAACATTGATGCCCGTGTTGTTCCTGAGACAAGAATAGTGTAACGGGTAGAATGTTACAAGATAGGAAGCAAAACCAGCAACAACTATTTTGAAAATGTAATCAACACATATTATTAAAATACTACCAATGAAAATATTTACAAACTTTTCAGTCGTTTCTGGTTTATTTATTCACAGTAGGTCCAAATAATCCAATGCCACTTTTATTATAAATGAGCACAATGCTTTTTATCCTCTCACAAAATATTTTTAATTCAAAACATCCAATATGTTCTCTTTATTTGAACTCTAATTTAAATTCTTAATTCAAATACTGGACCAGATACCTAGCTCTAAATACTGAATACTGAAAAAATACAACCCCAAAAGGCTGTATTTATTCTGTCATAGAACACTAAAAATATTCTAATAAAATAAGATAAACAAGTTATTTTTAAATAACCTTGATAGTCATAAGATGCCTCATAGAAGGTCATAGAAGCTTTAGAATAGTTCCAATACTCTTGAATGAATCATGTGATATATGACATCATAAAACATATGATGTTAAATGTAGACAAGCAACATTCTTATTCATCCAGAAACTTCTATATGTTACTAATTATAAATGAATGACATTGGATGATCCAATAACTTGTTTACATATTATTAAAAATATTCATAGGTAACAATAGGAACACTTTATCCGAAGGGTAGCATTTTATTTTGGCGTTTTTAGAGCTTACTCTATGTCCCCGTTTGGTTTTGTGGGTAACACCTAAATGGTGGTAGAAACCTGACATGACGTGAATGTGACTTATGCATGTCGTCATTTAAGAGAACGGGATGGATTTAATTGCATATAAGATGAAACTCTGCAATTCCCTATGTGTAAAGGTTCAATTCCTTTTTTTTCCAGCTCCTCAATCCCTTATTCTGTTCCGTTATTTCGCTTCCCCTCACTCCGTCTGCCGCCAGCTCTGATGTTGTTCCTCTTACTGGATGGATATATGTCTTGACATACTTTCTGTTGAAACATCGCTGTATTTTCTGTTTCTACGACGACACTCGCTGTTCACTCGCAGGTCGCCTGTTTTTATCTTTTTTTTCTTTAGAGTGGACTGTTTCTGTGACATTGCTGATATGTCATTTAATATTTTCTATTATTGTGAAGCAGCATACCCATGGTATTAAATGGTACTCCAGTCAAGCTACTATGCCACTACTAGGCTACTGGTCACTGCATACTTCAGATGCGCCAGACGAAGAACCAACGGATATCTGTCTACCGAGTTCCTTCTTTCAGTGAACGTCGGCCTAACATCTTCCCTAGGCAGCAGCGAGGAACTAACTACTCCTTAAGCAAAATTGATGTCCGAGAAGGTGGATCTTTGCCCAATGGTGATGAAAGATCACTAATGTAATAATGAAACATGACATGGAGAGACCAGCATCCAGCGGGGTTTGAATCCACGAACTTGCGCTTGTGGGCCCAGTGCTCTTACCACTGGGCTATAGAGGCCTTATGCGTAATTTTATCTTGTGTAAATGGTGTGTCTGAAATGTTCATTCGTCTTGACGCTTTATACCATTTTTGTGTTGGTGCGTTGTAAAACTATGTTCACATTACTAACATTATGTCGTGTCAATAACATTATGTGGTGTCCATAAATTTGCTTTCAAACACAGTTTCTACTACTTAAAACAAAGTGCGCAACAAACGAACAGTTGTATACAGTTTATTTACTTGTTAACACACTGGTAAGCCCTGCAAACGTCCGAATCGAAGGACTAGCCTAAAGAAAGAGTATTGTCTCTATGGACACACCTAAGAAACCCGGTGGCGCCGGTGAGCCTCGAACCCGTGATGTCCAGATACAGAGTCAAAGCCATGTTATCCACTATTCCACCGCAGCCCCTAAGGGTATATATTTAGAAATAATCCCAGCAGTATTGGAAAGATAACAGTTAACATTGATATTCTATGCTGCTTGGTATACACATTTACTCGTATAACCAATCACTTCTGAATACTAAAGTAATAGAAACGGAGAAAAATAGTTCATAATATCACATAAGGTTGTCCAGTCATCGCACAAGAGAAACGTGAAGAGTAGTGACTGGCTGTATAAGTATCATACACTAAATTTGAAGTGCGTTGCAATATATATGGTATTCTTTGTCGAAGTAAAGTTTTTACGTTAGTTTTGTATTACTTCAGATGGTTTTCGTTGCGACGACAGTAAATAGAAATATCTGCATAGCTCACTTGTAATACATTGATTGCTATACCTGAAGTCCTTAACAGCGTTACCCGCTCTAAAGAAACGAATGGCCTGGGAGATATAACCCGCATATGATGTACCACGGGGTACGTTCCCATCTAAATGTGGTTAACCATGTCAAAGTTAAAGTCATCTCTCTTACCATATATTTTAGTACATGTGTGACAGTGTAATCATTTGAAATCGAGAGGTGAAGACGAGGAATGCTGCTACAGTTTTCTTTATTCAACATGAGCTCTGGTGGATAAGTATTAGTTATCATAAGAACAAAGAAAGGATTGTCAATTTTAAGTATGTCGTCTAGATACCGAGATGTATTATTAAACGCATCAATAATGTCACCCTGGCTACATAAACAATCATTCTGTTAACACATCTGCGACAAGCGGTGCAGAGTTAGTACCTATATAAATATCAACAACCTGGTGGTTAACTGTTTCACTACTAATAAAGATGTTATCCATAAGAAAGATAATACTCTACAAACATGAGCGCATGTCCATATGTTATTATCATTATTATCAATAGGAGCATTTTTAAAGAAAGCCTAGAACAAGAAAAGTAGTTCTATGTTGAATCAATTTCTCTTTTATCAGTTTATGTTGGTAGAGAGGTGTATACTGTAGAAAAGCTTCTCCATCAGGGCTACCGTTATCATAAACTTAGTAAAACTTTCCAAAATTGTATTAGGTTAACCTTGGTGTACTTTTCAAATATAAAGTAATTTAAGAAATACTGAAAAGGGGATTCCTTGGAAGCAACAAACACAAACAAAAGAGAAAAGTAGCATACTCGGTTTTATTGAGCCAGTACTTGTCAGGCTCACTAGCACCGGCTTTAAAAGCGGTATTCTACTTTAAAATCACAATGCCATTACGTGGTCCGAGTATAACCTTCCATACCCCATCCAACCCCTTCTTCAACTAGGCCTTGAGCCAGGACCCAAAATGTTCGATATCGCTACCAACTCAGGTGGCAAATTCTACCATTATTTTCTTAGAAAGAACGATGTCTGTAGATGATATTTTTCTATGATAGCAGTCTGGAACGGGTAGCTTATACTATATTAATTTGAACAACAGTAGGTGTATCATTGTAGCCTGGCATCAACATTTGGATGTTTATTTTTTTATATATTTATATAATTTTTGATAATTGTTAATATACTTTTGACATATGCAATTAAGTTTATAATTCATATTAGTTAATACAGTATGAATAAGCTTTGTCAGCATTGTATTCTGTTTAAAATCACTATTGTGTTTAAAATTGGAAGTCAAATTACCCCACCCACTATTGACACATTGTTATGCATTAAGATTAGTAAATATTTATATGTATAAAATTGAAAGAATCACTAATTCACAATTTTTCTACCATGATCTAATTATTATATTATGAATTAGGAATTGTTTTGATAGATTATTAATGAAATTATGTACTATGCAACGTTCATGCCTTTGCTTGCATATAAAAGTTCAGCAAGCCTGAAAAGAGGATACAAGCATCGAACAGGAAGTGCATGTCTTCCTCAGAATAATTGCAATATCCCTATTATTTAAATTTTCTGATATATATATATATTGCCCAATAGATACAAACAGTCCAAAGTATCTAGATAAGAGAAATGTGAGTGTGTTCGCTTCTTATAAGTCCATTTTTAGGTGTATGCGTTATTCAATACGTATTATGGAATGCAGGTGTCTATGTACTGCCTAAGCGTCTCCGTGACCGAATGGTTAACGTTGCGCTGTAAACCTTCGCCTCTCACCGCTACGGGTTCGAATCCCACTAGGAGCTCGACTTGTAAGTGAGGAAGTGTCGATTCTTACGGATGGCTGGAGGTGTACAGTACTGGTTCTACCCAGGAACGATGGGTTGTCTGCCAGGGTCACCATTTTAGCAAATTTGGTAGAGGACTATACGCGTATACTGCTTGCAAAATATTAGACATCTAGCTCTTGTAGTTCCAGAAAAGGTATTTTTAAAGGATTGTCCAATATAACGCTATGTAAATATGCGGCCCCTAGGGCGGGGTCAAATATGATCCCAGGGTCACCATTTTCTTTTTCTCTTTTAGCGGACCATAAGCTTATGCCACATGCAAACTATTAGACATCTAGCACTTAAGGTTTTAGAGAAAACGTTTTTTTTTTTAAAAAAACAACTGTTTTTTGTTTAAAAGTGGGAGATAACTCTTATAACAGGAAACAGCTACCCTGTTGGCACTGCTATCATGGATTCTTTCTTTCTCTACAATGCACTTCATAACATGGTACCAGTAAGAATTTGCCACCTAAGATGGTAGCGAAAAATTGTCTGGCTCACGGTTTACACCATTAGTACGCTCAAACAAGTTGAAATTGTTAAAAACAGGATGAAACTGCATATCATCTTCGGATGGGCATACACTGTAATTTGTGAGCACTTGTTTGTATTATGTTCAGCCTCTCGAAAATGTGTGTATTAAATACATAAAAGTCCATGTCAGATAAGAAATAACATATTTTCAGCGGGTTTATTTATATTGTGATAGATCAAAACCTGGTGTTTTGGACTTGAAACACATCAAAACCGCGGGCCTGCGACCCTTGATTCGATGATCTTCAAGTCCCGCCCACCAGGTATACATATTGATCTGGAATAAGATTTTATTTCTTAATGACAATATGAAATGTCAAATACATGAAGTTGTGATATCAGATTTGTCACGGAAGCTCTATGCACGAAAGGTAAAGACTAATATTTATATTATAGACATTTTATATATTTTATATTATAGACATTTGATGTCTAGTTAGCGTTACTGTGTTTAGGCATTAGCAATTTCACCCTATGCATATTACTTTGTGTTTCCATTTTGATAGAACATATACGCTGGGCTTAGGAGTATAAAGGAATGCCCTTTTATTTTGGAGGATTGTATTTGATTTATTTAATTATTGACTTAACTGTGTATCACATACCAACCATACGACGTGAATGTTGACCATTTGCCTATTACACGATGATAAACGACGCCATTTTGTAAGTGAAATAATGATATCGTTTGTTCTTTAAATGTCGTCAGACATGTTATGCGGTTGCAAATTACAGCACTTGACTCCCTTTCAAATATAATAAATGTTAAGCTCTGTCTGAACGAATCATATTATAGACCATGGAAATAAATGGGCTTAAATGGTTTGCTCTATATCTGTTTATTACACGCACATTGATTCGGTCTTCATTTGCATAGTAAATGTACTAGTGTATTATGCTATTTAGTCATTGCTTTATCTCACAGAAGCCATCTTACGTAAGAAATTACTTTATCGTACCCTCCAGCCTATCTTTAATTTATTCCATCACATCTCCGGTGTTCATCCAGCTTGCTAATGGTCACTATATGTATTTGCAGATACATAATGGTATCAATACACCCACCACCTAAGCGGGCTTGCACAGATGTTCAATATGAAAAGGGTAAAGTGGCATCTTCAACAAGCAATGACGGTGAACGCATGTTCTTAGATCCTGGATTTGCGGATGACGAGGTTACTTTCAAATTTACGCACGGGATGAAGTTGTATGTCTCCAAATCTTTTCTTCAATATTCGTCGCCTGTGTTTGAGAAAATGTTCACTGCCAATTTCCGAGAAAGATCTTCGAATATTATTACACTGAAAAACAAGACTTTTGAAGATTTCAGGCTCTTTTTGATGTGTTTGCAACAAAAGACTCCACATGAAATAACACGTTAGTATGATATCTTCTCTTAATGTGTACGAGTAGTAGATTTATAGTTTTAACTTAAATCGATTAAAGAGACGGGGCATTTCTACCACTAGCTATTTAGGTATGTTCTTAAAACTTGAAGGTGAATAGCCTTTGAAAACAGGCATTATTCTCTTAGAATTTGGAAATAAACATCTAAAATCCGAAGATTCTTTAATGTAAGAAAGCAACACAAAATGTGTTGACACATCCAGCTTTGATCACAACTAGCCACGTAGAGGACGATACTGTTGATGCTTGTCTCAGTGTTGTCTTGTCGACGTTCCCTTTTATGGTTTAATCTGTTTTTGCTCAGGCTTCTGCCAAGTCATTGAGTACGTTGCTTTCGTACAGTCCAGACTCTATTGCACCTATACATTTAGGACGTCCTATTGGTTAAAAGGTGGATGAACTATAATCCTTAGAACTACACAAACACGTACGTGGCTTTCTAGGCTTTTTTTTTTATATACATGAGCATACTTGTGTTTTTTATATATCATTTGAATGCTGTCTAAGTTGTTAGAGGATATCATGTCGGGGATTTCTTTATTTACACTGTCCCGTTTTATTGGAAAGAGTGAGTAATTGTGCTACAGCTTATGACAACTCTGGGATTAATATATGTTGGTTAATTAAAGATTCAGGAGACGTTCTTGATAATAATTCGTGATTGTGGATGCTATGATGACGTCTGTCTAAATTCTCATAGGAAGTTAGTTTATGATGTTTAGTTTAAACGTGTTAATTCCACATCGATTGTAACGAAAGCTCTCTGAACTTATTATAATCACTCTCGATGTCTTCCTGGCTAGAATCAGTATTAAAGCAATGCAGTAAAGTGTCTTGCTAAGGAACATAACACATATTGTCAATAGCGGAGATCGAACCCACGCCTTTTCGATCATGGGTCCAACGCTCTACCACTAGACCACAGCGTTCCACAAGTTTGATGTTTGTCTTAAATCTTGTCTTGTCGTACCCATAACTGGTTGTTTTCTTGTTGCTCTGGCTTCTACCAAGTCAATGAGCACTTGCTTTATGGGTATCTAATCTTGTTTTTTTTGTATTATATATACATGATCATTTATGTGCTTTACATCCTGAGATGTTTATTATTTTGTATGTGTTTCTTTAGTTAGTTTCTCTGGATGTGGAATTTATTGTTAGAGAATTCCTTTTGATGGGATGTTGTTTTGTTTACACTGTCTTGTCTATTTGGGCGCTGGACAGGATAATAGCGAGGATTGTGCGCATATAAAATCGATTCAAGCTAACCAGTAGGCCTTATTGCCTACTGACCGTTCCAAGTCGTTTCAAGTCGGTAACCCTGTCTTCACCACCCGTTCTGTTGTTTTTTGTCTCTTTCATTGTATTATCAAGTCCTTGTTTGCAGTACAGTGCGGACCTACGATGCCACTGCGTTCGGACGCTGTGGTTTCTATAGGACCCTATATCTAATTTTTACTTATATTGCCTATTAATGTTGCCTTGTTTGTTAGAGAATATAACCTTGTGTGGACATCTTTATTTACACTGTCCCCTTTTTATTGGCACGACAATAGGGTGATTGAGGTTTGGTGTACTCTAGAACATGGTACGCCTTGGAACGGTGAGTATATATGTTGGATCGCAGCTTGTAAGGCAAAGTAGTGAGGGTAGTATAGAGCAAATAGCAGACCCCTTTACCTCTACAATTTGTTTCACATTCAACAATCTCCCTGTTTTACTCGTTACCCCTCCCAACGCCAAACATGACATAAGATTGCTTTCCTGAAACATATTTTACAAGTAGGATCAGTACGGCGATTGTTTCTGATCCACGATTGTTTCTAATGTTGGTGAGGATTGAAAGTGATGCAATTATTCCGATGTCTGCTTCCTCCTATAATAAAAACAGGTATTCCTGATCATCAGCGATGATAGATATGTCAACTGCAATGGTAAGCCGGTGGCATTTTTCCCATACAAAGTAGATTTTACGGCCCTCGGAGCTTTGGTGCAAATTTGTCTGTTTACCACTGGTCACAAATGAGATTAATGAATTGTGTCTTATTGTCAAGTTTACTCATGAATCTCTTCAAATCACAATGGTCTTTGGTTTCGACTCTCAAACTACTTGATAGATCTAGGGACGTAAGTGTCTGTCTCAAACTCGACTCGATGTGCTTTGGGAAGTAGGTCAAATACCCGCTTTGCCAAATCGTCTAACGTACCAGGAACAGAAGGCTGAGTCCGAGGTGATGCCTCTAAGCAGTCGAGCAATTACGCTACTGAATTGACTTCGACTGCTGCAAGGTACCATCGTACGGATCCTAGAGGATATGATAGCGTCAACTTAAGCTCGATCTTATGCCTGATCAATAAAGGAACCAATTATAGTGTTTTGCTTTGATCTAAATCAGTTTGTTGATGAAATGTTTGCTATTTGACTGTCTTGATTGGATTGTGGAATGGGATCCGGTCGGCGTGTCACTTAACAAGTCATTGACAAACTACTTTATGTCTTTCTCAACATGATGTTGTAATAGATCATCAGCAACATCTCTCTGTGCTGGAATACCTGACAATCGGCTGTATAACTCTTAGTAATTGATATCAACTCGGAATGGGTTTGTGAAACCAATGATAGATTCCGTTGGTCTATAGTGACGTATAATGCACTAACGGCATTACCAGTATGCTGAATAATGTCTACGGAATCCAATGGTGCTACCCTGAAAATATGTCCATTGACAGTTTCTGATAAGTTATTTGACTTGTGGTCGAGGTAAACTGATTCTCCTGTTTTGGATAAGTTCAGTTGACCCGGGGATTGTGTGTCCAGACTTAGGGTGTCATTAAATATACTGGAATGTGTCTGGCGTAGTTCCAATGCTTATACTCGAAGAACAGTGGAAATAGGCGGTAGAGAGAAGATTTATGCATGTCAAAATAGTGTGAAAGGAGAAATTTCAAGGTCACTTTCCTTTGTATTTGTCTTTGATAATAGTTAGTATAATTAGTATTGTGTCCAATAGCCAGAATAAGGCAATAAATGCATTGGATGGAGACAAAATATTATTATAAATACTTCGGAGTTTGTCTCAAAAGCAGGATAAGTTTCAAAAAAAGGGAAGATTCCTGGTAAAAAAAACACAACATTTTCAATAACCTATAAGCTCCCAATAGTTTAATGTGCAATCATATTTTTCTGATTTAAGTACCTTTTTAAAAAAATTGCTTGCTTACTTAATTATTTACGTACTTACGTTATTTACATGTATAACATCTATCTATTTGTTTTCAGATAAAACTGTTTATGGTATATTTTCCATCGCTCATGAGTATCAGGCTGGAGGCGTCACGAGCAATTGCGAGAAGATATTGAAGGAGGTTGCTCTTAATGACAAAAGCGCAGATGGTCTCAACTGCCTGACTGTTATCAGTTTCGCTAGCTACTACAATTTGGCATCTGTGTTGGAAAGTTCAATTACAGCAATGAGCAGTAAAGATTACAATTTATATTACAAAAAGGATGCTTTTGTAAAACTTCCGGATAATCTTAGAGTTAAAGTCATGGACGCGAGATTAAGATGGCGATCGGTCGCTCGTTGTTATTAATTGGTCTTATTTTCACCAGTTTACACGTACATATACAAGAAGAGTTGATCTAGACCATTTAAAAAAACAACATTATCTTTATCTGAAAACAGTTTAGTAGAGTCTACATGATGGGCTAAGACAAAAAGACGAGCTCGCTCTAACGATAATACATATAAAATAATAATGAACTTGTCAAGCTGTTCTAGACTTCGCAACCATAAATAAAGCCTTGGGTATCACAATGAAATTATTTATCACATAATTTTCGGTGTGTGAGTGGAATAACAACATTCAATATTTTCGATAATCTACTAGTGAATTACTATGAAAATGAGAGCCGAATTATCGTTCGGTCTTTTCCGTTCAGCTCGGTGTGCATCGGAATTGTGTCGTTGATTTCCGTAACCGTTCAAAATACCGGATTATGGAACGGAAATCGACGAGGTAGTTTCACTTTATCATGCTACAATACTCTGCACTACTAAAGATCTGACAACACTGCATTGGAGGTCACGTCAGATTGACCTTACGATTAGCCAATCAGATTTCAGCCTACAAAATTGCTCGGTATAGACTGCTTCACTGCGCATGTCGCGTTTCAGTAAATCGCCGTGGAGCTGTCTACGCTCGGTATTGAAAGATTCTATGTCCGTAACTTTTAGCTTATAAAACACAAACTAATTGCGTTGACAAACATAACACACCAACCGTTATTGAATATTTACTGGGTAAAAAACAGGATTGTTTGACGGAATTCAAATATTATGTACCGTTTCGTGGGGTTGAACCCACACTAAAAGAAATATAAAAAGATCAGACAGGGAAAGTAGCATTCAAGGAGGACAGTAAACCACAAAACACAGAAACAAACACGCAAACAGACAAACAAGAAGGCAAAAGCAATAAATGCAAACGACATCACAAACACAAAAAGGGTTGACAATAGGGCTACCGCCTTGGAACAGTCAGTGGCAAAGTATGCCACTGGGGGTGGGGGGGGGGGGGGGGGGGGGGGGGGGGTTAAACCGGTTCTAGGGTGCACCAAACCTCACACTTACTCTACTGTCATCCCATTAAAACAGGACAGTGTAAATAAAGAAATCCCCGCCATAATCTAATCTCTAACCAACAAGGCAGCATCAATAGGCAATATAAGTAAAACACAAATATGCTCGTGTAAATATAATACAAAAAAACAATAGTCTAGAAAGCCACAATGAAGGTACTCAATGACTTTGCAGAAGCCAGAGCAGTAAGAGAATAAACCATTAAGGGCCCGAC
The DNA here is from genome assembly GCA_037043455.1 of Cyrtodaria siliqua. Classification (NCBI taxonomy): domain Eukaryota; kingdom Metazoa; phylum Mollusca; class Bivalvia; order Adapedonta; family Hiatellidae; genus Cyrtodaria; species Cyrtodaria siliqua. The sequence goes on along the minus strand of JAWPHD010001136.1, from coordinate 146,305 downwards.
AAGAAAGATCATGGACAAACACCAAACGCCACCGTCCCAATGGGCTTTAGGTAGGCGTCATCATAGGGTCCACAGCCTGTCCGGTCATCGTACAATTAAAGAGTAAAGCATAGTGGCGAACTGTAAAAGGGTCCACCACCAAGCATGCAGTACGTTGCAAAATGATAGGGTCATAACCTCTTTTGATAAACTTTTTAACAAGTTTAACAAAGATAGTATGAAAGTGATCATGACCTAGAATCTTACGAAGTTTATAAATCACATCACCATAGAAGTCAGGTTGTGATAGTCCTTGTCGCAGAAGAGTCCTTAAATTACTTTTATATTTGGAAAGAAGATCAGGGTTACGATAATAAAATTTGGCAAAGGTTTTACGAAGTTTATGGTAACGGTAACCCTGATTGAGTAACTTTTTAGTTATAAAAAGAGTACGAATATTAAAGTCCTCAACTCAAGTACAAGCTCTAGAAAAACGAATAAGTTGAGACACATATACCCCATAAGAAGTTGCTCGGGGGAACATCCCCATCCAAGTGGGGATAATTAACAATGTCAAAATTAAAGTCATCTCTCTTGTCATATATTTTGCTAATTATTTTACCATTTTCAATCGAGAGATCTAAATCAAGAAAAGAAGCGTTATTAGGAATATCAGATATATTAGCTTTGTTAAGCTGAAGTTCTTTAGGATAAATATAATTAACCATAGTTGGAAAGAAAGGGTTGTCAGTGTTCAATATGTCATCCAGATACCGAGAGGTATCATTAAAGGCTTCAATAACATCTGCCTGGGTATCTGGTGAAAGACTCAACATGAAATACCTTTCATAGCAAAATAAGAACAAATCTGCGACAAGTGGTGCACAGTTCGTACCCATAGAGTTACACTCGCAGGTAACAATAATAGAACGTCGCAATAGTCGACTCGCTATCAACTGAGCTAAGCGGACCAGACGTACTAAGACATACAATTTTGAAAACCTTATGTCGGAATAATCTCGGTTACTGTTCCAAATGTTTTCAAAAAACATGACCGCGGCCCGCGCCCATTATTTTCTTCGTATTATTGATGTAAAACATGCTATTTAGTACATTTTTTTTTAAAAATATGCAATCCACAGCAATAACACACGAAGACTTTATCTTTTTTCGGATATAGATCTCTGTGTTTTATGTGGATTTTCGTTTGTTCAGTTCACTCGAACATCATCTAAAGTGCATATGAAACGCGCGATTTTATTGGTTGAATTTAGTTGATCTTCTCATGAATATTGATTAGATGAAAGATCGATCTAACGTGACCTTCAAGGCTGTGTTGTCAGCGTAATTAGGATTTAATTTTAATGAGATTGGGTTTTGTACGGAGAAGGCCGAGTCAACATATAGACAAATCGGAACTGGCTCGTCTATTCTGTCACTCGGGAATCCCAATCGGAACTCTTCGCCAATTTCCGTACTCGGGAATAGCGGAATCCCGAGTGACGGAATCCGACGAGGCAGTTCCGATTGTCGGGAATCCGACCACATTTCCCGAGTACGGAAATTGGCGAAGAGTTCCGATCGCATATAGACAGACGAGTCATTATACGATGACATTATATATAGGCAGCTGCAAGAAGAAATGTCCGTATGGGCTTTTTTGCAGTTATGCGATAAAGAGAACATAACTTTCGTGACTATTTAATATTGAATTTTCTTACACGATTCTTCGAGGTTTACTTCATGTAAGATATATATTAATAACTATACCGAGATGAATACGTATAATAGCACTTCTTATTTCTTTACTACCTATATACCACAAGCGATTTCAGCATATGTACTCTCGATTTGTTTTCATTGAAAACGATAACTGCGCATTGTATTTAAATCGCTACTTCTTCGAATAATTATCACAAATGGTCAACATATTCTCGAGAACTTTTTCATAAAGTGATACCACTTTATTATATACTTTCCAGTGAAATAGTGGATTTTATGATTGAAATAAAACATATTTTCACTGTGAAAATATAAACAATGACGTCACGCAACTGTTGGCGTTATTGACGTCATTGTTGTTATCTTCTAATTATTAGATCTAAGACAATTTCTAAGGTTGTTAGTATATAATAAAAAGAATATGTGTTGTTTTGTCGTGAATATAGGATTTAGTTTTTATCTCAATGTGAGGAAACTCAAATATTTCCACCCGTGCTAAAGCACAAGTGAAAATATAAGTTTTCTCACTTCTCGATGAAAATAAATCTGATATTCACTCCAATCCAACACATATCCTCTATGTCTTCAGCGAAAGTTGTACTACAGAAACTTGTATCACCTATCCGATATCCGCTAGAGCTAGCAGAAAGGATATTCAACAATTCATTCATGATATATAAGTACATAAAGTCAGATAATTTCCCACCTTGCCTTGCTCCTTGCTTTAAACACAACCACTCCGATCGATCGATATACAATATACAATATATACGATATACAGTATACAATACAACACTTCGGCCTGTTTGGCCACTGACAGTTCTAAGGCGGTAGACCTATTTTTAAACCTTTTATGTTTGTGATGTCATTTACATTGCTTTTTATTTATTCTTGTAATTGTTGTTTGTTTCCATGCGTGGTTTTAGTTGACTGTGGTCCTTCAATGCTACATTTCCTGTTAATGTGTTATGTCTACTTTTGTCATGGATGTGTTCATACGCATGATTATCTTCAGCAATGTAAAGGTACTATAGCTCTATATAAGGCTAGTGGGCGTGTACCGAAATCAAATGGAAGCGGTTTAATGCTTGGTTTACTACCAATTTCAAGCTCGTGAGACATGGCTGGAAACCCGTATATAAGGCAGTTTTATAGCCCACCTGTTTCATTTCTTTACCTGCGATTGGCAAAGTAACATAAAACCCACACTCATTCAATGAAAAATAGTATAGCCTATGCGAGTTTTGAACCATTGTGCAGGTCGTGCAAATATGTTATAAGTTATTTTGCATCATCATATACGTTATTAAATATACTATGTTCTCAAGAAGTCGCCATAGCTCAGTGATAAACACGCTGGACTGTAAATGAGAAGGTCGTGTGTTCGAGTCACGAAAGAGGCAAACATTTTTTTTTCTTGTAATTCATTATGCTACCTGTGTACAGATACGAGGTGTACTGCTCGATGTCAATAAAGTAAATGATGTCCTTTGATCGCTTAAATACCCGATTTCGCCATGACCTGGTAAACATGAAGTTACAACTAAAGACACGCTTACATACAATAAAGCCATTTAAATACAGGTTCTGTAGATTGAAGACAAACTGTATACACTTTCTAAAGAGGCCATCGTGCCATAATCTATCAAAAACTTGCCTTACATCATTTAAAGGGGTTGATGCACTATTATAAATGCTCTGAAAAACTTGGAAAAAGCTGAAAGAATTATCAAAATGCCATGAAAAACAAAGAAGATATGACCTATTGAAATTTGCAAAGAAACATAAATGGATGCGGCCATCTTGGAAAGATGACGTCATCACGCCGTTTTACTATATATGGCATATTGACAAAATGTCTTTTAAAACTAAGAAAATCAGTGCAAATGAAAAATAAGCATTGCAACCAAAAACAGCTTGATTTTATTTTCTCAACTGGAGTAATTTATTTCACATAATGGAAATGACGTCATACTACAGCTTAAGCCAGGTCTGAATTTCTTCGGTTTAATATTTTGTTCCCCTTTTTAAGCTACCACATAATATACTGTTTAATTTAAGCTACCACAGAATATAGTGTTAATTTAGAAAAAAAATAGGTTGTTATACGACTGAGGAAAATTGTAGAATAATGCTGTTCCTTAAATTTGTACCATAGATATACGTGTGTGTGGGGATGGGTGTGTGAGGATGCGCGTGTGCGCGGGTGTACGAGCGTGAAGGTGCATATAGGAACAATGTTGTTACATGTGCGACAGGTGTTACTTTCTTATTATTTGCATGTTTTTGTTTTGCATGGGGTTTTACGTCATTTTCAACAAATGTAAGGTTAATATGACTAATTTTTTGGTGGTGGAGGCAGACCACCCTCATTTTCTGGGTAGAACAAGTACTGTACACCTCACTTCATCCGTAAGAATCGACAATTTCTCGCTTACAAGTCGAGCTCCCAGTGGGATTCGAACCCGCAGCGGTGAGAGGCGAAGGTTTACAACGCAACGTCGTTAACCATTCGGCCACGGAGACGCTACTATTTGCATGCTTCTTTCACATATAAATCATCTTATTTACATATGGTTCACATATGTTAATGATACATATGTGCCACATATGTTTTTCATGTTCAAGTAATACACCTGTGCCACACATCAGATGTATACATGTGTATTTCATATGAAACTATTATGCATTAAATACATACATTTATATATTATAAAAGTTTGCAGAATATTGTAAAAAACCTGTTTAACATTATTAAGTAAAAACTATTTTCATATGTTTTACATGTGTGTTGCTTTCAAATGAAATGCACGTGTGGAATGCATGTATGTCACATATGAAAAACATATGAATTCCATGCCCAGATATTTTTCCTGTGTATATAAAGGTATGGTGTATATACTTTTGTAAATAAGTCAACAATCACATAAGACATGCATAGAATGTGTGTTTATTATAAGTGATTCACATAGTGTTCTCTTTTCATAGATTGCTACAGTCAAATCGAGGTGCCGTCCACGGACCGTTTCACGGTTATATTTGAAAGAGAATCTGTCAAATACAAACCATTCATCTTCTCAGAACTATACTTCTTTTTTCTTTACCTTGGGTCTGTATCCATTGTTCTTCAGTGTGGACAGGTTGTATTAGGGATGTGGTTTTTGAAGTATACCTCTATGTTGCTGTAATTTATCTGATGCTACGGAGATCAGATAAACTTAAACAATATAAATGAATCTGAAAATATGTACCTTTAACGTTAAAGGATTAGCGAAAACAAATATTTGAATGGTTTACACTAAATTATTCAACTACATTGTGATCCAAATTGTTTTGAAAAATGGAAACAAGAATGGGGGCATAAAGCTTACTTTAGCGGTGACGGTAGTAATAGCAAAGGCGTGTGCATCATTATAAACTCAAAAGTTCAATGTAAAATTATGGAACACACCAAGATAATCACTGGTAGATTATATTACTTAAAAATTAAGATTGAGGAGAAGGTTTTACTGATACTAAATGTGTATAGACCGAAAACACGATATACATTTTTTCACAAAAATAGGGAATTGTATTACTGAGCAAAACGACGAAACAATTATTATAGGGCATACTTTTAATACGGTAAATGACACTGAAAAGAATAAGTAAAATGGCACAATGGAGGGAAATAAAAAGACCAGAGAAAATATGAATTCCATAATTGCAAATTATGATATTAACGACATATGATGAATATTGAATTACTACTCTGAACATTTTACATGACATTCTAACCATAAACCTCCAATATTTTTTTCAGACTTGACTACTTTGTAATATCCTCGAATATTACACCTCATTTGCATATTCCATTCTTTGTTTAATGTGACGTCATCCGGTCCAAAAAATTGCATATTGACCGGGCGCCCGGTCCGATAGCTATATTAACGGACATGTGAAAAAAACGACGTCAAAATAAATCATTAAACGTATTGATTTAATTTGTTGGTCAGATTCGGTATAATATAACAAGTAATGTAAGGTGCTTCGGTCCATGTGAAGTGTATGGACTGGGCAGTCAGACCTAGAACGTTATATGGACCTCAGCTTCGCTTCGGTCCATATAACATTCTAGGTCTGACTGCCCAGTCCATAAACTTGCATATGGACCTCAGCACCATACATTATCTGTTAAATATAGTGTAGTAAATAAGGTTACAAAATGTAAAATATCTGCAGGTTTACGTTCTGATCATTCCATTGTATATTTTAAAGGGAGTACATCAGGATTTTTCTAGAAATATCTTAAATTATAAAAATGTTCCAATTCATGATAAAACACTTATATCCATCAAAATATGATGTTCGAACCATATTGTTAAGGTTTAAACGTCGAATACACAATATAGCTAGGACGGAATCGGGCATACAATGCTGAAATTAACCCTGGTGCGTAACCTAGGATAGCACGTATTACTGTACAGAATGAATTTCCTTGTAACTAAGGGGTCATTTTTAGGATCATTCGTTATGTTTAGGCGCTTTAAAATAAAATATATCATTATTTGTCAATTTTAAGTCGGACCCCTAGACCCCTTTGAAAAGCCTGATGTACTCCCTTTAACATTAACTTGACAAAACAAGATTATGGACCCGGGTATTTTAAACTTAATAATAGTGTTTTAAATGATGAATATCAAATACATATTCTAAATGCTATACAGGAAATATCAGATATAAATAAGAACGCAAATCATAATACATTACGGTAATTAATTAAGGTTGCAATAAGGAATGAAACAATTAAATATTGATCCACTAAAAAGAAAAGGGAAATCAAAAATGAAGAAAAATAGTCTCTAGGGAAATAGATACATTAGAATATGAATTAGCAAACGACCCAAACAATGACCAATAAAATGAAACACTAAAAGCAAAGAAAGAAAAACTAGCAGAAATAATTGGAAAAAAACAACAACACAAACGGAATATTTTGAGAGCAAAAGCACGCTATATCGAAGGGGCAGAGAAAAATACTAAATATTTCTCAAATTTGGAAAGGAAAAGATCTGAGAAAAAATTATTACAAGATTAGTAAAACACGGTAATGAAATTAGACATCATAAAGATATAACTGAAGAAACAAAATCATACTACGAACAACTGTACAAGGTTAACTTAATTGACTCTAACCATGATGTTTTCCTTATACACATGTTCCGAAACTAAACGAGGAATGAAAGCAGTCTTGAAGGAAATTACTAGTATAAGAAGGGGGAAGGGGTCCAGCACTTTTTCCCTTCGCGGGCCCCTAACACCCAAGCAATTCAAAACGTGCTAGCCACGGCTCTCAACCCAATCACACCATCGTTAACAAAAACTGATAAATAACGATGGTGTGCTTGCTGTTAAAACCCTTTTAATCCCCCCTTCATATACTACACATCAATATAGCTTATCAGCACAGACATATTATTTGTGCCTGTACTATAGGATATATTATTTTAATCCACCGTCTCCTATTGTAAAATCATTAAACAAAGTCAGACGGAACCGGACAGTACTCTTCATCATCGCTGTACATATCATACTCTATCACAGTATATTTTACTTTTCTACATTTTGCTATCATATATTTTATTTCAAGTAGCTCTTCCCTGTTTTTATCCAGCTTTTGTTGATAATAAACCATTTCAGCCAGCAATCTTTTTCGTTTAATGACTTGGTTTTCTTTGATGTCCAAACAATCATCACGGACTACTTCATATTCTACTTGACCCTGCTTGCCTTCCATTAATTTTTTTTATATTTATCTTTTAAATTATTAAGTGTTTTGCAAATCTAATTTATATCTTTTTGTTCCATTAATACTATATTAATATATTATATGTTTAAGCTTTGAACGCACTTATATGTTTTGAATGTCCTTAAACGGTACCCAACTATTAAAATCATCAATGTAACCTTTCCATTCAACTAATGCTTGCTTATTTTTATAATAACATCGTATTACCTTTCAAATTCTAAATACTTCTTGGTCAGCTTTTATCATTTCCAATTGAGAGAAGCTTCCGTCAGTCTTTTGATTGTTTAAGTCTTTTATTTTGTGCGTCACAGGATTTGTGTTTTGAATTATAACAAATATTTCTTCAGTCCAATTTGGAGTATATCCTTTCTCAAAAGTTCTTTTATATTTACTGATTTTAACCTTGTCTCCTATTTTGAACTTTGGCAAAGCTGTATTAATTTTCATCTTTCCGTACAAATTGAAATATACCTCTCATTATTCGTTTCCTTACTTGCTTCAGCCGGTGCCATTTTAATACTCCGATGTTTTGTGTTATTGTACTTATCAACCATCGCCTGTAGCACGTCTAACTATATATTTATATTGTTTGCTGTAAATTATTTCCACATCCTCTCTTTTAATGTTCAGTTAAACCGTTCAATTACTACAGCTTTTCCGAAATTAAACGCGTGGTACATTTTAATATCATTATCATCAAGAAATTGCTTGAATGTTTTATTATAAAATTCTACACCCTGGTCAACCCAAAACAATTTACACTGTCTCCCAGTACTTATAATCGTTTGGAAAGCGTTAGTAATTTCTAAACCAGTTTTATTTAAAACAGGCACAACTCAAGCAAATTTACTAAATACATCAATAACAGTAAGCAGGTATTTTACACCTTTATTATATTTTGAAAACGATTGCATATCAACCAAATCAGCCGACCATATTTTATCAATTTCATTAACAATCACACGGCGTTGACTGAACTTTCTTCGTATAGGCTTATGAAGTTCATCTGCTAACTTCTCAGTCCATCTCAAATTATTTTCTCTTTTTTTGATGCGCATTAGGTTTTCATCATAGTATGTATTGCATTATATGTATAGTCCGATTCGGGGATCCCAAAAGTTATCGTTATTTGCTTGCTTAGTTAATTCCCTTTGAACGATATACGCGTGCGCGGAGTGACTATCCATTTCCGGATAGTTCAGCTTCAGCAGCCGACGTGTTTACGTTATCGGAGATGGGGAAAATATATTGCTGCGCGCAAGATTGCAGTAATTATTCTGGCAAAAATGTTCAGGACAGAACTGTTACCCTTCACAGATTTCCGGCAAATAAAATAAATAGAAAGATTTGGATTCAGCGAGTCAAAAATCACCGAAAGAATTTCGTATGGAGTGAAGTAAAATTGAAAACAGCCAGACTTTGTAGCGGACATTTCAATGGTTTGACACCTATACCCAGTATCTTCCCACAAAAGATATATGCGTCTTGCTTGGTAAGTATAGGTTTGCCCTGCTTCATATTATGTTTTTGGACCCCCGCCCACTGCAGTTTGACTGTATGTTAACAACCCCCCCCCCCCCCCCCCCACCACCACCCACCCCACACTTGTGTAGGGAAATCGTACTGTCATAGGGCATTAGGGCATATTAAAATGAGTAAAATTTTGGAAAATACCAGGAAATTGATAGTTAAAAAAAACGTCAAACATTATAAATACAAAAAATAATAATAACATGTCAGGGATTTGTGTGCATTTTGGAAGAGGTGCCAGGGGCCTTTTGAATTGGGTCAAAAATGCGCGTGAAATCTAGAAATTGGGAAAGATAATAATCCTACTATTTTAAATAGTAAGGCACTTGATAAAATGTTTGGAATAATAATTTTATAATCAAGCTCTTATACAAGTCTGCAACAAATACATTGTCAGATACGCCTAGGGATACAGTACATTTAATATTAATATATTTTTTTGTATTTTGGGATTTTTTTTTGCTCTTTTGCAAAAATATGAGGATATTATTAGGATGGGGCCGAAATTTGGCTTCAAATTGGGCCTAGAAAAATCCCTGCATGGCAGTATAGTATACACCACTTAATCTTGTTCGGAACTTGTTGTTTGGTATTTAACATTATTGTCAGCACATTTTAGGCTATGTATGAATGTCTATTTTTTGTGGTGGAAGCAGACCACCCACTTATTCCTGGGTGGAAGCAGTACTTTAAACATTGATAATGGATGCAGAATTTTGAATTGAATTGCAAAACAATAATAAATATAATAGAAAGTCTTTTAACAATAGTCGGCCATGCATATAGAAAAATATTATGACCAAAGAATTGTTTCTGCAAAGAATAGCCATATGAAAGTATAAATATTTTGATTGATACAAAGTAGTTAGTCCCCAAATAACTTTGCAACATGGAGAACTTTGTGAATGTGAAATTGAATAATTAATTTCTATTCACAGGTTGGTGATGATACTCTGTGTACACCACAAATACGTGTTGAATGCATTGGTGATGAATCTGCCAACAGTGGAGGTTCAGACTCCGAGATGGATTGTACTATGGTGTTACAGATAGACCATCCTTTGAACACATCACTTCATATGCATGACTACACAGGTATGATATTAGATTAAGCAAAAAAAATAAAATAAGTGTGTTTCCTATAGCATGCTCTAAAAAAATAGAGTATGTCGACATTTTCATTTTTTTCTTTTTTGGAGCAAGATATTGTGAGCTTCTACATGTATTTATCTCATAAACCCCATACAAGTTGATTATACAACTAAAAGTTTCTCTGTGATGTCAGTTTACCTCGATATATTGTGATTAATCATTGTTCGGACAATTTTTTTAAAATTTTTTTATTATTTTTATTTATTTTTTTTCATATAAAAATAGGGTCAGTCGGGCCACCGGAAACACAGTTGTTTTCTTTTGCCTTATGTTTAAAACTTTTATCAAGACTAGTATTTGAAAATAACTACTTGTTACTGGCCTAAACATGATAGATATTTCTGTTCAGAAATGTTTGTTAAGGAAAAAGAATTTAATTTTATCCAGAGATGCGAAACGAATGTTGGACCTGACATTTTAAAGGGAGTACATCAAAAAATGTAGTTTTTAGTCTTGTTTTTAAAAATACATTATTTCTGTATTAAATTGATAAATATCAAATATGAGTTATAATTTAAACCACCAAAAGCAATTACTAGAACATAAAATATAGAGATTATTTAACTGCTGCAATCGATTATAGGGAAATCCTTCACGAGATTGTAGATGTGTTGTTCTTTTTACGAACGAGGGCACACGAGTGAGTGAAAAAACAAAACACTACTACCGTTGAGTGAAGGATTTCCATATAATCAAACCCAGCAGTTGAATAATCTATTTATTACATTTTAAATCAGTGTATGTATAATTTTAACCTAATTAGTCGCTTTATTAAACGTTATCGATGGAGGACTTCGACATCAGCAACACTTTTTTTTTTTTTACTTTATTGACGTCATAACTCAAAGTCACAGTTAGTTATTTTTGTGTTCGGAGTTAGTTATTAATAATTAGGCCATAATAAATTAATTGCTAGGTTGTCATAAAAAAAAAAAAAATTAAAAAAATATAAAGAAAAATAAATTAAAAATAAATAAATAAAAAAATTGCTGAAAGTATGAAACACTATTAAAAATGTGTTTTCAATCTTGGAAGTACTCAATAGTATGTTTTACAATTTTTGCCTTGTTCTATTTTTCATTTGTCATACACCCCCGCCCCTAATTTAAAATAAATTTCGATGAGAAACTCAACAATTAATTTATTATGGCCTTAGCGATTATGAATATTCTTTCACTAAGAAATCCCAGTCTTTCACCCGCAGAAATTTAATAAAACTTATTTCCTAAGTAGCCCCGTGTGGTTGCCGGGGGCCCCGTTTGGTCACGGGGCAAAGAATAGGGCCACTGCAGATCCCTTTGGAGGGGTAGGCAGAGGGGTAGAATCCCCCCAAATTCATGTTCATTTTATCAATTTTTGTTCATGTTCATTAAAGGTCTTCATCATGATCCCTGCATTGTTTGAGGTGCCATCTCGCTCGCATCGAAAGAGCATAGGCAGAAAAACAATAACGTGGCTCCAGCGTAAATGGAGTTTCTACGATAGAATTTGCAGCAACTATGCAGTTCAGGGTGAGAAGGATCTAGGCCCATTTTCCATATTTTATCTCGATGTACATGGAAGATGAGCCTGGCATGTTCATGCCTGCTAGGCGCCATATATCCTTTTCATGTGTTGGTGCGCCTTAAAACCCCAATTCAATTATTTCCTAAGTATATGGTTATGCACCAGGGTTATCTATTTTATATGTCAGTAAAATGAATAGTCCCATGTGAGTCATTTAGTAATTCTTTTTTAGCTCGACTATTCTAAGAATAGTGGGAGCTGTTGCAGTCACCCTTTCATCGGCGTTGGCAAACTTTTGCACGAAGGACATTTTCTCAAAATTATTCATGCTACTACTGCTTAGAAACAATACACAATTGTTTGGGGTCATAAGGTGACACTGTATGATACATTCCATAACTCTTGACTCATTTTTTTACCAAATTATGTCCCTTTTTGGACAGGATGATGATTTGTCCGTCCGTTAACTTTTGTCTCGGATAACGCCATCATTTTCCATCTGATCTTTTCCCAACTTTACCAGTAACATGTTTTTTTTTTATTTCTTGTTTTTTTACAAAATCTTATTGCTGCAGACTATATCCCATAACTCTGATATCATTAATATTCAAATTATGACTGATATTTGTGTGTCAATGACTGGAATAGTCACACATGCTATCATCCAACAGCTCTTGTTTTCTTTGCTTTTAATAGAAATACACGTGCACATTATTTAAAATGAAAATTGTTTGTTTTATTTGGCAGGACCAGTGCAGAAATCATCAATTCGTCTGTGTGACAAGTATATTCAAACAGAGCCAGTGACTGTTGAGGTAAATGAAGATAAAGAAACGTTTCATTCAGATGTACCAGTATGTTCGTGTAAATGTCATGTTGAATCAGAATCACCAGTAACACAATCAGACACTCATGCTATAAAAATATCTACATGTGAAATAGCAATTCAGACAGAGCTTCCAGATTTAACAGTTGAAGATTTGAAAGACGATGATGACGAGGTCATGTTTTATACAGGGTTCCCAAAGTTTTTATCCTTTATGATGATTTTCAACATACTGAAACAAAGCGCTAGCTGCATGTCATATTGGAAAGACAAAAAATCTAATCGAGAGAAAACGTATCAAAGAAATGATAAGAAAAAACCCGGTCCTGGAAGGAAAATGAGACTAATAGACGAATTCCTCCTTGTGTTCATGAGACTAAGATTAGGCTTATTCGAAGAGGATTTAGCAAAACAATTTAAAATTTCAATCTCAACATGCTGTAGCATATGGAGGACATGGGTTCGTTTTCTGTCCGACAATATGGCACCACAACTGATGTTCTGGCCTAGTAAAGAAGCTGTCCAGTCTCAAATGCCAGAGTGTTTCAAAGTGCGATATCCTGATACTCGTGTCATTCTAGATTGCACTGAAATTAAAACAGAGACTCCAGAATCAACAAAGGCTAAAACACTCCTTTATTCAAACTACAAATCACACATGACTTGGAAGATACTGGTGGGGATCACACCAGCAGGAGTGCCAAGCTTTGTATCCGATTGCTATAATGGTAATGTGTCTGACAAGAAAATAACTGAGTTATCAGGAGTGCTAGATGTGTGTGAGGCAGGTGATGCAGTTATGGTTGACAAAGGATTTTTAATTTCTGATATATGTACACAGAAGAAAATTAAGATAATAATTCCACACTTCAAGAAGAAAAAAAAGTTCAGCAAACGAGAAGTTGAAGAAACTAGAAGAATTGCGAACTTGCGAAAATATATCGAAAGAGAAATGCAACGCATCAAAATATTCAAAATATTAAATGGTGTTATACCTATTTCAGCCCATGATACAGTGTCTGATTTATTCAAGATTTGCACTTCAATGACTGTTCTTTACCCCAATCTTGTGCAGAATTAATATACTAGGAAAACAGATACACAACTCTGAGTTTGTAGTAAATCAAAATTATTATCTTTATGTGTATTTAACAAAAAAAGAATAGTGTCATTTGATTACATTATCATAAAGACTATGTAACTGCTCGGATCGATTATAAGGAAATCCTTCATGAGATGGTAGGCGTAGGGAAGCTCAGAGGTGACATGTGCGGTTTTGATTTTATCTCGTCTCGTGGCCACGAGATAATTTCTTGTTTTTTATCTATCTCGTGGCCACTAGATAATTTTTCGTTTATCATTATATCAGAGTTATTTACTTTTGTGTTCAGAGTTACTTATTAATATTTAGCAATTATAAATGTCCTGTCAATGAGAAATCCCAGTCTTTTACCCATAAAAGTGTAATGAATGTTGTTTAACGGCTCATCAACAAAGTATAAGTTATTTCGAGTCGCCCCAAAGAGAGGGGAAGGATAAATAGGAATCTGGGAACCGTGCCTTACTCTTATTATCGAATAGATCCCACAGAAGTGTAATAAACAGTATTAATTTTTAATAGAAAATATCGTGGAGGTATCAGTGAGGATTTTAATTTGCTGGTAAATTGACAATATAGACGACTCGGCAAGAATTTGGAATGACAATAATATCTCTTCCAGATCACTACTGTCCCTTTAAAGTATTAAATATTCTAGCTCGAATTATTTTATGATTTCTACCGATACACAAAATAATGAAAGAAACAAATACTTTTTCATGAATTTTTACTTATTTGTTTATGAATTATTAGCTCACTTTTTGAAAAAAATGTTGCACTTATCTTGACTCACTTCAGCATCAGCGTTGATTCACGGAGCTGTTATATCTCAGAAATTTTTAATACTGACATGTATTCAGCATAAATAGATAATCATAACATGCCACAAAGTAATGGCTCTTTTTAAACGAAAGCCGAACACACTGTCAGAGGACAGCTGTTGTTATTGATGACATATATATGTGAAATAAATGTATTTTACCTTATTGCTGACATGTATTGAAGAAATAAACTGGTTCAGATAGCCCGATTAAATCTGTATCTTGTATCCGTGTTTTACTCTGAAAATAAAATTAAAATTGTGCCGTCGTTGGCCATGTTATAAAATAACATGTTCACCCTGTGACCATGATGAGGTCACGGCACATGCACAGGGACACTCAGTCTTTAAGGCTCTGAGAAGCACAATCAAATAACAAACTCAGTCTTTAAGGCTCTGAGAAGCACAATCAGTATCATAAATCTGCTTATGAACACTGTTTAATTCTACATGAGAATATTTCTCCCTGTAAAAAAGTAATAGTTTTTGAAGCAAAGTGGACCACAAGTTCCTGTCAAAATACACTCTTTCAATGTGCAGACCTTTTGTTGTTCATATCACAAAGTCACACCAGTCACACTTCTTTAATGCCATTTGTCCGATGATTTGAAAATAATAGTTATGATTTCTTTTCAACACCAATTTTCCATCTTTTAATTCACAACAGAAATCCTTATGTTGTGCTGCCTCTTCTGGTGAAAGTTGTCTGTATTTGTACGGGCATTTAATTTCAACCAGACCTATTTCATCGTTCACAATCGACACACCGTCTGGACTCGCACCTATAAATGGAAATTGTGGCAATAATACCAAACCAGACTCTTCCACTTCTACACTATGACCATCGCTTTTCAAATTACTAATATACGCATTAAGAGCTGCTTTTTCTCGCTTCTTTGGTGGCTAACAGTGCAAACTTCAGGTTTGAACGAATCTAAGCTAGGCAGCATGGCAATGTTAGTCGGCAGGCTGTTCCATTGTACCACAGCAAGCGGAAAGAATGAATATTTTATCCTACAAATTACAATGGTATAACTTACCATTTATTATTCACTGAAAGAGCCCATGTATATAGAATACCTAGCACTTGGTGGCGATAAAAAATCTTAAATCTATGCATGACAGTAACAAGAGCAACTGCTAGCCATGCATATATGCCGGTTGAATGTGATTCATAACCTCTGATTTTTGTGACGAGATTTAAGTATGTTAACCATTCGGCCACTGCAGATCCAGATAGACGGTCAATGCCTTGTTAATAATAATCAATATCGTGCCATCTTTAGAGGCTCATATAAAAATGAAATGGTTATTTACAATTTAAAGCACACCATATCTTTTGAACCAATCTAATATACATACCCGGCAGTGCATGTACAATCCGCTGCATGTATTTGGCCAGTCAACTTCGACAAAGAAACCCATGTAACGTAGTCTGGGTCTTTCTTGACATCAGCAGATGGCATTGAAGGGATGACCTTGCATCGGACGTAGCCATGGCTCAATCCGTCATCAAGGGGTTGATATTCCACTTGGAACACATGATTGTCCTCGTAGAAAACTTTGGCCTTGATTTGTTTGGAGGCTCCTGAAATCTCCCCATCAAAAGTTCGCCCAGAATTAAACACTAAATAATTGTACAATTCCTTTTCCGTAACATCCGGAATGTTTATAATGTCACTTGTCCATCCACTTTTCAACGAAACTGGATCTGGTAAACTCTCTCCTAAAGGCGTTCGAAATTTGGTTAAACTCCGTTTCTGTCTGTTGCGTTAATCTATCAGACGTAACTCGCTATTATCTGGAATTCGTAGTGCAAGCGCTCCTTTTGCCCTTTCCTTTATTTCAGCAGACCGTCCAGACACAGGTTGGTTGTGAAATCGTAAATATTCCTTTAGTTCAACAACGGTTAATTTATCAATATCTGTCGGAGAAATATTGTCCTTGTTGAGTTTGTTGGTATCCATTGCGGAAGCGTCTTACGTAACTATCCGGAAGTGATGGATCGATAAAACGCTGACGAATAAAATTATCGTTATCGTATCTACGAATCGGACTATAGCCCGGTTAGCTCAGTCAGGAGCAATGTCGTCTTACTTTACGCTCACGCTCACTATTATTACCGTGAATGTAATTTTAGTTTGGGTTCAAACGCCGTTTCTCTTTTTTTTGTACCGCGATTGAATTTCGTCAAACAATCTTGCTTTTAATTAATAAATACTCAATAATGTTTGGTGTGTAATGTTTGCGAACATAATTAGTGTGTGTGTTATAAGCTAAAAGTTACGGACATTGTCCCTTTAACGCAGTAACTCATATATAAATATGATTAGACTCAAATTCTTTTCTCGTTTTTTGATGCGCATTAGGTTTTTATAATAGTATGTATTGCGTTTTATGTATAGGCCGATTAGCTCAGTCAGGAGCGATGTCATCTTACTTTACGCTCACGCTCACTATTATTACCGCGAATGTAATTTTAGTTTGGGCTGCGAGTTCAAACGCCCGAAGCGGTTTCTCTTTTTTTTGTACCGCGATTGAATTCCGTCAAACAATCTTGCTTTTTAATTAGTAAATACTCAATAATGTTTGGTTTGTAATGTTTGCGAACATAATTAGTGTGTATTTTATAAGCTAAAAGTTACGGACATTGTCCCTTTAACGCAGTAACTCATATATTAATATGATTAGACTAAACTCTGTTTTGCAAATATGATTTTATGATGTTTTCATTTTCTTTGGCTTAAAGGGTTTTAGTATTTTATAAAGAATACCATGAATCTTCTTTCCTTCTTGCAACTTTTTAATGAAGAATAGACAGACATATCCACACAATACACTTGTTTTATCTTGGTATTGAATGGTGCTGTATTTTATATTAGGTATGTTAGTTAAAACTTCTTATGGTGGACTTAGACCAAACTGATCAAAATAATACTCGTTACAGTAACAAGTTCAGTGTGTACCAGGTCCAGTAAAATCGTCAAGATTAATAATACCACATTCTTGTTTATTTGTTTTATCGGTAATTTGTTCTTGCTGAACTCCCCTCTGAAGTTTTGTATACCTAACTGCTTAAACCATGTTATTATGTCCATGTTAGAAATAGACTCATATTTGAAAATTAACTCTTTTTTTACGAATGGGATACTTTGTACAAGTGTTAATTTATTTGATCCAAGAAATGCTTGTTTTTTATTATTAGGGATAGTCACCATTCCATTTCCAAATAGTTTGCCAATTCCAGTACTTGCCAAATCGCTAAGTGATCCTGTTGCTAGAGGTGCTAATACTTTTGAAGCGAGTCTAGCTACTGTTGGTAATATTGTTTTAGTTAACAAACCAGCTAATGCTCTTAAAAAGCCTCCGTTTTTAGACTGAGACCTCGTTTGCGATTTTGATATAGTCATGTCTCAGCCACGACCGTTGTTTTTAGCTTTAATAATATTTTTAATCAGAGTAACTGTCAGCAGCAAAGGAAAATCTCAAGTTAGTTGGTTATCTTTTATCCTGAGCGTTAATTTGCTTTTGTTTTCATATGCTTTTGCTAAACTTCATTTTTGCCCTTCTGTTAAATTTACTGAATAATTTTGGTAAGTCATACATATTATAAGTTAGATTAAAATACAGCCGATAGGCTGGAGGATACGCTTTAGCTTAGACTACAACTAATTCATTTTGGATAGTATCAATAACAACATCTTCTTCATAAAGAACCAAAGCATAAACTTTATATTTCCATCTGCAGGCGGTGTATTTAATTTATATCTCAAATTAGGTGTTTTGACTTCATCAGTTTGGTGCACCCTAGAACCGGTTTAAACCCCGAGTGGCCTACTTTGCCATTGACCGTTCCAAGGCGGTAGCCCTATTGTCAACCCTTTTGTGTTTTATTATCACTTTTGCCTTCTTGTTTGTCTGTTTGCGTGTTTGTTTCTGTGTTTTTTGGTTGACTGTCCTCCTTGAATGCTACTTTCCCTTCCGATATTTTTATATTTCTTTATAGCTTTTATAGCTTAAATGAAAATGTATCATACCAAAAAAGCGTGTTAAAATTACCTGCGTTAAGTAAAGTTCCAGTGCTTTTATCATTTTGTTTGTAAGAATAATTAATAACATATGTAAATATTCGTATAATATTATTATAACTTTATTAGGTTTCTGGGTAATATACACCGTTTTCAAACTCCAGTCTGGCTGATTGTAAATAGCAATTAGTATTGTTAGCATTAATATGAAAAGTATCTAAAAGATGAGGATTTTGTGTTTGAGAAGAACTCTTGTCTGATCGTTGCATATGAACAAAAACAAAAACATTTTTTGGATTTTTAACACCAGCCGTTATTCTAAATACGGATTCAGTTGCTTCAGAACTTCTGCTTTTTTGTATCATTTCACGAAGGTATGTCCATTTTGTTGTGATTTGCCATTACGTAACTTAAACCATCAGAATTAAATATCATTTTAGACATCCTCAAGACTATTTATTAATAACTACTCGGCCATCATCAGCATTTGATTTGAAAATTAGCACATTATCATCTGTCAGTTGCAAGCTAATTTGAATTTTCTTGACTAGGAGGAAGCAAGTTTGTTTCTAAACATTTGAAAAATGAATATTTGTTTAATGGAATTATAGAGTCTACTGTTTTATTAGTTATGATTAAAAGATGGCGAGCTGTAAATCCTAAATAACAACCAGCTTGATCATCTCGAGATTCCGCAGTAGATGTATTGTCTAAATAAAAGTATTCGCTTGTTCCGGTTGTTTTTATATAATCGCCGGACATTTCAAGCAAACTTTTTAACGTTAACAAATCTATGAAGATTATTTCCATCGTAAACTATTTTTCTGTTTTGCTTTACTTGCATTTGATCAATTAATGAAGCTGCATCATTAATTAAAGCAATTCTGTCGCGTCTACGAAAGCGCCTCCATTAGCAAGCTTGTTTAATTGAAAACTGATTTCAAAATATGCGTTATACCAATCAAAGTGAGAACTTCTATCATTTATTGTAAATTGATAACCACTTTTCATTTGTCTAGTAGCATCTCCAGGTCCTGTTATAGGGGTATCTAATTGAATAGGTACATGTTCATATCTAGTATTATAATTATCACATCGAAACATCTATGTATACTATAAGTTAGATTATTTCTTAATTAATTAATCGTTTAATTCGTGTATTGATATTTTTATTTCCCATTCCCATTCCAGATAGTAATCTATTAATTTTTGCATTTGTATCTTCTTCAATATTAATATCGCCCACGTCTTCCACGTCTTTTGAAGCAACTTTTGCAAGTTCTTTTAAAAGTATTTCGCCTTTTGGTTTAGGTTTTATGGATGAAACTAATTTACCAGCAGCCATTTTTCTCCAAGTTTTTTAAAACCAGTCTCTATGATTTGTTTTCCAGCAGTTTCTAATGCATTCTTGCCTGCTGTTTTTAAGACTCACTAAATATCTTGAAAATATATCACCAAATATTCCAGCTCCTGTTAATCTGTCAACTTGAGTACAGGTTCCCGTACTAGATTCATAAACTTTTTTAATCGTGTCATATATAACTTATGTTGGATAAAACATAAGATTACATTTATTCTTTTAAGACAAATCGAAATGACGTATGAACTCCGTTGAGATTAATAATTTTACCAGAGAAGTCGGTTATATAAATATTAATACTGTTAATGATCGTTTCGTTTACTTCGCAGTACTCAACTCCTATCGGTTCATCTTTAAAAGGATATGACCTCGTAAGATCAGCTGTACTTATTTCATAAATGACATCCCCATATGATCCATCAACAATAGAATTACAGTGGATATATAAAGTATCGATAGAATCTGTTATGTTTGGACAGTTCCACATTTAGTTTCTCTAATAACTGCATATTTGTCAAACCCAGTTAAGGTGTGAAAGTTTGATTCTCTTAAGTCAAGTATGAAATTACTATGAATGGTAACGAAACATTTGAAACTTGATAAATAAAATTCAATTATTATAGGAACAGGTGAGTCAGCAACTAAATCACCGTTTACAGTCAGTTTCTTTTATATAATTATCGATATCAGCATAATTGTAATTCCCATTTGTAAAGATGTTTTTCCCAATCTTCTCCATTATGATACCTTATCACTTGTTATTAAAATGTTCACTATTATACCATGAGTAAGTCATAGAATTAATGTAATCACGTCCAATGCCATACTCTTTGTTCTTGTCCAATATTAATGGTCGGTCAAATACAGTTGTAAAATTACTTGGTGTGTTAGAGTTATTAATTATTGAAGCATTTTCTGATGATAATACACATTGTTGTTCCATAAAATATGAATAGATAAAATTAATCACCTAAATAAAACATTTTAAAATTTGATTTCTCAAAATTGAAAACTTGAGTGGTGTCCTTTTGTATGATTGTATGAAATAGTTCAAATGTTTCTTTTAGTGTTCGTTTGTAATTTTCTAGTTTCGGATATAATAAGCTTTGCTTCTGTCATCCAGGACAGCTCTTATTTGTCTTGAAACACCAGCAATAGCAGTTAAGAGTTCATTTTTGTCAAACATTGTGTTCAAGGCAGCTTCAAGCGTCTTGCTGTCAACCAATTTCTTTTTAATTTCTTTAAACTCTTTGTTGATATCACCAACGTTAGTGTTTATCTGTTCATTTAATATTTTAATTTGAGTTATTTCAGTAGCAAAAGAGTTCTCATTTGCTTTTGAATCATCAGCAATAGCAGCTTCAAAAAAGAGTAGGATAATGGACCTTTGGAAACGGCCGAAAACGACACATACGAAATATTGCAGTCTCAGTTTGATTGAGACTGTTCATGAGCGGTAGTGAAATATGCTAGCTACCGCTCACGCCCTCTAGCCCCGGGTTAAGCAGAACTCAATATTAATCAAATCAATAGTACAAAATGTTAACCATCCCGAAGATGGCATGGATATGGCGGTGGACATGGTGATTTATCTCCCCCATGTCGTACGGCGTATGGTCCCAGTATCTAATAAAAATATATGCCCCGAAGAGCGAAATAAACATAATGGAATTTAGTTGGGAGCAGCGGTTATGAAGCCTGCATTTCACAAGTAACAGTCAAAAGACTAAATTAAAACCAGACAAATATCCTATAAGTGGTTAAACAATACCCAGAGCCTTTACCCGGAGTAGTGGAACCATTGAATCGAAAATTAAGTAAGAAAACAAAAATAAATGAAAAAGTACTACCGCTAATTAAATATAAGTATCGGGTTCAGCGATCTCCAAAGATCGAATGAATAACAGTACTGATTGCAAGCGCGGGGTGACCATTTACTGCCGCCACACTGCACAAGCAACGCCACTGTGCTATAAAAAAGAGTATGATAATGGACCATTGGAAACGGCCGAAAACGACACATACGAAATATTGCAGTCTTGTTATCAACTATTTGTTTATTGATTTCTTTCATTCACTCATTAATACTTTCAACACCAACTTGTATTTGCTCGCCTTACTTAGAACTCGCTATCTTCCAATCCATCTTCTTTCTTTACTAACTCTTTTAAAGCATCACCCAAACGTTTTATTTCATCTTTTAAACCGTTTTGAATTTCAACCATTTTCTCACGGTTTGTCTCAGACTTATTTTTGTAATCAACACCTGTTGTCAAATTTTTCATCATGTCTGGATTTTTATCAATATTGAAATCGCCTATAATCTTTCTTATTCGTCTTAAAGTATATGACTTTGTTGCTACACCATCTGCATCTGCTGGATTGCCAACATTGATAATTATATTTTTATCCATGTTAAGATTACTTTTTAAACGTTTTCCTGGTCTTTACCCTTGTGAAGATAATTAACCAGATATTTCTGTTTTACATACTCCGATAGCACAATACCAAAATTTGTAATATTAACGCTGCCAGTATTCACTTCCTCGCCAAGATAGTTAAAAAGCCCCATTATATATAAGATAAGATTAGATTAAATTTCACCTGAGGCTTTGTTATAGCTTTGCTATAACTTACCGTTGAAGTTATGCTTCGCTAACTTCCTAGGACGATCCAAATACAGAAAGTCTCAGTTTGTCAGTTGCTTTTTTATACTGATCTTTACTTACGTCCTGTTCTCTAGAAAGCATGTTTATTTCATTTTACTCCGAGTTGCAAATAAAGATATAATGAGAACAATTTAATCGGACGTCTTCCTGAGTTTTGTAATAGGATTGTGTCAAATAAATTATGCAACAGTTTTTATGTCTACCTTGGATAAAATAATTGATAAAATCATTTTGATTACGCTCGCGAAATAATCATCATCTTCTGAGTATCGGAATCTAAAGTATCAACAGGGATAACTTCATCATTTGAACCTTCTAATATATCCGTGATTTGGATTTTATTCTTTTTTTTGCTATTTTATCAAGTTTTTGTGATAAGACCTGATACTTTGACTGCTCTAATTTCTTAGCAAATAAATAAATCGTGTCATAGTACAATGTAAACTAATGTATTTGTTTTACCGGAACAGGAATTGCCACATATAAGTATTCTAAAACAAGAGGTTGTCATAAAGTCGCATATCTGCTTGAATTATTTTGTTCTATATTTAAGTCATAGTTTGGAATTTCCATTATAATATATAGCAGATTACATCACGCTTAGTGCCTTTAAAGTGTCTCCAACCGATAATGAATAGCCAGGTTTATTGTGTGGCTGGCGACATACGTTGACTTACCTTATTTTAATCTAACCTTTATTATACATGTCTTTGTTAAAATGGAAAGAATTACAAGGTAAAAGGCAAAAGTCAAGTGAACTTATTAAAGATGCTAAAAATAAAAGTATTCTAAAACGTATAGAAAAAGGAGCCAGTCGCGATTTATATAAAGAAGTATTAAAAACGGTAACTAGCGAAATAAAAAGTCAATCAGAACAGTTAAGTCAGCAATTAGCTACTCTTCCAGAAATAAGTCAGCAATTAGCTACTCTTCCTGGAGCCACAGGCGAGGAAGAAACACAATTGTATTAAATCAGAAAGTAGACGGTGATTTTATTGGTTTGATAATAAAGCGTTACAGTAATAAAAAAACGTATTCAAAGCTGTCTCAAAATGCTTTTTAGAAACTGACAGAATTATCTGGTTTACCGATTCATAAAGGTTCTTCATAGTTTAAGAAGATTTTAGGAGGTTGCGTTGAATATTACAATAGCCGTGGCAATTTGATTAATGATCTGGAGTAAGTATGTGGAAGTATCAACTCAGGAAATAGTAGTCCACAAGTAATAAATAAAGGTATCAGCATAATTGATGAATTATTAAAAATAGGTAAAATATCATCCGGAGAACTATTTTCTAAATATTTTAATTAATCTTATTATTATTATTATTATAATGAAAGAAATAAAAAGCGAGGAAGAATTAATTAGTTACTTGGATCGACAAGCAGCCGTATATAGATTTAGTTATACATTATGCAGCAGGATTAATACCGGGTTACAGGTTGCAAGTGGAATAATTGGTTGTACTGCCGCATTGGCATTGGTTCCAGCAATTGCTGATTTTATAGCTGTTGTTGGAGCAGTTTCCACAATAATCGCAGTCCTAATGAGTAAAACGAGAATAGCGAAGACAAGATTTAGTTAAAACCGCAACATATAAGTTTTAAACAACTTCTTTCGTATGCTCAACCAACTATAGGACTAGAAAATGATGATGAGGTAATCAGAATTGCCTTTATTAAAATATTAGAGATTCAAAAAAAGATAACTTTACAGAACCTCTGGAAATGTAGATAAAGAAGTTTAAGTTGAACGGGCATGATATGCAATCATAATTCTTCTGCAACCTGTTCCCAAATCCTATCCTACTTTTCTCTATTAGCTTTTGTTTTAATGGGTTTTTCTTCATTTTTCTTATTTTTAATATCATAAATATTTTTTGAAAAATATGCAAACAAATTTGATCGATCTTTTTCGGCCTTCTATTCTATCTAGAATCTTTACAATTTTATAAAACAACTCTTTCAATCTTTATCTTTCCACAGGAGATAAATTATTCTTTATCAAATGTTTTTCCAACTGATATTTGCTATGATAAATAATTTTTACGATTGTAATTATAATCTGTAATGAGGTCATATCCGTTATGTGTCCCACAGTTAAAACAGATACGTTCTTTATCATTAACTTCGCAAGTGACATTACAATTTATGCATGAAAAGTACACTTGTAGCAAAGCTTGATTCCAACGCAATATTGGCAGTGTTTCTTTTCATAAAAGATAAAACATACTTCAGGAGGATCAAAAATATCTAAAACTTTTCTACAAACTTTACAATTCATTATACTATAATACATAATTATATTTTTAAATATAGGCTTAAAGAAATATTATCATGTAATATTATAAATGGATCAGGAAATTGTAAATTTTAAGAAGGATTGCAAAGATTAAATTTCAACAATTGATTGTAGCAGACATGACAGAGAGATGCTAATTCGTGTAAAATTAGATGGGTTAGCTGATAAAATAATCACTAAAGCACATGAGCTAAACTTAGCATGGACAATTAGAAAGAGTGATATAAAGAGATTCAATAATTATTGCAAGAAAGAAGTCCTATTTACAGCTAGTAACTGCATAGATAAGCAAGCTTATATTTCACAATATAAGCAATATTAAATCGCGGAATTGAGATTATAATGTATGCCGGTCAAATAAAATAAAAATGTGAGCTTAAAAAAAATCTATGTAATATTATATAATGAGTGTTAGAGAAATTGAAAACTCTCCAAAACAATATAGCAGAGTTTTTAAAGTTGATATTGTAGATAAAACAGATCCACGTGCTCAACTTTTGCAAACAAAAGGAATAGTTTCAAAATGTCTTGAAACTGAATTAGTACGAACAAACGGTTTTGAAATGAGTGTTGATTTGAATTTTTTTTTTAAAAATATCGTCTGGAGATAAAGGTGGAGGTAATATAACTTCTTACAAAACAGCTTATTTTGCCTCCAAAGCAATATTAATTACAAAAAAAATGAAATTCAAGATGCGCTAGATAAAACACCTGATGAAATTGTTGCTAGAATTGGAAGTTGGCTTTCAGAAGGAAGCGGTTGGACAATTGAATGCTAAAAAGGTTTAATAAATATGAAAAACGAAAAAGATTACGAGTGTTTTCGATGGTGTCACTTAGCTTATACATTCCCTGTTGAAAGAAACCCACAAAACACACAAAGAATATCAAATTATAAAAAGCATATTGGAGATCTAAATTATAAAGGAATTACATTTTCTTTTACTGTAAAGCAGATTCCAAAAATAGAAAATCAAAATAATATACGTTTTAATATATTTGGGTATGAGGATAATCAAGTATACCCTTTGTACATGTCAAAAATTAAAGCAAAGTCTGCATCTCGGAAAAAAACTTGTGATATGCTTTTAATTACAGAAAAAGAAAAAAATCACTATGTATGGATAAAGGATTTTAACCGGTTGAATTATAATCAAAACATGCCTAAAGAAAGAAAATGGTTTCGTAAAATGGGTTTACAGTATTTTAAAACGGAAAGGGTATTAAAAAAGCATGAGCCTGATTGTCTTTCACTTAACGGTAAACAAGTAATAAAAATGTCAGAAGAAAATGAGAAGGTTAAGTTTAAAAACTACGACAGACAATTAATGGTTCCGTTTGTTATATATGCTGACTTTGAAGCAATAACTGAAGACATTTCTTTAGCTCTTAATGATCCAAATAAACCATACACAACTGCATATCAAAAGCATACCGATTGTGGTTACGGATACAAAGTTGTTTGTTGTTATGATGATACATATTCTAAACCAGTTATGACATACAGAGGACCAAACGTTTTTTATAAATTTATAGAAAAATGATAGAAAAAAAATAGTGCAAGAAAACCATGTCGCAGCATTTGAAAAAAGATTTAACAATGACAAAATCACAAGAAAAAGAATTTAAAACATCTAAAAAATGCCATATTTGCAATAGAAATTAAGTGAACGGAGACAAGATGATTAGAGATCATTGTCACATAATTTGAACGCTTAGAGGAAGTGCTCATGAAGTTTGTAATCTTAATTTTAGGTTGACTAGAAAGATACCCGTTGTATTTCATAACTTAAGAGGTTATGATTCGCATTTTATAATGCATCAAAATGGAAAGTTTAAAAAAACACCAAATGTTATACCAAATAACATGGAAAAGTAGAGGGCATTTATGTTAGGAAAATATTTGGTGTTTATTGATAGTTTTCAATTTATGTCCCAATCACTTGACAGCTTAGTAAAAACATCCCATCGTTTCAATATACTTCACAAGAGTATTCCGATGAAAAGTTAGAGATAGTAAAATGAAAAGGCGTTTATCCTTATGATTACATGAATAGCTTTGAACGTTTTAAAGAAACTAAATTACCTAATAAAGAAAGTTTGTATTCAAAGTTAAGTGATGAACATATTTAAGATGCAGATTACGAGCATGTGAAACAAATATGGAAAGCATTTAATATTAAAAATATCATCTATATCTTAAAACTGATGTGTTGTTACCGGTGGATGTGTTTGAGAACTTTAGAAAGATGTGCTTTGAGTATTACCAATTAGATCCTTGTCACTTTTTTAGCAGTCCTGGATTAGCATAGGATGCATGTCTTAAGATGACTGGAGTTCAACTTGATTTAATAACTGATATTGATCAATATTTGTTCATAGAAAACGGAATGAGAGGTGGAATAAGTTATTTCGCAAATAGATACTCAAAAGCCAATAATAAGTATATGAAAGGCTATAACAAAAAGAAAGAAAGTAAGTACATAATATACCTCGATGCACTTAACTTGTATGGATGGGCTGCCTATTGGTAATTTTAAGTGGGTCAGTAAGATTGAAAAAGGAAAATCAAACTATATTGTAGAGTGTGATCTTGAGTATCCCGAAAAACTATATGACTCTCATAATGACTACCCTCTTGCTCCTGAGAGATTAAAAGATGAATGGTTATCGGATTATTGTAAGACTTTAAAGGAAAGGTTTAATTTAGGATCTGGTAAAGTTAACAAACTTGTTACAACACAAAGGATAAAAAGAAATATGTTGTGCATTACAGAAACTTGAAACTGTATGAAAAGTTGGGATTAAAGGTTAACAAAATACATAGGATACTACAGTTTGATGAATCAGAATGGCTAAAAGTATATATAGACTTTAACACTGCTAAAACAACAGTTGGTAAGAATGCTTTTGAAAAGGATTTCTTTAAACTAATGGACAATTCAGTTTTTGGCAAGACTATGGAAAATTTGAGAAAGAGAGTTAATGTTAAATTGACTCATGATGAGGAGGTCCTTTTAAAATATGCAGCAAGACTTTCATTTATTTCCTGTAAAATGTTTAATGAAAATGTATTTGCCATAAACAGAATAAAAGAAAACTAATTGTAAATCGTCCTTGTCATGTCGGTATGTGTATTTTAGACTTGTCAATATATTTGATGTATGATTTCCATTACAACTACATTACAAATAATTATGGTAAAAAAGCTAAATTGTTGTTTACGGATACTGACTCGTTATGATTTGAAATTCAAACAAACGATGTGTACGCAGATTTTTATTAAGATAAAGAACCCTTTGATAACACTGATTATGATCCGAAAAATCAATTTCATTTTAACGACAATAAAAAGGTTATTGGTAAAATGAAAGATGAAACTTGTAGAATACCCATGGTTGAATTTGTTGGGCTTCGGAGTAAACTATATTCATACATGTTAGATAATGAGACTGGTACAAAGAAATGCAAGGGTATTAAAATGTATGTTGTTAAAAAATATAACGCATGGTAACTATAATAATATTTTATTTACGGCAGCAGAAAATTACCATGAAATGAAAGTCATTAGATAAAAAAAACATGAACTAAATAGTTATGTAATAAACAAGAAGAGGTACATACTAGCTAATGGGCAAGATACGTTAGCGTTTAAACAATAAATACTAAAAAGTGGACCCCTTCGAAGCAATGGTCATGTGACATGGTCTATAAATAAACGTTTTTATTATAAAGGTCACGTGACATGGTAGCCTAAAAGGGAAATGAAATGCTGACGCAACCTCGGAGCGAAATGAATTGTAAGCGGTCATGTGTAATGCTAAGGCAACCTCGGAGCGAAATAAATATCATATTCTGTCAACGTATATTTTACTTTTTTACATTTTGCTATCTTATATTTTAGTTCAAGTAGCTCTTCCCTGTTTTTATCCAGCTTTTGTTACAGCGATGATGAAGACTACTGTCCGGTTCCGTCTGACTTCGTTTAATGATTTTACAATAGGAGACGGTGCATGAAAATCATATAGCCTATAGTACAGGCACAAATATTATGTCTGTGTTGATAAGCTA
This sequence comes from Cyrtodaria siliqua, assembly GCA_037043455.1. Lineage (NCBI taxonomy): Eukaryota > Metazoa > Mollusca > Bivalvia > Adapedonta > Hiatellidae > Cyrtodaria > Cyrtodaria siliqua. The sequence goes on along the minus strand of JAWPHD010001136.1, from coordinate 117,453 downwards.
GATTGATGAGTAGTATAGGAAGGTGTGTGTGTGGGGGGTGGGGTGTGTTTAAGCGTTGTTTCCACTAGCGGGTTTACTTAAGCAATTTAAAACGTATCAAAATGCTTTTAACAGCAAGCACATCATCGTCATTTATCAGTTTTTGTTAACGATGGTGTGCTTGGGTTGAGAGCCGTGGCTAGCATGTTTTGAATGGTTGGGTGTTAGGGGCCCGCCAGGGGGAAAAGTGCTGGACCCCCACCCTTCCTATACTACTAATTTCCTTCAAGACTCGTTTAGTTTCGGAACATGTGTATCGACAAAAATCGTGGTTAGAGCCAATTAAGTTAACCTTATTGTACAGTTGTTCGTAGTATGATTTTGTTTCTTCAGTTATATCTTTATGATGTCCCGTTTCTAGATCGGACTAGTAACACCGGAGTTATGGCCCTTGATTTATTTAAAAATACTGTATTTCGCCTCGTTAAGACGATAGGGCCTTCATTTTTCATCCGCTCTTTACCAAACTTTAACATATTGTTAATATCAATGAAATCTCGGACAAGGAACACCAGAGTTATGTGCCCTTGAATTATTCAAAAATGCCATGTTTAGCCTTGTGAACACTCTAGTGCCTTCATTTTATATTCGATCTTTCCCAAACTTGGCCAGATGGTCGATATCAATGAAAGCTCGGACCAGTTTGAAAACCAGCCAGATCGATTGTTATGGCCCTTTTTCAGTATTTGGTAATATTCACGGGAAACCCAATGGGTCATGGGTTCAAATCTCACTGGAAGCATTTTTTTCACTTTTTAAAAAATAAATCCCCTAAGAAACCTTTGTTCATTTTTCTTTAATTGGGAGCTTAGGGGCCCTTGTTGGATCAGTTATACCAAGAGTTATAGGGAAGCATTTCAAAAATATTCTTCTCTGAAACTACAAGAGATAAAGGTTTAATATTTTGTGTTTACCATCAGCTTATTGTCCTCTACCAATTTTATTCAAATGGTGACCCTGGATTCAAATTTGGCCCCGTACCAGGGGTCACAGTTTTACATAGACTGATATAAGGAAAAACTTAAAAAATCTTCTTCTCTGAAACTACAAGAGTCAAAGGTTTAATATTTATATTAATTATCGGCTTATGTTAATCTACGAAGTTTGTTCAAGTGGTGATCCTGGGGTCAAATTTGGCCCCGCCCCAGGGATCAGTTTTACATAGGCTTATATATAGAGAAAAACTTAAACATCTTCTTCTCTGAAACTACAAGAGTCAAAGGTTTAATATTTTGTATTTGCACTCAGCTTATGGTCCTCTACCAAGTTTGTTTGAAGATGAACAGATGTGTACTTTATATACTTATAAAATAGAAACATATTGGAAAACAAATCTGTGGCTTGCAATATGTGTGGTGTTCCACAGAAACATTAAAAAATAAAGGGACCCGACACTCAAGATACACACACCAAAACTCTGGAGGTATGAGAATTGATAGAATGTTCAAGTAAATAAGTAATACCATCGTTTTATTACACCTCGGTTGATGGTGGGTGGTCGGGTTGGAAAGGGAGTGGGGATTGAGATGTGCAGTATCCACAATAATCACGGTATGAAACTAACAAGACAGACTCTTTTCTTTTCGTTGGATGACAATTGATGTTATTTTTTAAAATACAAAACGTATTCATTTTATAGTGCACCCCCACCTTCCCCCGCCCCATCTCCCGACACCAACTTATTCCTCCTCCTAAGAATAGATAAATTAAACAACGAAGAAATATTTCCCCCGTTCTCGCCCGCTGACCATATCGCCCCCCCCCCCCCCCCATCCCCACCTACCCCCCAACCCCATGGATGAGGATTCGTTATTTTGTAAGATAAATATACCTCCAAAAATCATCCTCAAAAATCACTCCCATTTACCCCCAACCCGTGTGAGCGGAGCCCATACCCCAACTCCGTGTGAGCGGAGCCCATCCCCCAACTCCGTGTGAGCGGAGCCCATACCCCAATATGGTTGAACTATGAATACGAAGAGTAAACATGTACTGAAAAGAAAAAGAAACACATAATGGGTATTTCCGCGATATAGTGTATGTTTAATATGCTGCTGTTAATCGAATGGTACAGGGCGACATTAGGCCTGTCCTTTCGGAAAGAAGGGTTAAACAGCACCGAACACACACACAAATGGTTACCCGTTTAAAGTTTCATTATCGACATAATGCGCAGGTGAGCAAGCTTAGGCTTAAAACGTTGCAATCTCTTAACATTAAATGGCTTGGCTTTTTCAAGCGAAACTTCAACATTTATGAATTTCGTATAACAAAGTATACTTTGATTAAAAGGTCTTCTACATGACAGAGTTGCCTTTCTGTAATTAGTTGTAGCCCCTTTTTGTGTACAAAACACGTTGAGATATTACGTGTAATTGGGTGTGTATAATAGTGTAGTATAGACAATTTTTGGATTATTCGTTTCTTTTTTCCTTTCAATGAAACGCAACACGGGAATTTCCGCTATATATTGTATATACAATACTGCACTCTTAATACACATAATATTCCAAAGAAATCCCAAGATGTTTTGTTAAAAAAAAAATTGCACTTAACTAGAGAAAGGACACAACTGTGATGCTGTAGACGTTTTAATCACACTACACCTTGTAACATGCTGAAGTTCCTCTTTGAAAAACTGAGCCAGTTAACGTAAAGAGTTTGCAAAATTTTGCATCTTACGTTTTCTCACATGCTTGATCCAAACGCGTACTCTGTCAATAATGAAACTTTGAAGGAATACTATTTGCTGTGTTACTTGCTGTTTTAGTATTTTATTCCGAAAGGAAAGGTCTTACATAGCCACATATCATTCGATTAACAGTAGAATAATGTACATACAATATATAGCTGAAATGCACGTGTTGCGTTTCTTTTGTTTTTCAGTATATGTTCAGAAACGACAGATTGAATGTTTAACTTTACGAAAATATTATCGCACATTTCATATATGTTATTTGCTAAAATATGTTATTTATTGCCCCCTCCACAAGCCTCCCTCCCCTACAAAAAACAGAAAATGAGGATGAGGATTGATGTTATTTATGAAAATACAAACACAAAAACAACAAATTAATAGTACACTTAACCACCCTAACCTCAACCCCTGTTGATGATGGATGGGCGGGGAGTTTTAAACGTCTGATGCAAAACAACAACACAATGAAATGCGTTATTTTAAGCGACGCTACGTTCCAAAAGGACAAAGCTGTATCTTCTTCTCATTTGATGATGAGATAGGCATAAAATTCAGTTGTGAGAATTTGTTTGTATTTTGTGCAATCTCTCGACAAAATGTGTTTCACGATATATAAAACTCCATGTTAGATAAGAAATAAAATATATCCAGCGGGTTTATATTGTGCGAGATCAAAACCTGGTGTTTGGGACTTGAAACACATTGAAACCGCGGGCCTGCGGCCCTTGGTATCGATGAACTTCAAGTCCCGCCCATAAGGTATATAGACAATATAAACCCGCTGGCAATATTTTATTTCTTAAATAAAACCTACAAAGAAACATGATACATGATCATCACAAAGAAACATGATACATGATCATCTGTGTGTTATACTGCCTCTCAATGATGCCTGGTTAGTTAGAAGACATATCCTGGTGTGCATGTCTTTATGTATACTGTTCCTTTTGATTGGGATGGAACAGCTTTTTCGCCACTGCCCGTTAGCAAATGAAACCTTCACAAAACACAATAAACCAACAACACACATCGAAACAAACAACAATGACAAGGGTAAATACAAGGCAATGTATATGACGTCACAAACATAACGTAATTCACAATAGGGCTACCGCCTTGGATTGGGCAGTGGCAGAAAAATAAGTAAGAGCACACTACACGATTAGAGACAAACATCAAACGTTACCGTTCTTTCAATATTTAGGTTGACGTCAACATCATAATTGTCAGGTCATCGCACAATCAAATAAAAAAAGCACAGTGGCGAACTTTAAATTGGTCAGCCACTAACATGCATTGTGTTACAAAATGATAGGGTCATAACCACTTTTGATAACCGTTTTAACAAGTTTAATAAAGCTTGTATGAACCATGAACAAATATCTTACGAAGTTTGTAAATCGTCACCCTAAAAGTCAGGTTGTCGCAGAAGAGTTCTTAAATTACTAATCTAACATGGTTTATTAAATACTCAATGTTGGTTGATTGGTTATTGGGTGGTCTGAAAAAAACTATATAAAACCTCTGACTTATGTACGTCAACCGTTAAGACGTCATTTTAAACGCCAGAAACACGTTAACCGTTGAGACGATCATTTTAAAACGTCTGATGCAAAAACACCAACGCAATAAAATGCGCTATTTTTAGCGACTTTACGTTCCAGCAACACATTTAAATTGGGACGAAGCTGTATTTAGCTTCTCATTTGATGTTGAGAGATAGGCATAAAATGTAAGTTGTGAGAATGTGTTTGTATTTTGTGCAATCTCTCGACAAATTGTGTTTCATGATACATAAAACTCATGTTAGATAAGAAATAAAATATTTCCAGCGGTTTTATATTGTGCGAGATCAAAAACCTGGTGCTTGGGACTTGGAAACACATCGAAACCGCGGGGCCTGCGGCCATTGATACCGATGAACTTCAAGTCCCGCCCACCAGGTATTAATCTGGGACAATATAAACCCGCTGGAAATATTTCATTTCTTAATTATATTTAAAAGCAGATCAGTGTTACGATAACACAATTCTGCAAAGTTTTTTTTCGAAGCTTATGGTAACGGTGGATCTGAATGAGTAGATTTTTAGTTATACAAAGGTTACCAATATTTAAATCCTCAACGACTACACTCTCTAGAAAAGTTAAAGTCAAAAGAGAACAACAACACAATTGCAAAATGCATCAACTTGAATGGTGAAACAAAAGATAACAGTCATCTTGTTAATTTTCTAGTTTTCTGGAATTGATGACGAATGTCGAACTTTAACTTTTTTTCAATTCATAAGTTATGACGTTTGAGCACATTTATGACGTAAAGGTTTACAGAAATATAATATTTGTACAGAGGTTGATCATGCATATTTGAGTGCTAGCTTTCATTACAAACATGATGTGACTGTGTATCAAATATGATATACAAGCTAATGTATCATATAGTATTTGTTTTCTTACTAGCAACACGTGTATCAAAGAATATACAAAGACATTCCTTTAGGTTTTCTAATTGTAGAATTAATTTCGAATTGTATTACATCTGCATGGATGTATTTTGTGCATAACCGTTTCTTAATTCGTTGAACTGGCAAACCCGATTAATTATTTGTTTCTTCAAGTCTCTGAGTCATTAGAATTGATTTATATTTCTTTGGGGAGCCTTTTATAGGCATCTAGGCAGCAATATTTGACGAATTGCCGCTGTTTCATGAGCTCCAACGCCGTCGCCCATCACAGACTCCAGATGGTATAGATCGGCATAATTGAGGATTGTCAAGACCTCGCGGTTGTTGGGACCACGGGGCACGCCACAAACATGGACGGTCTCAGTGAGTCCTACCCCTCGCTGTTGTTGGACCACGGGGCACGCCAAAAACATGGACGGTCTCAGTGGGTATACCCTCGCTGTTGTTGGGACTACGGGGCACGCCACAAACAAGGACGGTCTCAGTGAGTCTACCCTCGCTGTTGTTGGGACCACGGGGCACGCCACAAACAAGGGCGGTCTGAGTGAGTCTTCCAAGCATAATGGCTGCACATTCCAGAACTATCTTGTCTATCTGGTACTCGTGAGCCAATGGTAAAATCCGGCCCACGTGTTTTGCTGAAAATGGACATTTTTATCCTTATACATTCATTTATGTCTATAAATTAATTCATTGACTAAATTATACTAAATTGTTTCATCTAGTTTGTGTTCATCAAATATACTAAATCGGTCGATATAATAACTTTGCTAAATATGTATTGATGCGTGGTAAATTCTGTTCAATATCTGAGTGAGCAAGAGAGGAAGAAAGCCGGAGTAAAAAAAATGAATGTATGAATCGAACGAATAAATTGAATGTTGTTTAACGATACATCAACACATTATACGTTATTGAGGACCGCCCCTGTGAGAGGGGAATACTACATAGGGATCCGGGCATCTGCTCTACTCTTACTATGGTTTAGTTAACCTACTCGGAGAATGGACTTCCCACCCTTCGGATATGTGCGTATCCGACTGGAGAGGCTAACTGAAAGTGTCCAGGGAAACACACCTACAAGACTCGCCATTGATGCTTGAACCAGGTTCCTCCGGGTTCCAAGTCCACCGTTCAGACCACTGAGCCATGTCAGCTACTCGAACGAACAATGAAATAATGATTATATGATCGTTGTTTGTGCACCAGAACATGTATGCCTCTTCAATTTTCAGATCAGGACAAACATATAAATAGAATGCCGTTACTAAATGTTTAAAAAACAAAAGGTGCTAGCGAATAAATCTTCTACAACCTGCTATTTATTTGTGACCAACGAACAGTTAACAATCTGCACGGTTAACCTAGATCAGTAGAAATGCTGTATAATAATATGGTCTTACTTGTTAATTTCAATGGATCTCTAAGATCCAGTAGTTTTAGTAATTCTAGGAAATCTTTGTATACTTTTCCAACCATTTTAACCGTGCCCGTGACATTTTCTTGAAACTCTGACCTCATCATCTTTTCAAATACAGGTGAAGCGAACATGAGAAATGATTTCGAAACGTAGAGTTCTTGTCCACTGCCAAACTTAAGAGTTATTTCTTCGTCAGTAAACCCTGGTTTTACAAAGATGTCTTTATACTCAGGAACCGATGTTCCGCTCTCGGGAACTACGCTTGCAAAGATGTTTCTGTGCTCGGGAGTAGCGTCCGGGTCACGCTGCACTGTATGAGTTTTGGACATGGATTCATCGGCAGCTTTAATAGCTGAAATGTCTTCACCAGCTGTATTCTCCATCAACGTATTCGAATCGCTTCGTATCTTCTTAGACATAGTTCTTTTAGTATCAGTAGCCTGGAAAAGATATACACTGATCAAAATTCCTAATTAGTCACTATTTTTCTTAGTTGAAATATATTTTAGAACACATGTAGTTAAGTGATAGGTATTTTGTTTTGACCAATAGTTTGTAAAATAGTTTTTTTTATTTAAATTGTTATATCTTTAGAGAGTTAACCTCCTTTTATATAAAAAACATGAAATGTGCTGATAAAACACATAACATGAATCGTGGTACGCTTAAAGACATAAACTTCTTAACTTGAGATTGGTAGGAAATAATATAAAAAAGCCATACAAATGTGACCCATTTATTGCCAATGTTCCGAACGTCTATAATAAAATGAAACGTGAATAATCCTAAATTACCTCATGTTAATTGAATATCGTTTGAAATTCAAATTACGTGGCCCGCCTTAATTTCATTAAGCGATGGGAAAGCTTATATTAGCATGATTTTATAAATGATATTTTGTCAATAAAACATGTTCAAAAACATTTTTTACTGAAAAAATGCAATAACCTGTTTAAATTACCTATTAAATGTTTTAATATTACAATATGCAAAGTTTTTAAGCCGAAATGAAGGTTTTATTTCATACCCCAGCCAACCCCGATTTCTCTTCTTAGAGAAGGGGTTGGATGGGTGTATGAATGTTACTACTCGGACCACGTAATGAAGTAACTGTAATTCAGTGTTAACCATGTTGACATTAAATCTTTAGAAAATTTCTTTTGCAGACACATTGCAGTGGTAAAGCCAGTAAAAGATGTTCTGAAAATAATTTTTATTAACAGGTTTTAGAATTAGGAACATCGAAAGCTGCACGAATTCAATTAAAGTACTTAACATAATCCTAAGTACCTAATTGTATATAAGTGTTACAAATCGATATTGTTATTTTTACTGGTCCTTTGAGACCAACGAGATCAACATAGGTGGCTCATCACACAGCTTGCAATTGCCTCACCACACAGCAAATAATTCGGGCATTATTTTCTGTGTGATGAGGCAATTGCAGTTGTTTTCCGATGAACGCAGATAAAAATACATCAAACCCTTAACATAGTCTTAGGTGGATACTTAATAATTTTGACTAGTATATACACATTTATAAAACCTGATCTTGTTTGTTGTTTGGTCGTCGGTTCTACAGTTAGATCTTATTGTTTTAAACAAAAGTGTGTATATATAGCATGTCACAAACATTTAACTAACGATACAAATGCGAACAGTGTATAATGGCAGGTGAACGGCGTATAATGACATGTGAATAGGTATAATGAATGGGGAACAGCGTACAGTGACATGCGAACAGAGTATAGTGGCATGTGAACAGGTAAAATGTTTGGAGAACAGTGTACAATGACATGTGAGCAGCGCATAATAGCATTTAAACAGCGTATAATGACATGTGAACAACATATAATGACATTAGAACAGCAAATTATAGCATGTGAAATGCGCATGACATGTGAACGACGTATACTGACATGTGAACAGCGTATAATGACATGTGAACAACATATAATGACATTAGAACAGCAATTTAATAATAACATGTGAAATGCGCATGACAGGTGAACAAGTATAATTACATGTGAACAGTGTATAATGACATGTGAACAGCGTATAATGGCATTTGAACAGCGCATAATGTGATTTGAATACACTATAATGAACTATTAACAGCGTACAGTGTAAGATGGTCTTTTAACCAAGAACAACTCGTTTAATGGTGTTACGTAATACGAACAGCGTATACTGGATTATGGATGTGTCAACCACGGATAATGAAACATCAGTCCAGCCTCTAGAGTGGCGTTCTGCAATTCTGGATACATCTTGAGGTGTTTCTAATTACGTTTTTATGTATATATTTTTACAATAACATATACGTGTACGTTTCGTAATTTCTCAGGATATGAACTTTATTGTTAGAGATTTCCTTTTGATGGGATGTATTTCTATTGACACTTAGTTCTTGAGCTGGCTGTAGACCCCACTTCCCCCCTCTCTCTCCCCACAAAGGGGGGATTTTGTAGGGTATGATTTTCTGAAAGAACCTACATTAAGCTCCAAAATGAGACATGTGTGCTATCTGAGCGTTGGGGCTTTAGTGAGTTTTGGTGGAAAACGTTGCCTTTTTAGACAAAAATCGCCGAAATCTGGAATTATTTTTTAGAAAAAGAATGGAATATATTAGAACCAATTTGAGTTGATAGAATCTTTTCTCGGAACGCATCTATACATGTCCCACAATATAATTTATGGGTCCGATACTTAAATATTGAGATTTTGGGTTATTTTTTTAAAAAATTGAATAAAATCGCTGATTTCTGTAATACATTGGGGGTATTTAACTAAAAATTAGAAATATATCTAATACAATAGAAAAAAAGAAATAGTGTAATCTTTTTGGGCAGAGTAAGGTCCAGTGATTAAATAGAAAAAAGTTCCAAACCGCATGATGTTTGGAAATGCCTTAATTATGGGCGAAAAATGTGTATTTCCGTCAAAAATCGACGGAATCTGGAATTATCTTTTGAAAATAGTTTGAACATAAACTTATCAAATTGAAGCAATAAAATGCTGCGCACTATACATATCCAAGTCATTTATTGTATCAGATATAACATATATGCTTAAGTATTTATATTTTAGGGCAAAATATTGAAAAAATGACTAAAATCGCTGATTTTTGTAATGCATTGAGGTATTGGGAAAAAATTAAAAGTGCATAGAAAGAACGGAAAAAATGTTTATAACATTTCTGCAGTCCAATGTGCAATAATATACCCGAAAACCCATAAGAAGGTGGTAAATGCTGCTTTATTTTGTTGGAGGAAAATGTGTTTTTAATGAAACATAAACGAAATCTGGATATTTTCTTCAAAAAGTAATTTAAACATACATGTTACAACGACATATCGCCAGATGAGAGAAAAAAATGCCGACTTTCTTCTATGGAACATTCCTACTCTCACCTGGCGATATTGCCATTGACCCATCATATGTTTCCAAGGAGTGCATGGCACGCTGACATTTTATTTGCTTTTATAAGCAAACAAGCCTGCTCTAGCTGATACCTTATGGGAATTTGTTAAAAACTGACATGACAGAACCTCCCGAACAAATACAACACATCATGTACTAGTACTTGAGCTGGCTGAGGTAGACCCCTCTCCCCCATGGGGGAATTTGTAGGGTATGATTTTCTGAAAGAACATACAATAAGTTTCAAAATGAGACAGGTGTGCCATCAATTCTGAGCGTTGGGCTTTAGTGAGTAACGTGCATGTAAACTATGTTACCTTACAATTAAAAAATCAATGTACATTAAAAACGTTGAATATAAATTAAATCAAAACCAAGTGAAACATAATACATGTACTTTTATAAATATAAGTTGAGAAGCGCTTCAAACTTAATGAAACTATTCTGTAATTTACGTTACACCACATTCATTACCAAAAAAAACTTATTTTTAGTGCAAATAGGTTGCTGTAAAAACTGGTGTTAGTCTGTAAGTAAGGGTTTCTATATATCAAAATGTTAATTAGACTGTGTATAATATGCATATGTATACTAGCCGAAATTTAGGTGTAACACAATAAAAATAAATCAAACATGGCATCCAAGTTGTCCCGTTGTGTCACAAGATCTGTAGGTCGGCCCAGCAGCCGTCGGCCGAGGGTCGCTCAACGTTATTTCTCTATAACTATACTGTATATAGCTCTAGGTGACTAGTTCGAGGCCCGAACTCAGGTAGTCCTCCCACAGATACGGTCTAGCGACCGAGTGCCACGCGTAGTGGAGACCTTTGCCGAGGCTGGCCACCGTTCCCGTTGAGTCACAAAACCTGTGGGTCGGCCCAGCGGCCGTCGGCTGTGGGTCCCTCAAGGCTATTTCTCTCTATATAACTATACTGTATATAGCTCGAGGTGCCATGTTCGAGACCCGAACTCGGGAAGCCTTCTCCCTGATACGACCTAGGGACTGAGTGCCACGCGTAGCCAAAACCGTTGCCGACGGCTGATCACCGTTCCCGTTCTGTCACAAAACCTGTGGGTTGGCCGAGCGGCTATCGGCTGAGCGGCTTTCGGCCGAAGGTCGTTCAACGCTATTTCCCTCTATATAACTGTATATAGCTCTATGTGCCATGTTCGAGACTCACCCTGATAAGGCCTTGGGACCGAGTACCACGCATAGCGGGCACCTTTGCCGACGGCTGGCTACCGGTCCGGTTGTGTCACAAAACATGTAGATCGGTCCAGCGGCCATCGGCCGAGGGTCGCTCAACGCTATTTCCCTCTATACATATATAACTATACTGTATAAAGCTCTAGGTGAGTTACGAGGTTCGAGACCGGAACTCGGGTAGCCTCCCCCCTGATACAGCCTAACCTAACGATTGAATGCCACGCGTTGCCGGGACCTTTGCCGACGGCTGCCCACTAGTCCCGTTGTGTCACCCAATCTGTATGTCGGCCCAGCGGCTGTCGGCCGAAGGTCGTTCAACGCTATATCCTTCTATATAACTGTATATAGCTCTATGTGCCATGTTCGAGACTCGAACTCGGGTAGCCTTTCCCCTAATATGGACTAGCGACCGAGTGCCACATGTACTGGGGACCTTTGCCGACGGCTGGCCACCGGTCCCGTTGTGTCGCAAAATATGTGTTTGAGTCGCCCAGTGGCCGTACGCATAGGGTCGCTCAACGCTATTTCTCTATTTATAACGTATACTGTATAAAGCTCTATGTACCATGTTCGAAATGCCGGTAACGTGGTAAAGTCCAAATCGCCAGTTGGTACAAGTACATGTTCCAAAATACTCTACACATAATGGGCTTTCAGAAAAATAGGATGTACTAAATTCCCCCTGGGGTGAGGGTTACTCCTACTAGCTTACAGTCAATTATTCTATTGTACCGCTATTATATATTTTTCTAGATTTTAACCCAATACCCACAACGGATTGCAGAAATAAGTGATTTTAGTCCTTTTTCCAACATATTTCAGCAGATATGTTATATATAATGCAAGGAAACACTTGAATACGTATGCTGTGCAACATTATATTACTTCAATTTGATAAGTTTATGTTAAAAGTATTTTCAAAAATAATTTCAGATTCCGTCGAATTTTGACAAAAATACACATATTCGCCTAAAAATTAAGGCATTTTCAAGCATCATACTGTTCGGGACCTTTTTCCACTTAATTATTGGACCTTTTTCTATCCAAAAATGTTACAATGTGTCCTTATTCAATTGTATTAAATTTGTTTTTATATTTTAACCCAATACCCCAATGGATTACAGAAATCAGTGATTTTTTGTCATTTTTCCAACATGTTGCCCTAAAATGCCAATATTTGAGCACATATGTTACATATTGTGTCAGGAAAAACTTGAATATGTATGCTGTGCAACATTATATTGCTTCAGTTTGATAAGTTTATGTTCAAACTAATTTCAAAAAACAATTCCAGATTCCGGCGATTTTTGACAAAAATACACATTTTTCGCCCCATGCGGTTTGGGACTTTATCCTACTTAATTACTGGATCTTACCCTGCCCAAAAAGGTTACAATATTTCTTTTTTCTATTGTATTAGATATATTTCTAATTTTTAGTTAAATATCCCAAATGTATTACAGAAATCAGCGATTTTATTAATTTTTTTAACATTTTTACCCAAAATCTCAATATTTAAGTTTCGGATCCATAAATTATATGGTGGGACAAGTAGAGATGCATTCCGAGAAAGATTCCATCAATTCAAATTGGTTCTAATATATTCCATTCTTTTTCTAAAAAATAATTCCAGATTTCGGCGATTTTTGTCTAAGAACGCAGTGTTTTCCCCCAAAACTCACTAAAGACCCAACGCTCAGATGGCACACATGTCTCATTTTGAAACTTACTGTATGTTCTTTCAGAAAATAATACCCTACAAATTTCCCCCTGGCGGGTAGGGTTTCTCCTACTAGCTCACAGCCTTACTGTCTTGTTGTCTCGTCATTTTGAGCGCTGAAGACAGGATAATAACGAGGTTGTGTACACTTAAAATCGATTTAAGGTAACCAGTGGGACTTATTGTCTACTAACCGTTCCAAATCGGTAAACCTGTCTTCACCACTCATTGTGTTGTGTATTGTCTTTCTAGCTCGACTATTCGAAGAATAAGAGAGCTTAATATGTAATCACGCCGGCGTCGGCGCCCTACATCAAGGTTTGCGTGTAAGCTGTGTTTACAAGAAAATGTCTCTTACATTTCTTATCCTAGCAAAACCAAATTTGGCCATGGGCTTCCTTATAGCATTATCTTATGGGATATATATCTGTGTTATTTTTGGTCAATTCTTACACATATAGCTATGTTGCGTCCCCCCACCCCACCCACACACCCCCCTTCCCCACCTCCCCACATACACACGCATCCCCCGCCCAATGCGATGTTTATTTACATATTGCTGTGTTGTTTTAGTCAATTCTTACACATATTGCTATCTTATGCTGCCCTCGCAACCGCCAACCCCCGAAAGACGATTTCCATTTTCCATCCGATCTGTTGTGCCCCCGTCTCACCACCCCACATCCCACAACCATCCCCCCACCTCATCATCCCGTCTCACCACCCCACATCCCTTAACCACCCCCCACCTCACCACCCCACATCCCACAACCACCCCCCACCTCACCACCCCACACCCCACAACCACCCCCCACCTCACCACCCCACACCCCACAACCACCCCCCACCTCACCACCCCACATCCCACAACCACCCCCCACCTCATCATCCCGTCTCACCACCCCACATCCCTTAACCACCCCCACCTCACCACCCCACATCCCACAACCACCCCCCACCTCACCACCCCACATCCCACAACCACCCCCCACCTCACCACCCCACACCCCACAACCACCCCCCACCTCACCACCCCACACCCCACAACCACCCCCCACCTCACCACCCCACATCCCACAACCACCCCCCACCTCATCATCCCGTCTCACCACCCCACATCCCTTAACCACCCCCACCTCACCACCCCACATCCCACAACCACCCCCCACCTCACCACCCCACATCCCACAACCACCCCCACCTCACCACCCCACATCCCACAACCACCCCCCACCTCACCACCCCACACCCCACAACCAACCCCACCTCACCACCCCACATCCCACAACCACCCCCCCCACCTCACCACCCCACATCCCACAACCACCCCCACCTCACCACCCCACATCCCACAACCACCCACCCCCACCTCACCACCCCACATCCCACAACCACCCCCACCTCACCACCCCACATCCCACAGCCACCCCCACCTCACCACCCCACATCCCACAACCACCCCCCACCTCACCACCCCACATCCCACAACCACCCCCACCTCACCACCCCACATCCCACAACCACCCCCCACCTCACCACCCCACATCCCACAACCACCCCCCACCTCACCACCCCACATCCCACAACCACCCCCCACCTCATCATGACAACAACTCCAATGCTTTTCTTTTTTACATATCTTTATGTTGTTTTGTTTTATCAATTTATCAATTTATTTCGCCCCCATCCCAAAACCATACCCCACCCCATCAGCATCACCACTCGAATGTGTTTTTTTGTTGTTTTTTTACATATGTCTGTTGTTTTGTTTTATCAAATCCCACACCCACCCCACCATCTCCCAGTCATCCCCCACCCCATCATCACCATCACCCGATTTTTTTGATTTTTTTACATATCTCTGTGTTGTTTTGCTTTATCAATTTATCAACATGTTTCGCCCCCACCCACAACCATCATACCACCCCATCATCACCCCACCCACAACCATCCCACCACCCCATCATCATCACCACCCACAACCATCCCACCACCCCATCATCACCACCACCCACAACCATCCCACCACCCCATCATCACCACCACCCACAACCATCCCACCACCCCATCATCACCACCACCCGAATGTTGTTTTTTTTCATTTTACCTTCCATTATTTGGATATGAAAATTTAAATTTGAACGCAATCAATTACATATAAAACAATGTAGTCTATATTAAATTCAGATACACAGATGAAATATCAATAATAAAAAAACTGAAATGAAGCCACAATAAAAAATTGCTAGATTCTCATCACTTTCCTCCCCGAGTTGCCTTTCGACCACAAATATCTTTAAAATGACAGCAATTTTGGAATAAAACTGTTAAAAATAAAAAATAAAATTTCACACCCTGCTCCAAATTTTACTATATATGTTTATGAGATTCTAACAATAATTTAACATTGGCCCAACTTTCTATACCCGCCCGCCACAACCCCACCCCACATTGTTTTAGTCTTGTTTTCTGGTGGTATATACTGGCTATATAATTTATTATTCTCTGAAAAATCGAATAGTCGAGCTGCGCTGTTCTCCGACAGCTCTTGTTCATTGTATAGTTGATTTGCTCTTTGTTTGTGATACAGTGCGGATCTACGGTGCGTGCTGTGATTTATATGGGACCAGTCTTCTCGTGTTTTAATCTTTAATATTATGGATTTCATATTCATTTAAAAAGTTTATACATGCGTGTAATTTACCAACCGAATGTAGAAGAATACAACTTAACTTTTTTTTTTGAAAAGCCGGTAAATCGTATAACAACAGCACCTTAAAAACACACATCAAAACATGGTCCTCAACTTATTTTGAGGAGTATAGGTCAAAAACACTTAATAAACTGTAAAGTAATGATCAGTAATAACCCTTTACCTGTTGTTAACCAGTATTCCGGTTTCTCGCAAATTATGTCAATAACGTAGGAATTTAGTGTTAAAATATATATTCATTTGGTTTCACAAACACAAAAATCCATCTGGATTAAAAGAACACACTTTTTTTGTATATGAATCATTTAGCGTATATAGAAGCATCACTCCTAAGGGTTAAGATATGCAAGATACCAATATGTGACCTAGTTATTGATGCAGATCATTATATACACTCGGCGAAAATAATATGTGGTTCAGTACACCTAGACCATTATATTATAAAAAAGACACCTTCATTTATTCAGTGACGTTTATTATGTATTGTTGAAAAGGTATCCCATTTTAAGATGACAGATCGGTATTTATATACTGGCGGGCAATGAAAACGCACCGTTAACTCCATATATTTATGTTGTAGGATTATTCGCAAACTATTTGGAATAAAACTGTTGAAACAATATTGTTTTATTGTTTAAGTATTTAATCTTGATACCTACTCATAAAAATAAAACTGTTCCATTATATTTCAACCTGAATTAATCTGTCTGTTAATCAATTCCAAATCTCACTGGCATTTTTATTGTTTGACTTCTGACAGTATTATGCAATGAATATTTCCGAGAAAATGATTTCTTTTCACTGAAGAAACTCGGAAATGCACAATAATTAGGAATGTACTAAATCCAGACATGCTCGACGAAAGTGTTAAATCGACTCGTTATATGGATTATATCATATTTTATCCAAAATGCCTCAAATTCTAACTTTTAAAAGGACACACGGCAATCTTGAATTTTTTTTAAAAACTCACGGCGCTTAACTTGCATTTGTTCAATCATTAAATATTAACTGTTAAAATAGTTCAAAGCAAATTATTATTGCATATTACTAAATTTTTATAATATTGCACCAATAAAAAATATTAAATATATTTAAAACTTTGGTAAAATAGTGAAGGAAATTGAAATCTCAGTTTTTTATTTAATTATATGCAAGCAATTTTAAAGTCAACATGACGCAGTATAACTAAATCGAGAAGCATTTTTTAATGTTTGAATACAACTCAAGATTGCCATGTGTCCCTTTAAAAGGATTCGTTTTGTGGTGCGTTTTCATTGACCGTGAGTATAAAAGGATTCGTTTTGTGGTGCGTTTTCATTGACCGTGAGTAAAGGGACACATGGCAATCTTGATTTTTTAAAGTTAGTTTTTTTTACATAACTTGCATTTGTTCAATCATTAATAATTAAAAGAACAGTACAACACAAATTGTTTTTTCATAATACTAACTGGTGATAATATTGCACCAGTAATATATTTAAACCTATGGTAGAATTCTAACAAAAATCGAAAACTCAAAATTTTATTTAATTATATGCAAGCAGGGTCGAAGTGAAAATGATACTGGATAAATAAATCGAGATGCTAATTTTAATGCCTGAGGATAAGTCAAGACTCTATTCTACCTATACCTTTAAGATATCTTATCGGTCTTATGGCGGAGGAACTATAAACCTTACACACACACATTTGTAATGCCTGATAAAATCTTCATCCCTTTAATGCAGACTATAGAACTTAATAAATGTAAACAGGTAGATAAATACAGGTAGATAAATGTAAATGTAAACAGGTAGATAAATACAGGTAGATAAATGTAAATGTAAACAGGTAGATAAATACAGGTAGATAAATGTAAATGTAAACAGGTAGATAAATGTAAATGTAAACAGGTAGATAAATACAGGTAGATAAATGTAAATGTAAACAGGTAGATAAATACAGGTAGATAAATGTAAATGTAAACAGGTAGATAAATGTAAATGTAAACAGGTAGATAAATACAGGTAGATAAATGTAAATGTAAACAGGTAGATAAATACAGGTAGATAAATGTAAATGTAAACAGGTAGATAAATACAGGTAGATAAATGTAAATGTAAACAGGTAGATAAATACAGGTAGATAAATGTAAATGTAAACAGGTAGATAAATGTAAACAGGTAGATAAATGTAAACAGGTAGATAAATACAGGTAGATAAATGTAAATGTAAACAGGTAGATAAAGGTAGATAAATGTAAATGTAAACAGGTAGATAAATGTAAACAGGTAGATAAATGGTAGATAAATGTAAACAGGTAGATAAATGTAAACAGGTAGATAAATGTAAACAGGTAGATAAATGTAATTTTACAGCTTAACACTAGAGACGCTTTACTTAAACCGATACCAACTTACAGATATGAATAAGTCACGAGTGAAGTAGTTTCAATTCAAGGAACGGCCAATAAGTCGGTATATAAGCCTGAAAAAATAATCGAAAAATATCACAATTTTTTTAGCCGAATATATTTCATAAAAACAAAGAATTTGAACAAGGGACCTTGCATTTTTATTTGTAGCATGAAGGTTTTACCACTACACCACGGAAGCTGGTTGGTATGTAATAGCAATAGTCATTACATAATAACTATAGCACACACAAACTAATCATCCCCTAAATAAATCGAAGTACTAAAAGTACTGAGAATGCAAATTTTGAAAGGAAACTTAAAGACTGTATGACTATTTGCACGATTGCTGGACATTTAAAATTTCCATCAATTTGACATAGTTTTAGCCAAATTGGCGATCTTGGGTGACCTACAAAAATCTTAGAGGGTCGATCCATTCCAAATATATAATATTGTGATCAATTGTCATTAAACTGTTTCAAATCTAGACTAGAATATTATTTTATGAAATTGCTGATGGATAGACAGATATGTGTTGTATGGCCAAACTGTCACTCAAGATGACCTCCATGTCTAAAATTATGTCATTTACAGAGTGGCGTGTATTAAGTAGTCTTCCGGGAACAAGATGCACAAGAGGGCTTGCCTTTATCACCCTACTGGCTTGAATAGTCTAAGGCCTACTGGAAAACAATTTTTTAAAAACTCAAAGGCTAGATAACTCTGATGTGTCTAGTCTGATGCAACTGGTCTTGAACTTGTCCAAGTTCAGTGGCGTAACCTAGAAAACGCCTTCTGCTGCAGGGACAAATAACGTAACAAGAGGCACCACGCGTTGATTCAACTCCCTATGTCTGTCTCACAAATTGAAAATAAACTTTACTATAGTATTTACTAAAAAATACAAATACAAATTTATAGGTTGAAGAAAGAATTGAAATTGACTAGAAGTAAATATAAGGGTAAAAGTGGCCATATTTTTGATAAAAACAACAAACAACAACAACAAGAAACAGAACAGAACTTAGCTAGACGAAGTAAGTTAAAATGCCACAGCCATGATTGTGCAGTTTCATGATTTAGTGGATTTCGTAATACATGTTTACAAAACATTAAATTTTTTGTAAGTACAGTGCCCGAATTTACCAAACATTACTGAGAAAATGAATAGAGTCCATAATATATTTTTGAAAATGGACATAAAACATTTTTTAAAATATGCATGCAAATAAAAATAAACATCAAACAAAATGCTACTTGTTATTATGAATGAAAACTCAGATAATCTGGAGCGTGACACTTGTTATGAATGAATACTGATAATCTGGAGCTTGACACATGTTATGAATGAAAACTCGGATAATCGGGAGCTTGACACATGTTATGAATAAAAACTCAGATAATCTGGAGCTTGATACTTGTTATGAATGAATAGTTTTGATCAGAACCTGGACAAACACGGGCTTTCCAAATTAGATGACGTCATGACGTTACAACGGTCAGTGATGTGGCCATTTTGGATGACGTCATGTTGTTAAAACTGTCAGCGTTGACTGAGACAAACACTGATTGATTCAACTGCCGACGGCAGGTGACTCTTATATGGGTTTTATATCTGTCTATGGTTAACAGACTATGACTCATTTAAGTGGCAATAAGCATGCTTTACAACTTGAATTCCTAGAGAACTCGTCTGAAAAACTTGAATGGTATAATCACATATTTTGTAGGCCTAATGTTGAAAGGTTACCATTTCACTTGCTGAAATGACGTTTTCGTAAACGACTTGAAGCCTCGATTTATGAGAAAAAATGTAGGTTATCCGCCAGATGGCGATGAGGAGGCGTCTGAATGCAAGTTGATAAATCGAAACCAAAGTTTTGAGACGGAATCTTAGTTTAAATAGTACTACACCAGCATGGGTATTTACATGTGCGAGATGATACATCTTGAGGGTCATTACCTGGTACAGGGAATACCGTGCTAGGCAAGCTTTTCCAGGAAAGAGGCCCTTCCATTGCACGGGTACGCAATGGCTGATGCTTGGGGAATGCTTGACTGGTACAGAGAACCCCGAGGCCCTTCCATTGCACTACGGCTGGGCCCATAAGTCTTTGTTATGTATATGTACAGTAAAATCCACGTGGTGTGGGTGGTCACTTGGACGGCACTCTAAATTGTAAATATTTGTAAATGACTAAACGTACATATGTGTAGAAGAGACTTAGGAAACAAAAAAAAAAGAAGTTATTTTGCATCATAACATATGCTACTAAATATGCAATATTCTCAAGAATTCGCCATGGCTCAATGGCATGCACTTTGGACTGTTAATTAGAAGGTCGTGTATTCGAGTCACGAATCGAAAGAGGCAAAACAAAACAAAAATCTAGTAAATCACTATGCTAAATGTGCAGCTCGATGTCTATGGTAAATGACCCTACGTTAAAATTGATCGCTTGATTTCGCCATGAGCTGGTGAACATGACGTTAGAAATAAAGACACGCCTACAAAGAATTCGAAAAAAAACGATTAAAACTCAGTTTCTGCAGCTTTAAGGACCTATTTTCTAACGCAAAACGGTCATTGAAAAAAGCATGATAAGCTTGCTTATGTACTGCTTACATGCTACACGATCAATAAGCTCAAGTATATGAATTGAAACCCCTAGTAAAATGTATTTCTTGATCTTGAAATAGCATTGTTATAATGAACAGTATCTAGGGTATAGCAGTATATAATACTTTGAACTTAACTTTTATGAAGACAAAATCAAAAATTTAGCAAGTTAACTGTACTAAATACAAAAATGTGTTCATTCATTCATTGTTTATAGAACAAAAGAAATTAAAAAAACAAAAAAACAAAATCTATTTAAAAAACTCCTTTTATGTTTTAATATACTTAATATATTGACTTCATGCAAAAGAGGTATTGACAGGACCTCATCATCTGATACAAAATTGAATTACTCCATTTTCTCATGCAATTGTATGTCCTCATTTGCAACTACCTAAACAAATGCTCTAACCTCGACATCCCCCCCCCCCTCACCACCCCACACCCCACCCCGCCTCCCCTACTCCCCTATCCCCTGAATACAATAGGCTCTAAATAGGTTTTTAATGACCTATTTCGAGCCTATTGTATTTAGTGGTGGAGAGAACTTGTCAATCACTACAAGACATACATTTGCACGAGAAAATGGTGTTATTACATTTATATCAGATTATGAGGCTATTCCAATACGACTTTTGTATAAAGTCAACATATAAAACATAAAAGCAGGTTTTTCAATAGTTAATAATTTACTGCTATCCCCTAGCTACTGATCAATATAACACTGCTATTCAAAGAAAAAATTACTCGGGTCTCAATTTGTCTTGCATACCGGATATGGTTATATATCACAGGAACATAGTTTATTATTCTACAATGCATATATACAACCTCATCTTAATCATTGTTGTGTTATTTGAGGAAACTCTTCTAATACCAATGTACATAGAATTTCTAAATTACAAAGAAGAGCATGCAAAATTACACAACGTGATGCATATATTAATATTGAAACTGCGCGTATTTCACTATACATATCATTCGAAGAAATTTGTTTGTTTTTTTGTTTTTTCAAAAGGCTAAAAGCATGTATAAAATAGCGAATCAAATGTCCCTGCAATATCTAAGGGACTTCTTTTCATATGAGAGTTAATGAGAACAATACTTCAATGCAACTGAGATCAAATACAACTAGCAATTTCATAATACCTAAGCCAAATAACTAACTATATCCTATTCCGGAACTTTGGTATGGAATAATATCCCACTCGAAATTAAAAACTCTACATCATTGAATATATTTTCCAACAAATGCGTGAAATGGGTAAAAAATAAAAATCGATTCTAAATCTAGCATAGTCTGGTTTGCTTTTACATATTGTTAATTTCATGGGTAGAAAGCAGTAATGATGTACACTAGTCAAAATTGCTAACCGATCACTTGTTATTTACTTATTTATTTGTCTCAGAAAAATAAATATATGTGAAATTGGAAATAAATGTATTGAAAAATGTTCTATAAGTAATCACATCAGTAAAGCAAAGTGTTTTATGAATTTCAAAGAAGTTTATTTTATCGAAATTCATAGATACCAGTAATTTCAAAATTTACAAAAATCAATATCGCGTATGACCGCCGTTTGCGCGTACAACAGATAAACAGCGTTGTCACATGTAATGTATGTAGTTATGTAGAAAACGCTGAGGTATGTTAATCCAAACATTGACTATGTCCCTTGTGAGGTCAGCAATATTTTGTTGCCTTGGTAACTGTCGCACACGACGGTCGATTTCGTCCCACACATGTTCGATTGGAATTAAATCCGGACTACATGGCGGCCACTCCATTGTTCGAATGTTGTTGCCCTGAAGTAGCTGATGGGTAGTTCTTGCAGTATGGCAAGGTGCATTGTCTTGCATGAATGTCATCCCACAGTTAGCGCGAATATGGGGAATAAGCGTTGGTCGATGTATTTGTTGCTAGTATTGGTCTGCGATCAGGTTTCCTCGAACAACCACCATATCAGTTTTAGTGTGCAAACTAATACCTCCCCAAACCATCACTGACCCTCCTCCAAAATGAGATCTTTCGTTGACGCAATTATCCGAATATCGTTCCCCAAGTCGTCGATAAATTCGCTCTCTGCCGTCGGACTTCTGAAGATTAAATCTGGACACATCTGTAAAGGCGACATTTGCCCAGTCTGCTCTGCTGAACCTCAAATGCCTTCTGGCCCACTGAAGCCGAATTCGCCGGTGTCTTCCAGTCAATACTAATCCCACAAAATGTCTTCTCGCTCTCAATCCCATGATCCGTAGTCGATTTCGTACTGTTTGATCACTCACGTTTCTATTATGGACGCCTATTACACGTCTGGCAGTATCTGTCGCTGTTATTCTTCTATTACGAAGTTATGTTACAAGGATGTAGCGATCTTGACCTGCGTTGTCACACGTCTTTTTGGCCTTCGGTGAAGGTCATCAACACTTCCGGTGCGATTGTACTTGAGCCAAAGGTCGTGAATTGTTGAAAAACTTCTGTTGACTGTTCTGGCTACCTATAAATATAAAACAACTCATTCTTGCGATTTTTCAGAGATAATGAACATGGTTAGACAGAATCATGTACGAACGAACAAACGAAGTGACGGACGGGCGGACGGACAGACAAGTAAACTTATGAATAAACTAACCGGCCGGAAGGATGAGGAATATTATAATACACAATACCGGACTTGAAAAAGAGAAAATAAAACGTTGCAAAACCGATTAAATAAATTAATAAAAATGAACAAATTACGCAATGTCCTTTACCTGCCGAATCGAAGTACCAGCAATAATCATACCGACGGCCCGTCCACGCTCGTCCGTTGTCATCCGACGCATTTTTTATTTAATTTTTAGTAAGTTTTTGTTTGGGATTGAAACGATAAACAATTCCGAGAACACAAACACATGTTCAAATCTTACCTCGTGCAGCACGGGAGAATAATGCAATTTCGCGCAAAAATAAGTCACGAGACCGGAAGTGCGGATTTTGAAGTTACAAAGTGTAGTGATTCTTTTGTTTGCTGCTCATATTCATTTGTATGAAATATCAACTCAAAATATACAATATTTGATATAATATTTCAAATAATAAAATGACCGGTTAGCAATTTTGACCAGTGTATACACTATACAAATGTATCTATGTTTATTGTAGTATATGTATGTTTTATCTTGATTGATTTTAGACAGCGTTTCATTTTAAAATAGCACATTGTCATATGCTTCGATATATGGTCATAATGCCTAGATCTATTTGATAAATAACGTTTAATACATGTTGTATTATATTTGTAAATATGTTATTAAGAGATCCTCAAGAAAAACTGGCTATGCTAATCGAGTCACCCTCTATATTTAAATAAATTATTTACTAATAAGAAGAGCTCTAGGGCTGAGCCATTAGTGACCTCAGGGTTATGATGGGTGTAAAATTAGCCTAGCTCCATCAAAGATATCATATCTGCAGCATTTACATTACAGTTTCTCAGTTTCAGAAACTAGAAGGCCTTGTGTCGTCTGTCGTATGCTGTTATGAGCTTGGTTACAGGTTACAGTTTTATGAAAAGGAGCATACAATTTGCATTTGTTGTGTTAGTTTTTATTTTCTTGCCAACAAACCTATCGTTTCCTGACCTTCAACGTACTCAGCATTCTGTATCTTGCGGAATGCAATGCATATGTGATTCTCTGGCAGTGGGGCTCGCGTATATTTAACCACTCTGTCTTGTTGTTACAGTCATATATCGTACATGTCTTGTTACACCCAGCTGAGTACAGTCTAATACTATCCTTATGTACAGTCTAATACTATCCTTATAGGATTACATCTATCAAAATCTTTAAACTCTTTCAAAGTTGTAGACTTGAATTCTAGTTTTAACTCATTGATTAATTTCGTGATAAGTGCTCTAATAGTTTCTAGCGTATCACAGTCGAATAAGAAATGTTGCATACCCTCAATCCCAGCACTGCGCAGAAGGCAATTTGAGTTAACATCGTTTTGATTGAATGCAACTCTTTCAACAAAGATATATGTCCCAGTTAGTAATTTCATTTTCACCGGTAGGCGCGATAGTTCATGTGTTTATTCTATATTGGATAGATTCTTCCTGGAGTATACGCTTCTTTGTTCATAATTATATTTTAATGATTTGTAGAGATGTGAAGTACCCACTATATTATTTCTTGCGACTTGTGCTACTTGTTTATACACAGTCGTTTTCTCATTTGTGCTTTGACAATGGGTTGTTTAAAATTTGTATCTCCTAGTTCATATTTTTATAGTAAGTTCTTTATTTCTATAAGACAACTCGTACTTCTTAACGATTTGAGAGTTATCTGTCGTCTGGCATACTGGATTATAGCTGAAGACATATACTGTAACGCAAAAGAAACGCAACACGGGAATTTGCGCTATATATTGTATGTAAATATGCTGCTTTTAATCGAATGGTACATGGATACGTAAGACCTTACCTTTCGGAAAAAAAACCTAGAACAACACATAATACAGCAAAAGTATTCCTTCAAAGTTTCATTATTGACAGAGTACGCGTTTGGCTCAAGCATGTGAGCAAATTTAGGATGCAAAAATTTGCAAACTCTTTACGTTAAACCGGCTCAGTTTTTCATAGAACATTTATGAATTTGTAGTGTGATTAAAACTTCTACAACATCACAGTTGTGTCCTTTCTCTAACTAACTGCACTTTTTTTTTACAAAACATCTTGGGATTTCCTTGGAATATATATGGAATTAAGTGTTCAGTAGATACAGTATATAGCGTAAATTCCCGTGTCGCGTTTCTTTTTCCTTTCAGTATATATTGATGAGATGTAATGAGGTTTGAGGGTCAAATCCCGTCTTGCCAATTAATCCTGCCGATAAAAGACTGTAACAGGTTCTCCTGGCATTTTATATGTTTGCGTTTGTTGTATCTGTTAAACTATCATATATTGTTTCGATCTTTATAGTCCCGGATGTGTTGAGGATTTGACTTTTGGCATTTCCTTATTATTCATTGTGTAAGTTGTAGGTGCATGTATATGGATACATGTATGCATTCTGTCCTTTTATTATGTTTCATATGTTGCTCAACGATTACATTTTTTTCTGGTTGTAGTTTATATCTTTGTTTATGGCTTAAGTCATATGTCATATTGTTCAACACCAGAGCATCGTCTTGAGCTGTACAGCTTAATATTACTTTACCTGCGCATGCAGTCACTGGACACTCAGTATCTCCTACTTTCACACCTTATCCAGAATACTGGCGTGGCGCAGTCGGTAGCGCGGCGGATTTGTAACCGGAGGCCCCGGGTTCAATCCTCCGTGGTGCCACTGAGTTCCGTTGGTGTGTTCTTGGGCAAGACACTTACCCTTAGCCTCGTCCGTCGGATGGGGACGTAAACCGGGCGGTCCCGTGTATCGATCTATCCTCCGAGCACGTTAAAGAACCATAGGAATCTAATCGATAATAAGAGTAGGGCAGGTTCCCGGATTCCTATGTATCCTTCCCCTCTCTCTGGGGCGGCTCTAAATAAGCTATACTGTGTTGATGAGCCGTTAAACAACATTTCATTCCATTCCTATCCAGAATACTGCAATTAATCTATGTAATAACGGGTCCACATATATTTTATAACGGTCTGCACTCATAATACGTCCTTGCCTTAACCTTGTTCTGTTAAAAATGAGTCTGAAAGCATACCCTTCCATTTGTTGGCTGGGCTTGCATTTGTGTAAAGTCTGCTGTTGATAAGAGTGCAATGTGAATCATCAATCACTGATGATTTTTTTTTTACGATAAACAACATCAACAGCTGATTTTGCATCTAATACTACTAATATAAAGATGTTTTGTTCGTCTTAACAATCTCTGCGTGACTCTTCTACTAGCAATGCAGCGTTTATCGGAGAAGTTCATACAGAAAATCCTTTCTAATGAACATTGCTTCTTGTCCGTTTTGTTTTTATTCAGCTGCCGAAGGCAGCTGATCCTTATATGGGTTTTGTAATTGTCTATTGTTAACAGATTGTGAATCATATAGTTGGCGACACGCATGCTTTACAACTTGAATGTCTAAACAACTTGAATGGTATAAACATATATTTTGGAACGTTCAAATTTTCGTAGATCCGTCTACTCAGTGTAGAAGGCGGCAATGTTTCCGGGATGTTGATGTGTCCGGGATGTGTACGGAGCAGAATGAAATCGTAAGTGCAACTGAATTTAATCGCAAGTATAGGAATGGAATAAGTGCAACTCTTTAAAAGTATTTTCATGGATGAAGATCCATGACATTTATTGAATCCATGAATATATAACGACAAAGTTTAGCGTTATATCGGTTTTATTTATAATGCCAAAAAGAAGCGAAAAAGAGTCAAATCAGCTTGTCCACACTTAAAACTGATTTTTGATTTTTTTTATCTATTTGCATTTGAATGCATCAGAAAATTAAATTCTGATGAAGGCTGTCAAGCCGAAATGTTAAAAAGTATGTGTTGTTAATTTTGTTTAACTATCATTAAGGCTTATATTAATAAGACCTCTGCCAATTTTCACAGTGAACACTATTGACGCATCCATTGCGTAGGTGTTGCTTTTGATAAAAACAGCAACACTTATTTCAGCTTGATAACTCTCAGATTTTCATTAATTATACAAACAATTGTTTGCATTCCTATCAGTTCACAAGCCAACAGTCATGTTTAACTACTTATCGGCAGATTTTTTACGCGTGCGTAAAACCTTTCTTGTAAATAATATCTTGCATTGGTGATTTCCGCGTTTTCTAGTTATGCCCCGAAGGGAGGCCCCGAAAGGGAGGCATATTGTAGTCGCACCGTCCGTCCGTCAGTCAGTCCGTCAGTCCGTCCGTACAATCATGTCCGGTAAATAACGGTGGACCCTGTGAAAGGTGATATTCTCTTACATAGAAAACTTTTTCCTGTGCTACGGTTTTGGAAGATTTTTAACCAGTTGCATCATTCTTGGAAGTGTGTTGGAGTGGAGGTTCTCGGATATCCATAGGGTTATCTTGAAAAGTGAAGTCTATAGTAATTAACTATAGGTTCATCTTGGCGAGTAGAGTCTATGTTCGGATCTTCGTGGTTTTCATGTTGATGCCTTGTTTGTCACTATTGCATTTATTTGATTATATTGATATTTCAAGATTGTTTATTTGGTCATCAACAAATCAACATTTTGAAATTTTAGCTATGGTCATGTGAAAAGTTATCATGTTATTGCTGACTACTTTCTGAGACACTGACATAGTTCAACATAGTGACCCTGTGAGAGATTGGTTCCACTTGTAACTGCAGAGAGTGGGGTGGCATTCCACAGTTGAATGGCCCTTGGTGGAAATTGACCATGTGTTATACTGGAATGGATGTTTATCTCTAGTCTGTCGAGTTTGGTGCTGGATTTCTCCAAGACACTGTGCCTTATCGCCCGTGAATAGATTACTATGAGTTTGGGGTTGATCTCTTACTGACGTTACTTTTGTTCCTCCAACGTATTAAGATGTTTTACTTATTTAGCTAATTACTTCTGTGATATTCGTTTATTTACGCGGCGTCAAGTTGTGAGTTGTTAGACTGTTGTGAACTTGTATTAAGTTCATTGAATTCTAAAATTAGGTTGTGTGTGTGTGTGTGTGTGTAAGCGTGTGTGTGTGTGTGTGTGTGTGTGTGTGTGCGTTTGTGATAGGAATACCTTTTTGTGGTAATTTTTAGCGAAACAGTGGATGGGAAAACATTCATAAGTGTTGTGAACAGTAATAATAAACTGGTCAGACAAGTTACACTTCACTGAATTCTAAAATTAGATTGGGTGTGTGATGAATAGATGGGCCCTATTGGTTTTGAGGTCAGTAGGTCAAAGGTCAAGGCCACCATTACCTGATCATAAAAATCATATTGCACCCATCTTGACTCAAACGGTAGACTGGGGAATGGGGATGTGGTGGAAAATTGAAGGTCTCTGTATTATTTTAGTGAAAAGTCAGAAAAGGAGTGACATATTTGCTTCAACCACTTCTTCTTCAAAATAAAATCTCTTAAAGGTTTTGACATCATCTTACATTTAGTGTAGTTATTTTTCAGTCACGTGGGAATAACACTGCTTGACATGACGGCTGTTGCACTAGTTGATCCTCAAGACTGGAACGATATTGCTTGTTTAGTAACAACAGGTACGCATTCTGAACATGTCTGTTGTTGTATTGTGTAATGCTAAAAGTAAAAGTAGTTGGGTCAGCTAATCAAAGGAGGAGGGTAAATCACAGCCATGGGCCTTTATACAGTCAACTGCAGAAGAAAGCTGCCTGAAGGAAATAACGTGTCTTTTATCCTATGTATAGTAATAAATGGTTGTCTGTGACTTGATATGTGCATTTTTTTGCTATCAGACATTTGCAACCAGCATTTGATATCTTTTAGCTTGAGTTTTACCTTATGGACCATTGTGCAATGGGATTTTTATGACGAGCAAAGAGGAAAGTGTCGACGACTAAAGAGTCTTACGTTATAGCAGTGATGTCAACAACTGAATAGTAGCAGTGTCTCCTGAAGATAAATGCATTTCATCCATGTATAGTAAGTGGTTGTCTATGACTGATAGTGCCTTTTTTGTCAGATATTAACAACCAGCATTGGATAAGTACACAAACATCTTTTAGCTTTATTTTTTCCGTATGGACCATTGTGCAATGGGATTTTTATGACGAGCAAAGAGGAAAGTGTCAACGACTGAAAAGTCTTACGTTATAGCAGTGATGTCAACAACTGAAGAGGTCTGATATAATAGCAGTGATGTCAACAACTGAAGAGTAGCAGTGTCTCCTCAGATAAATGCTTCCATCCATTGTATATAAAGTGATTGTCTGTGACTGATAGTGCATTTTCTCTGTCAGACATTAACAACCAGCATTGGATGGTACAACCATGCATCATTTACAATGGGTTACACACGGATAAAATCGTTGGATTTGATTTCTTCAATAAATGGCACTAAATATGAACATACAGTATGAAACTTACCTTCTTATTTCCTTGCAGATGTGTCTAATTACAGTCCCTATCCCGCCCGTCATCATAACAGATGCTCACCATTTCAAAACCTAATGACGACAAGGTAACTTACATATTTTGAGAATCCAAACTCTATAGCCATGATACAAACGGCTTTAACCAACCAGTCCAAACCCCAAAACTGGAGCCCATGAAAAAACATATATAATTTTAATCGGCACATATTCGTTATGATATGACCTGAACACCTGGATAGAGGTGTGATAAACGGTTTTGTAGTGTAATATTATACAATTATGGACTTTTCAGCTGTTATACATGATGTGATATGCACCAAAAAAATCATTATTGACCGAGGCGATAGCCGAGGTCAATAATGATTTTTTGGTGCATATCAACATCATGTATAACAGCTGAAAAGTCCATAACTGTTTTATTATATAACCCTCAATTTACAATTATATAAAACAGGTCAATATCAAAAAAACAATTATATAAAACAGGTCAATATCAAAAAAACAGGTCAATATAAAAAAAACAGGTCAATATCGCTAGATATTTTTTCTAAAAAATTACTTTTTAGCCAATGAAAACGCGTCTATTTATAGGTTATATAATAATTGCCATTATTTGCCGGGTTTGTTTATTTAAATAATTCATATAAATAACTCGTAATTTTCCAATGGTTTGTAATACTATTTATTATACCTCACATAAAACTTCCATGCTAATCCCCATAGACAACAATGTGAAATTTCTTAGCATCTGACGCGAGGGTGATATTGCAGGGTGATAGTTAAAAACATTATCGCATGCGCAGCTTTGATGCGCATTGGTGTGAGTACTGTTCCGACGACGTCATCGTCTCAGACTACTGGTATGGTGAAATTGTTATTTTAAACTCATCATAACTCAAAAAAACTTTACCGATTTCAATAAACTACCACTCATTTCTTTAGTTATTTCCAATTCAATGATATAACTTTTTTCATAGCAACTTTTTTGAAAAAAATCTATATCCAGCAAAGCGTACTGAAAATGAACCTTACTTCGGCCCGAGGGGGTTTCGGTATAATTAAATAAATACACTTTACCTTAGCCTCGTCCGTCGGATGGGGACGTAAACCGGGCGGTCCCGTGTATCGGTCTATCCTCCGAGCACGTTAAAGAACCATAGGAATCTATTCGATAATAAGAGTAGGGCAGGTTCCCGGATTCCTATGTATCCTTCCCCTCTCTCTGGGGCGGCTCTAAATAACCTACACTGTGTTGATGAGCCGTTAAACAACATTCAATTCAATTCATGAGAGGGTGATAGTAAGAATGTTCACCCTTCGGATATTGATCATTACCCTCGGCTTTGCCTCGCGTGATAATGCAACACGTAAACAGAGTGCCATTGTGACATAAATGCGACATGATACTATTGGCAGAATACCAGGAAAACTGGCCATTATATCTTTATAAAACGTTTGTAGCGACTACTTCTTAAAAACTATAAGTGATCTTGATATGGGACTTTTTCTAAAATGATCAGCATGACATGATGTTGGTTTGTTGAAAATCATTTTGATTTGACGTTAAACATGGCTGCCAGCGGCCATCTTTGTTTACATAGTTACATGGTTATAAACACTTGTAGCGACTACTCCTCTGAAATTACTTTGACAAATGACGAGTTGTCATGAAACTTCACAGGAATGTTGCTTTTGATATCATTTATTGATCAGGTCGGCCGGAAATTCAAGATGGCCACCATGGCTAAAAATAGACTTTAAAAAAAAAAAGAATTGGCGACTACTTCTCAAAAAAAATGTGATATAGATTTGGAACCTTACCAAAAGGTATGTCGATTTATATGAGTACAATGGATCTATCAAACTACAACATTTCATATGAACGTCTTAGCTCACTCAGGTAAGAGTTAACATAATGATTTACCTACCATATCTGTAATTGTTCCATCTAAAAGTGAATTTTAGAAGAAAAGGTCCCAACAAAAAAATGTAGGGTCATCAGTTTGAAATATGGGTGGAAATCTTTATAAAATATTATATTGCGTTATTTGGATTGTATTAGTCCACAACTTTTACATTAAAGTTTTATTTAGGTGATCGACTGCGCTGAGGCGGGGCATCCGTGTCACATGAACACATTTTCTAGTTTATGCCTTGAATAATACATTTGACATAAAAACATACTGAAGTTCGCATAATATTTCTTATGTATACGTAAAATAATTCATACCATTACACTTTACTGTTGTAGGTTTTATTTTTCTTACCAAAGAATGTCTTCAGTGTGAAAGTCAGCAGCAGATGCAAGCACTTGATGAACTATTGTAGAAATACCAAGCATATCCTAAATCACTATCAGTAATTAATACACTGGAATAGTTTCATGTGATAGCGAGAGATGCTATGTCCCACTTCCTCTCGTTTTGACATTTTTGGAAGGTTTCAAGCTGTGGCATTGCTGTCGTGGTACAACTTTCTAAACGTGAGTTCTCCTCTGTGGTGATGTGGTAGAGTATATTCTACCCCAAATGCTATGGATCATCAAGACCATGATGACATTGTCATCCGTGCCATCGAGAGTGATTAATATAAGCTATAATAAAAGCTGTATAGCTTGTTTCGTAATTAATGTAAAAACAGTAAAGTTTATACATTTTATTTATGCGTAAAGTTTGAATGTCGAATGCAGGGCTAGGTTCGAATGTTGGAATGCAGTGCTTGGTCCCAATGTTGAAAGCATGGCTGAGTATGAATGGTGAATGCAGGGCTGACTTTGAATGTTGATTGCAAGGCTAGTTCAAAATGTTCGAATGTAGCAACGCAGGGCTAGGTCAGAATGTTCAATGTTGGAACGCAGGTCTAGGTCAGAATTTTGAAACGCAGGGTTAGGTCTGAATTGTGAATTTATGTTAATTTTCAGCTCTACTGGCCATCCGATCTTACCAAACTTTACCAGATTGTTAATATTAATGAAAGCTAAGAAAAGTTGGGAAAACAGCCATATCGGATTAGTAACATCGGAGTTAGGGCCCTTGATTTAGTTAAAAATGCTGTATTTTGCCTCATTAGGACGATAGGGCCTTCATTTGGCCAGATTTTGATGAAACTTTGCAGGGACGATCAGTACCATATCTAGTTATGCATATCGTCACCGTGTTCCAGTTGAATGATTTTTAGCGGAGTTATGGCCCTATAAGGTTTTCTTTGTCCGGTCTTTTTTCCCAAACCCTTGGTCGGATTTCAACGAAACTTTGCAGGGTTGTTCAGTACCAGGCATAGCACTGACTTCGTACACACTAGTTCTCCTGAAACCCTGGCCGGATTTCAACAAAACTTTGCAAAGATAATGGTACGAAGCCTAGTTGCGCATATCATCACTGTGTTGCGGTTAAATGAATTTTGGTCCATAAGGAGTTATCGCCCCATTATACATAAACTTTATCCGGACTATTGTTCCTGAACCTATGGCTGGATTCAGTGAAACTTGGCAGGAATGATCAGTACCAGGCCTTGTTGCGCATATTGATGTCGTGTTCCCCATCTCCTCTCCATATAGCCATTAGAGCGATATAATCCCTCTTGGGCCTCTTGTTTATGTGACCTTTTCTAACATATTTATGGATTTGAAAGGATTATTTGTTTTACTTATCTTTGTTTTAATAAGTAAAACAATAAATCGCTATAGTGGTGATCATTAAGCAATGTATGAAATGAATAATTGTCTTGGATCGATTTATGTAATACCCCAATATTTTTAATGAATAATTCCAGTATGTACATTATCAAAATAGTAATTTCAAATTGGTCTATGGAGAATCCAGAATTCTACTCTTTGTTATGATGAAACCTTTTAATTATATAATAATTAAAATCTAGTGTGAGTTTTTTTATTATAGATAAATATTAAATATTTTATTTAAAGTAAATTAAAAATCTTACCAGTGTAATGTTAAATTCTGTAAAGTTCTGTAAACTTTAAATCACAAACAAGTAGTGATGGACAATAGGTTGAAATTTACAACCGATCATCGGTTACAATCGGTTGGATGTAGCCAATCAATCATCGGTATTAATTGGTTAGTCAATACGAAGTATAACACGTGCATGTTAATGTGAGTTTCAGGCCTTGAACTTAAAATAATTTCTTCTGATTAAGTATGTATTCTTTCCTGTCATTGTTATTTCCTTTTAATCAGCAAAATAATTCTAATTGATAAAAATATGTTGATTTGTGTATATGCTCATTGTGTAACTGTGCAAATCCCGCTAGAGGCAGAGGGGTAGGAAATTTCGATTCTATGCTTACACTTTGTGAGCAATGAAAACAGTCGATCAATGAAAACAGCTGTTCCCTTGACCTGTTTAGTAAACAAAAAACAAGAACTTTCTTGCATGTCTTGTGACCCCACGTTTTCTGGTGATTTTTCAAGTGGAAAATTAGTTTTCTATATGAACATTACACTGTTGCATCCATACTTGAGATACATTTGCAGCAAATCATTAATGTGTGACACTTTAACATTTATGTCTATGGGGAAAATAATTAGTGGTTTCATACCTTTATTTAACCGTAACTTACGGCCTTTATTTAGCCGTAATTTACGGCTGAAAATCCGTGTTTGACTGTCGCTTGTATGAGTGAAACGGTACATGCGCAGTGAAGCAGTCTAAAATTACTACAGACGAACATTTTTTCAGAGTTAGTTAAAAAAAGAAAAGATCCGAAATAGTCCGAGTTACTGGCCGTTTTCACAGATCTACCAGCCTATTTGAGATTCGAAATGTAACAAATACGGAAATATCACCTTTTGTGGACAAACACATAACATATTAAATGTCGTTTTTCACTTCAGTTCATCCGAATGATGTACCGGGAACATTTTTTAGCCTGTATTCTAGTTGGTTAAGTACCATTCATAGCTAATGTTTATAAAAATACCATATCACCGACTTAAATATTTATTTTGTATCATGTAAGGCTATGGTATGAAAGATATATACAGATGGTTACAGTCCCACGAAGAAAAGTTGTTACCTCCCTTATAGTATTCTCCGCCATTTATATCAATGCCAGATCAGAACGTTCAAAACAAATGAGCGATAGGTGTCTACTCCGACTACTCCTTATATTCGTGTTACTGAGTGTTGAGGACAGGTACAGTATACTTTGTATTCAGCTGTGATAACCATATCGCTAGTCAAATGGTTTTATGTTTTGTGCCTTTACGTATGTGCTGTGATATGGGGTACAAATTAATTTATGTTGAAACAGACTAGCGAGTGTTGTAAACAAATCAGTATTGCCGTGTGTCCCTGATTATTTAACTGCTGGTTTGTGTGTTTGTTTCTATGGTGTTTCACGTCACTTTCAACACATAAAAGGTTTTATTATATACCTTACAATACTATAAATAATAACACATTTATGTAGGAGGAAAAAGTGTAACCGCAGCTCTAAACTAAACCGGAAGCGTGCACAATAACCGGTTATTGGAACGCTTCCGGATCCACTCGTACTTAAGGACGCAGTGATAAGATTTTTTTTTAATTCATATTTAAAGCTTCTTTGGTATAATTTAGATTCAAACTTATCAAAAAAAGGCTAGGTCACCACACTTTTTTCCCCACTAGACTTCATTGAAGAAGGTACATATTTCCATAGACATAGATTGATGTCTATGATATTTCTAACTTCAAAATTTCACTAAAAAGAGGAAAAATATAGTCATTGAACATTTTCACAATTGTTTTCATAACATTACGTTTATTGAAAAATAACAATTAATTTTCGATTGCTTATATACATATCTTTCAAATCATACAAAAACAATTGTAATCCTCATTCGTCTTTTTACTTTTAAAAGCAAACATATATGGACCGTACCCCACCCACTTTTGTTTTTACTGAAAAATTAATTCAAGATAAAAAATTATGTTCTAATGATCAACTTTTTTATAAACTTGTATATGTCAAGGTCCTATGATATTTCTTTTAAAACAAGCAAAACAATATATAGGTCTCCAGGCTTCTAATTATTTTTTATTAAAAATTCTTTAAATTACACCCATTTTGGAGTTATTTTGACGTTTTCAATGTAAAATACTGTACACACAATATTGACATGGAGATCGAAAATAATATTAGCTCAGTATCTACTTTTATATATGTATTCCACTACTGAAAAACAAAAATCTTATTTATTCTATAGCACAAGGATAAATCCTACTTAGAGCTACCCATACCGCCTATTTTGTTGACAACAAAAAATGATTACAAATGACGGAAAAAATATGGAAAAAAAAAATTGCTTAAAATTTGGTATGTTACCATCTTAAATCCTACATTATATCCATATCTACTAGAATGGAAAAAATGAAACAATTCAGTTGTCAAATAAAACTATGATTTAAAAAATAAAATGTTTAGACTTGAAGATGTCAAAACTTGCCCAGCCAACATCCTTAAGTCAACTAGTACTCATTTTGGTCAACTCGTACTCATGTATTGGTCAGCTCGTACTCATTTTGAAAAAAACTCGTACTCATTTATTTTTTGGTTGTTTGTTTATAGTTTTTTATAATAAAATTATAATTTATTATAATGAATGATGTTGTAATATTTAGTTGTACTATTTTTTAAAACATTTGTTCATGATTTTGATTAGGCCTAACAAAAAAATATGTGTGTTTCCGGTTTCCCGACCGACCCTACTTTTTCACCGCCGACCCTAAATATTTTTAGCAAAAAAAAAAAAAAAATTTAAAAAAAAAGGAAATATTACAATCAAACAACAAATATTTTATTCAAATGATAATTTTATTAGCCAGATTTGTTAAGCATCTAATCTGGATCCAAACTGTTTGCAAAGGTTATGAAGAAGATGCCTTAGTACAAAAATGGCATAATATATACGAACAATATATATAAAAAAAATATCTAAAAAAACAAACTTTTTCCTACCTACCTACCCTAACTTTTTGACAGTGTGAAACCAGAAACACACATATTTTTTTTAGGCCTTACGATCCCTATATTTTTTCTATCTTTCATGTGTCTGATAAATACTATGTTCAACGCACCTACCTAGTTGTAAATTAATTTGATACCTGGAATGTATCAATTTATTATAATGCATTATGATAATGTAATTTATTATAATGCATTATGATAATGTAATTTATTATAATGCATTATGATAATGTAATTTATTATAATTTATTATAATGCATTATGATAATGTAATTTATTATAATGCATTATGATAATGTATTTTATTATAATGCATTATGATAATGTAATTTATTATAATGCATTATGATAATGTAATTGTAATTTATTATAATGCATTATGATAATGTAATTTATTATAATGCATTATGATAATGTAATTTATTATAATGCATTATGATAATGTAATTTATTATAATGCATTATGATGATGTAATTTATTATAATGCATTATTATAATGAATTGTGTCTAAATATTTAGTTGTACTTTTTTTTAAAACATTTGTTCATGATTTTGATTACGATCCCTATATTTTTTTTAGCTTTCATGTGTCTGATAAATACTATGTTCAATGCACCTACCTAGTTGTTAATTAATTGCATACGCTGGGATGTATAAAATTAAAAGAATATGAATTGGAAACTGAACAAAATTACTCACTTTTGTATCTTAACTAATTTTCTTATTTTAAATATATTTTAGAATAGATATGTGATAAGTATTTTGTTTTGACCCATAGTTTGTAAAACATTTATTTTTTGTTTAAATTGTTACATCTTTTGAGAGTTACCCTCCCTTTATATGAAAACATGAAATGTGCTGATAAAACACATAACATGAGTCAAAGATCGCTTAAAGATATAAAATTCTTAAAATTGGTATGAAATAATAGAAAAAAACATAAAAATTTGACCCATTTATTGCAGATTCTCCGTCTATAAACAAAATGAAATATGGATAATCTTAAATTACCTCCCTTTAAATTGAATATTGTTTAAAATTCAAGTAACTGTAATTCAGCGTTAACATTAAATATTTCGAAAATTTCTTTTGCAAACGCATTTGTAGTGGTAATGCTAGTAAAACATGATGTCAAAATAATTTTAACAGGCATATTTTAGAATTAGCAACATCGAAATCTAAGCTTCACTTATTCGAAGTACTTAATAAAATCCTATATACCAAGTTGTATAAGTGTTATAACTTATTTCTAAGAAAACACATTGACTTAAAAGTTTTAAAATATGTTCATGCAATCAGAGCAGAAGATTTACACTCGTTATTTTGCAGTTTAACTGTATCTCTAATCAAGCTTAAACTACACAAAACAATGAAAATATTATTGACATATTCTTAGGTAGGTACTTAGCAATTTGGTTTAGTGTACATGTTAAGTAAAACTGAACACTGTATGGCCTTTGTTCTTAATATTAGACCCATGCATTAATTTTCATCATGTAAATATGGAATAAACTGTTCCATAGGACAATATAATACTCATGATTTTTAAAAGTTTAAGAGTATTTGAAGTAAGTTGATACTGACAATTTAAAAAAGACTTAGTGTATTAGAAATAAAAAAAGTATGAGTAAAATACTCAAATACTCAGTTTATTTACAGCCATCCTCTGACTGTTATATGCACATGTCTTGGTTACTGTTTTAAATGAGACAAATATAATATAATACTTCCATTTATGTTTTATTTCAGTTATAACTAGACAAAAAGATCCAGCACAGGTTGCCTTGCATTCATATAATGGAACCTTATTCGGAAGAAAAGCAGCTTAGATGTCATGTGTGCAGTCAAGGATTCACAATGCCAGAACATCTGGAGAGACACATACAGATACATACTGGAGAAACACCATTCAGATGTCAAGTGTGCAGTAAAATATTTAATCAATCCAGAAATCTGAAGGAACACATGAATTGTCATTCGATTGAGACCCCTTACAAATGTCACGTGTGCAGCAAAGGATTCAGTCAATCCAGAAATCTGAAGGAACACATGAATTGTCATTCGGTTGAGGCCCCTTACAAATGTCAAGTGTGCAGTAAAAGATTCAATCAATCCAGAAATCTGAAGGAACACATGAATTGTCATTCGGCTGAGGCCCCTTACAAATGTCACGTGTGCAGCAAAGGATTCAATCAATCCAGAAATCTGAAGGAACACATGAATTGTCATTCGGTGGTTGAGGCCCCTTACAAATGTCACGTGTGTAGCAAAGGATTCAATCAATCCAGAAATCTTAAGGAACACATGAATTGTCATTCGGTAGAGACCCCTTATAAATGTCACGTGTGTAGTAAAGGGTTCAATCAATCCAGAAATCTTAAAGCTCACATGAAAAAAATACATGGATAAATGTGTATGTACATTGTATATGTCAAACATATATGCAAAATTAGTTCTCAGTTGGAGAACTGGTAGAAAACATGTTTGAAAACCAAAATGCCTAGTAGCTAACTATAGATAATGGAGGCATAACAACTTATTTGCAAGACCAGAGCATCTTTAACCCTTAACCCACTACATATTTATAATGGACTGTTCTTTCTTTGAATTAGGACCATTCCATTTATGTGAAAAAGGGGAGTTTTGGGAAAATGACTGATCAGCAGAAGGACATTGTAACCTGATCAGCTAAAACATCTGGGGGAAATCCCTGACTTTAAATAACACTGACGTTTGTTTGCAACTCTTTATTTATAAATACAATGATATTTTAAAAAGAAACTGTAACAATATCATTCTAAATGACTACATCACATGTTATTAATTGATCACATTAGTGTACTATACTCGTTAACAAACACATTTAAAATATACATAAAACTCAAGAAGAAATATGTTTCAGGCCATTAGAGCCAAATAGCTCCAATTTGGCTCCAACTTTTTTCATTTGGCGCAAGTGGTGGCGCAAGAAAAAGATTGGCCAAAGGAAGCCCTGACTTGATTCAAATCAAAACAACTCATTTACAAGGCCAAAACATTTCCAAGTAACTATGGATTTAAGCACAAAAAAGGCAATGCGTATTCACATTTCATGTATATTTAAAAAAAAATAATGAAAATGAGATGGTTAATTTGGAACCAAAAAAAAGTCTGATGCTCATGAGTGATGACTGAAGTTGATTTGTTTTTTTTGTGTGAAAATGTGTAAACTTGCCAACAAGACTACCACACACGTGACATACCTAGTTTGTGTATAAATTCAAGAAGAAAAAACAAGATCGTCTTTTAAGTAGCTATCCTGCCAACAAATTTTACAACATATGTACACCGATTTTAAACCTACTGTCATCGAGGTATATATACTGAAAGGAAAAAGAACTGCGACATGGGAATTTCCGCTGTATATTGTATGTACAATATGCTGCTGTTAATCGAATGGTACATGGCTACGTAAGATCTTTCCTTTCGGAAAAAAATACTAAAACAACACGTTACACAGAAAATAATATTCCTGCAAAGTTTGAGTATTGACAGAGTACGCGTTTGGCTCAAGCATGAGAGCAAACTTAGGATGCAAAATTTTTGCAAACTCTTTTACTTTAAATACAGTACTGAACTGGCTCAATTTTTCAAAGAGGAATTCAACATTTATAAATTTTTAGTAACAACGTGTACTATGATTAAAACATTACAACGTCACAGTTGTGTCCTTTCTCTAACTCTATGCCCCCTTTACACAGAAGGAGATCGTTGAGCGATACAAAATTGGCCCGATCTCTCTACAATCTCCTAAAACCTCGAACAAGTCGCTTCTGTGTTCATTGAGCGATCAAAAATTCAATTTTTGGCAACTTTAATGGCGATCTATAGAGATCATTGAGATCATTGAGCGACCTTGAGCGCTCATTGAAAGATCGCTGAGAGATCATTGGGAGACCGATGAGATCGTTGAGCGCTCCTTGAGCATTCGTTGAGAGTTCGCTTACCTTGGTGATCGATCTCCTCATAGGTCAAAACTATGAGGAGACCGTAGAGATCACTGGAGGATCATTGGGAGATCATTGCGATATGTTGGCGATCACTGGGCATTCATTGAAAGTTCGTCAAGAGATCTGGCCAATTTTTGATCGCTCAACGATCGCCACCTCTGTGTAAAGGGGGTATAATAACTGCATCCTTTTTTTTTACAAAACATCTTGGGATTTCCTTGGAATGTATATGGAATTAAGTGGGCAGTAAATGCAATATATAACAGAAATTCCCGTGTACATATTACATATATACAACTTACATATTTTGAGAATCCAAACTCTATAAACATAATATAGACGGCTTTAACCAGCCAGTTCAAAACCCGAAACTGGAGCGTCGAATTAAGAGTTACCAGTTTTACGCATATTCCATCATGGTTATTTTTAGAACCCGTGAATAAACCGTTACTTTTAATCGACACATAGTTTTATTATATGACCTAAACATCTGGATAGAGTTTTGATAAACGATTTTATAGTGTAATTTTGTCGTTATTTGGCAGGTTAGTTTCTTTAAAGGGACACATGGCAATATTGAAGTTTTTATCAATCATTAAAATTAGTGTCTGGATTTATTAATCAAGTATCCTTTGACGTTAAACTTGCTTCCATATCTTTAAATACAATTTTGAGTTTTCTTTGTTTTCCTTTTTATTTTACCATAGATTTAAGTATATTATTTGTGCAATATATTCAACAATAAGTAATATGCAAAAACAATATAACACTTTACCACATAACTTACGGTGTGGGAGTGGAATAACACCATTCTCTATTTTCGATATACCACTAGTTATATATGTATTCAAATAAACCTAGTATACACTGTCAAAAAAAATTGATAATGACTATGATCCAATTCCCATGGTTTATATTAAAGCGACAGGCAAAATGCAATAAAAGTCGATATGTGAGTTATGTGATAAATAGAACCTAACATTTGTTACATTAGTTCTCATTCATTATTGAATTTATTAAATTCGTTTAATAAATTCAATAATGAATGAGTACTCATATAAGATCCTCTATTTACTATTTTTATAATCAATTTTCATGATTGATCAAATGCAAGTTATGTGGAATTTTAAACTAATGCCACAAGTTTTAAAAAATCAAGATTGCCGTGTGTCCCTTTAATTTCTGGTTTTAACATTTTGAATTAAAAATGTCTTATGATTTCAACTTTTGATATTTCATTTGATCATTTCTTAATTGATTATCACAGAGGTATTTTTTTAACACCACAAATC
The DNA here is from genome assembly GCA_037043455.1 of Cyrtodaria siliqua. Taxonomy (NCBI): domain Eukaryota; kingdom Metazoa; phylum Mollusca; class Bivalvia; order Adapedonta; family Hiatellidae; genus Cyrtodaria; species Cyrtodaria siliqua. The sequence continues at coordinate 75,455 of JAWPHD010001136.1, read as the reverse complement.
GTGTGTTCCCTGTCTATAAAACGTTAACAATTTCTTTCGATTGAATTTTGCTGTTTGTAAATGCAAAGCAGGGACGTATTATGTCGTGCCATTGTTTGTCCGAGCACACGTTCGCTACCTTAGGTGGTAGGATGTGTGGTTTAACACAAAGGAATTCAATACAATTCAGTTCACTCCGTACCCACTTATTGTTCTTTAAGTGGTCATTCCTTTGATCTTAAACAAAGGAAAAAACACTTAAGGTACCAACTGTGGGGATGTCCATCCGTCTGTCTGTCCATAAACTTTTACCTGACAATTGATTGTGGTTAATAAAATATAAGGTCTACAACAATGAAACTTTATACACACCTTCAGCGTGATTCATTGAATACATCTGATGAAGGCCCATAACTCCCTGATTCATAATGTTTTTAATTATTCCTCTTTGAATAAAACAAGTTTAAACTGGAACTTAAAGAAACTAAGCCGCAGAATAACGGCAGAATTAAACTACAAACCGTTTATCAGAACTCTGTCCAGGTGTTCAGGTCAAATAATAATGTATATGTGCTGATTAATAGTATAGGTTTATCATGGGTTCTTAAAATACCCGTGATTGAATATGCGTAAAATGAATTATGAGTTGGTAACTCTTAATGTGACACTCCAGTTTTTGGGTTTGGCCTGACTGGTTAAAGCTGTTTATATTGTGTCTATTGAGTTTGGATTCTCAAAATATGTAAGTTATTATATACGTCGTCGTCAGTATGATCCATTGAATACATCTTATAATGGCCCATAACTCTTTGTTCATATTGTTTGAATTCTTCCCCTTTGAAAACAGGTTTAACCAGGAACTTAACCTTGCCTTTTATAAATGATTGTGGCTAATGACTTTCAATGTATTAGATGTACAACGTATTAGGTGTACACCAGTGGAACTTGGCACACATCTTCAGCATTATATCAATGAATACGTGTTATAAAGGTCCATAACTCGGATTCATATTTGATTCCCCCACCTGTATGTCAGCGGAGGGAACTAGGTTTGCCCCTCGTCCGTCCGTCAGTCCATCCGTTCCACAAATAAGGATCCTGCGATAATGAAAAAAGTATTTAAAATATTTTTATGGAACTTGGTATGTTGGTAGAGTGCAATGAGGGGATTATGCACGTTATTTTATTTTGTTGATTTGACAAAAATTATGGTTGCTATGGCAACAAAAATTTTACAAATACACACAATATATGGATCCTTCGATAACAAAAGAAATGCTTAAAATAATTTAATGGAAATGTGTGTGTAGGTAAAAGGGAGTGGAGAGATCATGCACATCATTTTGTTTTATTGATATGTCAAAAAGTGAGGTTGCTATGGGAACAGAAATTGAGGTTGCTATGGCAACAGAAATTGTAAAAATACATAAAATACACTGTACGTGTCCTCCCCATATCTCTTGAACCACTTGAGGGGTTTTGAAATAAACTTCACCATATCGAGACGACGTGCAGAGCGCAACTTCCAGCCACGTCCGTTCAAGATCAAGGTCACACTTAGAGGTCGAAGGTCAGATGCACTATATTTTGTGTCCTCTCCGTATCGCTTGAACCGCATGAGGGATTTAGAAATAAATTGGCACAAATGTTCAGCATATCGAGACGACGTGCAGAGCGCAACTTCCAGTTCAATGTCAAGGTCACGCTTAGAGGTTGAAGGTCATATGCACTATATTTCGTGTCCGCTCCATATCTCTAGAACCGCTTGAGGGATTTTGAAATAACTTGACACAAATGTTCACCATATCGAGACGACGTGCAGGCAGAGCGCAACTGCCATCCACGTCCGTTCAAGGTCAAGGTCACACTTAGAGGTCGAAAGTCATATGCACTATATTTCGTATCCGCTCCATATCTCTTGAACCGCTTGAGGGATTTTGAAATAACTTGGCACAAATGTTCACCATATCGAGATGACGTGCACAGTGCAACTTTCAGCCAGGTTGGTTCATCTGCATTACACTGAGAGTGTGTGGGGAGACATGCTTTTTTTACAAAAACAACACGTCTAGTTTCTTTTAGTTAATGGTTTAATCTTGCCAATAACGTTCTCAGCTTATAAGGTAATACATCTTATAAAGGCCCATAACTCCGATTTATGTTTTTTAATTAGTTCCATTTGATAAGGGTTTAACCTGGAACTTAACCTTGCTTTTTACAAATGAGTGTGGCTAATAATTTTCAAAGTATTGGGTCTACAACAAGAAACGAATGGCGTACATGTATATGCCACGTTAGTCCAAGCTCTTGTTTGTTTATTTATTCCGAGAGGGCTTATGTTGTTAACACCGCTTAGCCTTTGGGTCTACTATTGGTTAACTTTACAACAAAGTTATATGTTTGTACTGCGGTCAATCTTCGGTCAATCATGCACCTATTCGGATAAGTCAGTAGTTAAAGGTCAAGAACAAAGTGAACTGAAACATGACATTGAAACACAGTTAAATGTTCATAACTTATTATCTTAAGTTCTATATTGCCAATCTTCAGGAAACTATACATGTACTAGGGTCAATCATGCACCTATTCAGATGTCAGTAGTTAAAAGTCAAGGACAAGTGAACTGAAACTTGACCTTGAAAATAGTTAAAATGTTCAGGACTAATTGTCTTAAGTCCTCTTGTGGCAGTCTTCAGGAAATTATACATGCCTGTGCTAGGGTCAATCATGCACCTGTCAGTAGGTTCTGGTCAAGGTCATAGTGATCTGAAACTTGATCTTGAAAACAGTTACAATGTTCATTACAAGTTCTCTTAAATTTTACAGTGCCAGTCTTCAGGAAACTGTGTATACGTGCTTGTATAAGGGTCAGTCGGGCTCCTATACAGATAAGTCAGTAGGTAAAAGGTCAAGGTCACAATGCACTTGACTTTGAAAATGTTTAAATTGTCTTCCAATATGTTGGTATTTTTAGTTTCACTGGACCAATCTTCATGGAACTTTGTATATACATGTTTGCTTGAATTGGGCTTAATCATACACCTTTTGAGTTTAAAGACAGAACGGTCAAGGTCATCATGAACTTAAACTTCACCTTGAAAATGCTAACGTATTTACATCTAATCTTTAAGTCTTGATTACATAAATATTTACCCATAGGTAAACTGCTATACTATGGGGATTGGGCAAGGTTATTCTTTCACACTTCTGAGCAGATGTAATTCCAAAGTTTATGGTATAAACATGATGCACTTTTACCAGTCTACTTAAATCATCAACCAAATTGAGCTATTAACAGATCTTTGGTGAAACTCAGTTGCCCAGCAAGTTCTAGGGTCAACGTATCTTTGATTTTCGCTTCTAAACTTGTAGGAAACTGTAGCTATGAATCAACACTAACATTATTTTAGTGCAATATTACTCATTTTTGATAATACACCAGCCATTTTATAATTTCTGCTGACTAGTAGGACTTATGCTATGGTCTGTTGTCCTCCGACTGTCCGCCCAGTCCGTCGTCTTAATATTGATAAAAGCTCGGACGAGTTTAAAAAACACCAATATCGAATAATAAATATCAGAGTTGTGGTCCTTGATTTAATGAAAACGCTCTAGCACTTTCATTTTGCATCCGATCTTAACCAGATTTACCAGAATCTTAATATATATGATTTGCTTGTTTGTTTGTATGGTGTTTTACGTCATTTTCAACACATGTAAGGTTATATATGACGATAGATTGTTTTGTGGTGGAGGCAGACCACCCATTTTCCTGGGTAGAACCAGTACTGTACATCTCCCGCCATCCGTAAGAATCGACACTTCCTCACTTACAAAAGAGTATGAGAGTGAACCTTTGGAAACGGCGAAGTCGAGCTCACAGCGGTGAGAGGCGAGGGAATATCTATGAAACGTCCGCTTATTGACCGCCTATAATTCCATTGTAGGGCTTCTGTTTGTCTGACTATAGTTTTGTGAATTATGTTCATTAATTGTCTATCGCTTGAATAAAACTTTATGACGAGAAATGCAGCTTGTATACACCTTGCATGAAAATAAGTATTTTTTAAAGAATTTCACAAATTTCAATAAAACCGGCTCATGCGTCCTTTGACTTTTATGCTCAAATTTAAATATTTTACAAAATGGCTGCAGGAAGCTATAATCTGACATTTATAGAATTACATGATTTTCAAAATGCAGCCACGTTAACACACCATCAAATTGACAATGGACCATGTTTCAGAAGTGTAGTCTTAACAAAACATAAACAAGAAGAAACTGATGCAAAGCATCAGGGCGGTGCAGAATGTTTTCAAAAGGAGGAAAGAAACATGTGTATTTATTCGCAAATTTTTATTATATAACAACAAAAATGTAGATTTTTTTTTTAAAGTATACAAAGTTATATGGCAACAGTAAGCAATAGTAACTTGAGAACAAAGGTACATACTTAAGATATCAAAACATATTTAAGTGTTTGCATTAATTGCTGATAATATATATTTCTAGAATGTTATGAAGATTTTTAGAATGTTGAGGTAGTTTGAATTAATTAAAAACATCACGAGGTATCTGTTTATGTTGAACATGCCACTGTTCAGTGGAAAAGTTGGATTTAAGTTGATAAGTAACAAAAGGATTTAAGGAAATATAACTTCGATCAATCGCTAATAGTGTGCAGTGTGGCATAACACCAACAACGGTCCTTGCCAGTGCGTATCACGCCTAAATGCTTGGGTTGTTGTCGTTGGATGTCGCCGGTACACGTGCACTCTGACGTCGACGGAGGGCTCAATGCAGGGAAATGATCAGGGGCGACCAGCTTTTAATTCATCCTTAAAAATCTTTCATAAAGGATGTGCCGTGGTGTCTGGTGACGTGTTTCAATAATTATATATATAAAATGACATATCGCCAATTTCAATCTTATGGCCAGTCTTTTACCCCAAACAGTCTTTTACCCACACCATTTTTAATCACGTGCTCCTCCATATGTCACGTGCTCCTCCATAGGCAGCATCAAAATCAGAAGCCGCCAATAAACCATTATGTGAAGGAACCAAAAATAATTATAAACCTCAAATAAGCCATGGTTTGTTAAATGAACTATTTTGCCTTTATAGGTCATAATGGTTTATTAATGATAATGGACCATTCTAATAAACCGCTTTGTGGTCCCTTAATGGTTTATTCATGGTTATTTTTATTCATGGTTATTTCAAAATAGTTTTGTAAGGGGAGTTTAACCATGAGCAATACTGGCGCGTCCCTTGACGAGTTATTGACCTTGATTATTAAAAAGTAAGCACATTTCAGCTTGTGAACAAAAGTAATAGATAGAGTATGGTTTCATTTAAACATCGAGGTTTTAAATTAACCAACGAGAAAATGTATATCGCCAGTCGAGGTGTTTAAATTAACCAAAGAGAGAATGTAAATAAACCAACGTGATATATTCTCTCGTTGGTTAATTTAAACACCCCGATGTTTAAATGAACCAACTCAATGAAACCGTATGTATCCCGTTGATTAATTTAAACACCTCGAAGGGCGAGATACATTCTCTCGTTGGTTAATTTAAACACCCCGATGTTTAAATGAACCAACTCAATGAAACCGTGTGTATCCCGTTGATTAATTTAAACACCTTGATGGGCGAGATACATTTTCTCGTTGGTTAATTTAAACACCTCGATGGGCTAATCTCATCTCGATGTTTAAATGAACCAACTCAATGAAACCATACTCTATCTATTACTTAGTGTAGTTCCGGGGACTGTCACTAGACCAGCTAACTGATTGCCGATAAGAGGCGACTAATACTTATTCACATTTCTCAAGCTGTTGTGACGTTTCTTAATTCGTCCAGGCCAGTGATATGTCTGATATCTTTAAATATCCAACGCTATCGGAAATATTATTTTTTGATATCGATATGTTTATTTCTTGATATCGCTAAATAATATTAGATATAGACAAGTGAATTGGAGATCTTGCTGAATAGGCAATAAATGATAAAACGGCTTGCCATACATTTCACCTGTAATTTAGAGGGCCTCAAGGAAGATTGGCTATGCCAATTGAGTCACCCTCTATAAATAAAGAAATTACTTACTTACTTAATTCAAATAGATATGACATTTATAAGCGTATCTGCTGTTCAAAGCTATGCACATTATCTTGATCCTGTAGTGAAATGGGCCTTCCGAGGGATGTTGCCTGTCTGCAGGTTGATTATAAGTACATAGACTAGATATGCATGTCGTTATAGGATGTAACAGCGGGAGAAGGAATAAATAGTAAATGTATGGTTTATCATGATAACACATCAGTCAGGATATTTAACTATCCATATTTCCACATATTACACCGGAGATTATGGGAAAGCAGTTCATAGCGTTTGATGATCTGGATTCAGGAACACCTAGGTAAGATATTTCTTTTGATTTGAAAAACTCTGTTCGTACTTGTTATAAAACGGATTACGTTTATTGGCTTAACATTAATCTGGATTATGGACATAACTTGCCCGTTGCTAGTTGTAAGTTGTAAGTTGTAAGCTGTAAGTTGTGGTTTGGTCATTCTCTATCGTTCTTGCATGATAACTACTGTATCAGTCTTATTTTTTATTTATATTCCGTTTCGTATCTTTAATTCAAACACTATTTTATTCACTTCAGGTAATTATTGGGATTGGATAACTATGTAAGACCTCTCTCGTATCAAGGCAAATGTTTAAATTACATTAATATCAAACTTAACATACAATTAGATATTGTAATTCAGTTTGCTGCTAATAGTTTAGAACCGTTGAAAAAATGCTCATATACTAGTATTTAACTTTTATTTTAAAGTCTAGTGAAACGTGCGTGGGTGTACACTTTTAAAAGAAAAAAACATGCGAGATAGTATATACATTTAACGCATAACTTATGGTGTGGGAGTGGAATAACACCATTCCATGTAATAGATAGAGTATGGTCTCATTGAGTTGGTTAATTTAAACATCGAGATGGCGTAGCCCATGTTTTGTAGCATGTCCATTTCAGCTCCCTGCCATTCTCTAACTTCCAATACCTCGTAGTTGTAGTACATCATTTATTCTGACAGGTGTTATTTTCAATTAAACGATTTACACCTGTGCTATTACAAAAGGAAATATCACCGACCATGCTACAAATTTCCAATATACCAGTAACTATATAAGTATGCAAACAAGCCTAGTATGCGCTGTCAAAAAAAGTCGATAATGACTATGATCCAGATCCAGTTCCCACGGTTTATGTCGGTTTCGCGTGTTAATTAAAGCGACAGGCAAAATGCAATAGAAGTCGATATGTGAGTTATGTGATAAATAGAATCTAACATTCGTTCTCATTCATTATTGAATTTATTAAACTCGTTAGCAAAAATGATGTAATGCTCGATTATATCATTTTACTCGGCAAGAGCCTCGCATTATATCATTTTGCCAGCTCGTTTAATAAATTCAACAATGAATGAGTACTCATGTAAGATTCTCTATATTTTAGAGACAACACATAGCTCATGATATAGTTAATAATCGTGACCATTACCGAAATTGCCACTTGATATTATTTCACAAAATTGGAAATAATTGGATAAAGATGTATTATTTGTTTAACACATTTTATATTGCTCATTTTCACACGCAAAAAAGTAAATGAATTGGTTCAGAAGTTCTGACTTTATATATCGAATGACCACTTGAATAGTGTAGCATAGTGTTCTACGGTATCACGGTACTTAAATGCTTTGACGAAAAAAATAAACTGTACACAATATTTAAAGAAAAAGGAAACCCAAATGCTTTCTGTGACCCTTCTACTAAATTGTTATGATATAAAATTTATAAATTTTACCTTAAAAATGTCAGAATTAGATTTGAAAAGAAGGGTACCCTCATTGAGCTTATTATTTTAAAAGTTCTATGGTATCAAGGTATGCACATATTGTGTATCCTGTATTTGTTAGTAACTGGTTCAACGATTGACCATTTCTAGAAGCAATAATGTACAACAGACTAGTCTCTCAGACCGATTTGTATAACCGTCAAGGTAGTGGAAACTGCATTTATGGAGATAAGGGTGATGAATTGTAAAGATCATAAGGAAATTGTCAGCATTTTCGAAATATCCTTTCATTTATGATAAATATACTTTTTTTTCAATTATTGTTTTATATGTACCTGAAGTCATCACATCTGTAAAATAAGTATCATATTTTAGCAGAGAGCATAGTTTTATAAATTGGACACTACCGTGATACCATAGAACCCTTGATATCAAAGGAAGCTATACATTGAACAAATGAACATGTGAAAATGGTGTCTTAAAGGGAACATTGTAGCAAAAAGCAACACTTTTTTATTCAAGCGGTCATTCGATATATTATACCTAAGGAAAAAAGAAACGCAACTTGGGCATTTTCGATATATAAGCTATATTCTGCAAACTTAATTCCACGTAATATTCCAGAGAAATCCCAAGATGTTTAAAAAAAAAGCGGAGCTAGTCAGAGAAAGGACAAAACTGTACTGTTGTTGACTTTTTATTCACAGTACACTATAACACGAAATCATAAATTTTGAAGTTCGGCTTTGAATATTTGAGCCATTTCAGTACTGTATTTTATGTAAAGAGATTTGAAAGTATTACATACCAAGTTTGCTCACCTGCCTAAGCCAAATGCTTATTATATCCATACTGAAACGTTGATGGAATACCATTTGGTTTATCATGTGTTGTTTTAGTATTTTTTCCGAAAGGAAAGGTCTAGAGTAGCCGTGTACCATTTGATTAAGAGCAGTATATTACACTGAACGACTTTAAAAACGCTACAGGGAAATAAAGATATCTGACATATTTCATTAGAAATTAAATTTTAATTTCATCTATTCTATTTAACAATATCTACAGTTGATTTGCTGAAAATTTCATTCAAATTTGATCAACAATAAACTTGTTAAATTCAGAGCATAACAGTACGACCCCCAAAAGCAAAAGTCACAAAACTAATACCCGGTATATCCCAATATGCGTAGGAGATGTCAGGCGTGTATTGTCGCTAATGGTGGATATTGTGACTTTTGCGTACTTGTATTTTATCGATGAAATAGGAGTTCGGATGCGTAGTAATTAAATCACGAGTGCAGTAAGGAGAGAGAATTTTATCGGTGAATAAAATACAGTTGCGAGTAAACGTCAAATTGTTCAATATGCTTATTAATGTTATGTGTATTGATGCATATGCTGGGTTTATATCGGGGGAGTGGGGTGGGGGTGGCTGGGGTGGGTGTGGGGGGCGTGGGTGCAAGGTTTGGGAGCATGGCAAGTTTGTTGTAATTAACATTTCGTTAACATTTCGTTAAAATTACTGTTGAGTTTGTCTTCGTGACGTATATTTACCAAAATGTTTATTTACTTTCGTTCTAAGACGTTAACGGTTTAAAAAGTGGCGTCATGTAACGTGGCGCTTCCAACGGATGAAAAATAAATGGAACAACCGAATTTTACCGCAAAATAACACAACCTCCGCGCAGTGATATTGTAGCCAATAATTCCTGCCACCACACAAATCACGTGACGATAGCTGAGGCCATGTTGTCGCAAGATGACCCTAGTGGTTGGGGCTAACTCAGGAAAGAATCAATGATGGTGAATGCATTTACATTAGTTTAATGCAACTTTTAAAATATGATAAATATATATACAATTATCTAAAAAAAAAAAGTGAATACAAAGATGAAATATGAAAAGAATGTTCTCATGAACGTTTAAGACGTTCTTAGTATTGTAACAAATACTGAATGTGTCGACTGATTATATACGACACTAAAGTGTTGTTAAAGTTATAACAATGTTGATCTATGATCTAGCGCGATAACTGTGATGCGCGAGAGCTCATGAAGATGATGATGCGCGAATCCAATGATTGATTGTCATCAAATGCCTTCTATAAGGGTTGATGACGCGATATGTATGATGATTAACCTCCACTGAGGTTGTGGATGATGTTCCTCCAGTGAGGACTGATAACGGGCCCACCTCGTGTCCCGGGGGTTGTCGCTACTAGAACCTGGCCGTGCTGCGCAGGTACGGGGACCGTCTCCACCGCTCTTAACGTTATGCGTGGAAGCTTAGCTCCACTCCGGAAGGCTTACATCCACACCTGGATGGCTTATATCCAACCCTGGATGGCTTAGGCTGTAATTATACATACGTTTTAGATGTCGGTTGATAAACATACCAATCTTGCATAATTATCATTACAAATCATTATTTAATAAATATATGTAAGCTGTACTTATGATGAGTAGCAATGTATACATATTCTACAACGCCATGTATACGACATGTACGTCGCTGTTAACCAATGCCTCTAATACATGTAATATACAACGTTATTAAATCACTCGTATATTACACTCACTGAGTTATGCATGCACACATGTATGCCAACTAATGACCATATTATGCAACGCTATGCATACGCGTCGAACATTTATACTAGTCACTCATCTCATTGTTAACTAATGCACCAAATATACCATGTTATCAAATTAATATTGTTTTACAATTAATGATCAATTACAATAATTACATTTAATAAAGTAACTTCAAAATCATATGCTAGTGTCAAGTTAATGTTTGTGAAACATCAAAGCTAACCGGATGTCGTAACCGCCAACCAAGATGGCGCCGCCCACTGAATACAAATGTACGATAAAAGTTAATAAAATAAATACTGACCACATATTGCCTGTGAATTTTGCCGTCCAACTCCTGCTCCAAACAAAGCAACTATCAAGCAATCCCGGCCAGAACTAGAAGACAATGGATTTTATAGCAAACGTTACGCCCAAACCATTATTTCCCCCGTTCAGTCCGTGACATACGTGGCTAAATTCGCAGTATTGAAATCTACACGAAAGGACTCTTACACAATTTTGCCTTTCAAGGGAGATATACCTATACGTTTACATGCATTAGCACAAAACTAAACTTATTAAACGGCCCTTGCGGGCACCCTATTGTGGCCACTTAAAATGTGCACGGTTTTCCGTGTTACCTGAATATATCATGAACATTGTGAATTTGGTTCAACTAAACAATGAATTAGGGTGTAACTAACATGTGCTAACAAGAGCTATGTACGACCAGTACAAAAATGAAGGGACAAGAAAGTGTTGACACACTACGGTTGAAAAGGAAACATAGGCATCTGGAATAAAAGAGTGCAAACGTAATATGTTCGCGAAAACTAAACACGTTGTTAAGGTAAACACGTTGCTAAGGTAAACACGTTGCTAAGGTAAACAGGTTTAATACGTAAGGTAAACAGGTGGCAAAACAGAAAAGCAAACGGCATTACTGATACAAACGTCGGCGTCACTAAATGTTAAGGAAAAGAGCTAAATGTAAATATTATGTTGTTATTAAAACTAAAAACAAATAGGTAACATACTGTAATCAAAGTACTTCAAGTACCGAGACGTGTATTATTATTTGAAAGAAGTTGCCGAATAATTGTCTATGTTTAGTGGAATGGAAAGGGTGGAGATAAAGACTGTATTAAATATTTTACATACAGATAATCATATACTATAAGGCTCACGTTTAAACATGGTTACATCATGGTTGGACCGAAATCGCATGCTTACCATTGATACTATTAATGTAACACATAATGTCAATGATGTAGTAACAGACCCACAAACCAATGATGATATGAGTTCCAGGTCCCAAATGTGCAATTTCATGACCTGATCTCTTTGCACCCTCCATGCATCATTGGTCCTCTACTTCTACGCCTATGGATATATACAATTTATACATTAGATGCAACATATATATTTCAGTATCATTTAAATATGCAAGCGCAATTTATCCTTAGACGGTCTGTTGAAAATCAAGTTTTGGCGGTCATCTTGGATGCCATATTGAAATGCCTTTGAGTGCTATCGCAGTCCATGACTACAACATGGTTAGAACTATATCTGAGGTGTTTCTCTAATATGATCAAGTGTCAAACCGTCTACAGATCTCTGTATGTTTTAAAATAAACAAAGAAGACACAACGACACCAAAAAAGCTCAGGTTTGACCTTTGACCCCTGTGACCTTGAACCTTGCCAAATATTACTAAACTGGGCGTGAGATAATATGTCTAGCTTAGATATACATAATTGTAAATGTTAATAATAATATCTTTATTGGTACAAATGTCATGAAACAAAAGAATTACCATACCTGTATATCACATTTTGGCGGCCACCTTAGACGCCATCTTGAATATTTTTTTAGTGCTACCACAACTCGTGACTACAACAGGGTTAGACATATTTCTGGGATATTACTCTAACATGATCGAGTGTAAAACCTTCTACGGATGTGGTGGGCTACGTTAACATCTCTGCAAGGCAACTAACTTTAGTTCTTGTGTTACACGATTATCGTCCGTTGATTATGTTTTAAATTAAGTCAGTTTCGGAACCCGGTTAGACTGCCTCAATTTGTTTCATGATATAAAGCCCATTTGTCATGGAATATATATAATTCAGTTTTCACAACTGAATAATTAACCTTTATAGTGATATATTAATGTTAATAATGCATATTTACATAAACTCGTTTGTGTATTTTAAATCTTCAATCTCTCAAAGCCGTATGTTTACTTTGATTTTCAGTCAAGAAATGGAATGTAGTTAACCTACATCTTTGCTTAGTATGGTAAATAAATAAAACGTTTTTGAGTCTCTGTTTTAAATGCTATTTTATATTTTTCACAACGACAACCGTACATCCGATTTTATTCACCGTATTTATTATTTCGATTCTAACACAAAAATAACCTCATTGTTCAGCTACTGTTTGGTCACTATATATTATCTCGGAGGACAAGGTAATCAGGCTGCTATGTTTACAGGCTGTTCCATTGGACGCCCCCGTATGTAAAGTTCTGCGTTCCAATACACTACTAGTCACGTGACAAACAATTAAGTCATTGCTTTCGTTGTATGAGTCAAACGTTCTCACCTTGTTCAAGATGCTTAAATATATATAATTACTGTCATATGTACTGATGCATATGATGGGTTTATTTCGGGGGTCTGCACGGTTTGGGAGCATGGCCAGTTTGTTGTAATTAACATTTAATTAAAATTACTGTTGAGTTTGTCTTCGTGACGTATATTTACCAAATGACGTCATGTAACGTGGCGCTTCCAACGGATGAAATATACGCGGGGAATTGATGGAACAGCTGTATTTTATCGTAGAATAACATACAGCTGTCTCTCTTCTTTGTGTATATGAAAGATTGCGGAGGTCGACTCGTGTTAGAATGTTAAATAAAAAATCAAGATTGCCGTATGTCTCTTTAAGAAACTGAGAACTAATTCTCATAAAATGTCTGCATTGGTGCTGTTTGTGAAAAATTGAACTCAGTAACTCTGACAAGATCTACCCATTTATAAGCCGGTTATCGCTTAGAGTTTGAATTGTATGGAATTTAATTCTGCACCCCGCTTCGCTTCGTTTGTATTAAAACCCATAACATATTTCAAACTATAACAAAAACCTATGCATATTTTCTTAGGCCAATAACTATTGTTTTGCAAAAATGTATCCATCTTCGCTGCTTTGTAAATATTCATGATGCAATGTGCTTAGATTATTTTCAAATAGTGTATGCATTTATGTTTTATATATGCTATACACATCATTGAATACACATTATTGCTGAAAAATATAATTATTTGTATTTGAATGTTTGAAGGTGATTCAGTGTTGATTTAAGAGTATTTTGTAGTTGTATGTATGTCATGCATATCGACATCGTCTCACTGTGGATATCCGTTTCCCGATCATGTGCGTGGGATAATGTCATTATGCATGCACTACGGTCTTATGTAGTAAATCGATTTTGTAAAATATATGCATTTAGATTGTATCTGACAGCCTTGTAACAATGCACGAACTTCTCTTTATCACAATATACGAGTTTAAAAAACACACCACCAGATGCTGCAAAGATTAGATGCAAACAGTGCGTTACTATGGGGCGCCGTTTTACTATATATTCACTTTTTATGGGTAGTGTAATATAATATATTTAATTAAATTATTTATATCTATAATCGCTTCGATTATAGATATCCATCTATCAGTTTTTTTCCACCGTGGAAATAATGGCTGATCCGTTACTTTATCCCGCAGTGAAATTATAGATATCATTAAATCACGAGCATTTATTGATTTCTTATATTCATTTATGGATATCCATAATTCGATTTAATTATATCTATAAATGAAATAAAGATATCTATAAATCGAATGTGATATATCCATAAATGAATTCGAATTATGGATATCGATAAATGAAATATGGATATCCGTAATTCTAATATAAGATATCCATCAATCTAATTATGGATATCAATAAATGAATTAAAGATATCTATAATTCGAATATAAGATATCTATAACTAATTATTGATATCCATAATTAATATAAAATATATTTTATTCGAATTATGGATATTCATAGTGAATAAATAGTGAAACGGCGCCCATACGTTGCTGTGTATCTAGTTTGCCATTTGAGGGCAACGTGTAGTCTATATTGTAACTACAGCCCGACCAACGAACAGAAACACCCATGTCATCAAGCACTTTCCTTGATAGTCGCATTTAACCCCTCCTTTATTTCCCTACGTTTACTTTGTTGTGATTACGCCAGGACTTGGTTTTCGCACATTTCAAAGATAACGGCCTCAGAGATATTTATTTCAAAATTTGGTTAGTGCGAATGGAATACAGACAGAGTTGAATTTAGTGGTTGTCCGTTCATTTTTAGTTTTGTCATTTTCGACTTAATCTTAAAACAATAGCTTCACATATTTTAAATGGAAGAGTTGAATGGATTACATTCAGATTTGATGTGAATGTATACCATGTGAAAAATACAGATGTTAGTTCGGAATTGGTTGAAAATCGAAAGTAGATATAAAAGTCAAAAAGGAAATGAAGCATTCACAAAATACAGTCAACACAAAACACGAATTCAAAACAAACGACAATTAGAAGAATAAACGGAAGCAAAGTATGCAACACCACAAGCATAAAAGGGTTGACAATAGGGGTACCGCACTGGAACGGTCAATGGCAAACAAAACAGCGAAGAGTATCAACGCGTAAGTTTAGATTGGATTTTAATCTTATTGGTATTATTGTTATGTTTTGTAAGTATCGAGGATTAATTTTATTTTTAGCATGGTTCAGCTGGATGCTAAGCCCTGATTTACAAAGCGTCAGTTCTTGGGCAAGCCACTTTCCCTTAGCCTCGTCCGTCGGATGGGGACGTAAACCGGGTGGTCCCGTGTATCGGTCTACCCTCCGAGCACGTTAAAGAACCATAGAAAGCTATTCGATAATATGAGTAGGGCACGGTTCCCGGATTCCTATGTATCCTTCCCCTCTCTCTGGGGTGGCTCTAAATAACCTGTACTGTGTTGATGAGCCGTTAAACAACATTTTCAATTCGTAATCGTCAGCATTCGCCCTTGCGTCCTTTTAGTGCAGTGAGGTCTCCCTTTGTACGAATCAGAAGTGTTATTTTACTGGTCCGTTGAGAATATATTTGGCTATACAATTTGTGTTAGAAAGCGTGTTATGCTTTGTTTCACATTCTTAATAACATAAGTTTGTGTGTTCGTGTCTATCAACTTATCTCCCTCATTTGCATTTTTCCTGTTTTGTGAAAACGTATCCTTAATCTGAGAAAGGGAGGCTACTTCTGTCGGAGAATATCGTTTTAAACTTGTAAGTTTTCATAATAACCACTTTACTATGTTTAGCAAATAATGATCAAATGACAACATGTAACTAATGGTTTGTTCTGAAAAATGTTTTACAACATTGCCACTGACAGTTCCAAGGCCTATTGTCAACCCTTTAATGTTTGTGATGTCATATCTTGCCTTTTATACATATTTGTACAGTTACTTTTGTTTCTGTGCGTGTTTGTGGTTAACTGTTGTCCTTGAATGCTACATTTCCTGTTCGACTTTTATATTTACTTGCTTACAGATCAATATAGATATAAAAATCGAACAGGAACAGCAGCATTCAAGGACGACCGTCAACCACAAACACACGCAGAAACAAAGAACCATCAAAGTGGTATCGTCTTAAAATTATGTGTTAACGTCAACTACATGGAATAACCCAGTAAACGACAATCTCAATATTAAATGTACTTTAAAACGCTTGTTAAACTGATTTGTTTGACTTCACACACATTTACAAAAGTTAAATGAACTCTAATCTTTAGATAACGTCGATCCACATGTCATTTATATCAAACATTATCTATCATTAACGGGGATAATATGAACTGTAACATCCAATACTTACTACAATATTATTTCACACCCACACGTGACGTGACTCTGGGAAAGGCGCATTGCAGAGCGTACTCAATCCAGTGAGCCGCTTATCATTTAATAAGTAGTTGCATCAATACCCTAATGTGTAATCTTATCGAAAATGCCTGTACAATTAATTCACAGTAAATCTAACTGAAATATTCCAATGTAAGTGTGCACAAAACTTACAATACGTCATGTCCATTTATTTATCCAACCTGTGCTCTCATTGAATACTTAAGTACATCTATATTATTATTATTATTATTATTATTATTATTACTGTATAGAGCGAACTTTAAGAATGATCGAAATGTATGTCATGTATATATATATTTCTAAATACATATTTACCAAATGTTTGTTTACTATTTAATGATAGTATTCGTAATAAAGACTTCATACAACAGTACCAGTAGCTCCATCGCTTGACGTTCACAAAAGGGCACACCGTGTTGTGTTGGCAGTTCAAATATGGCACACAGTTCAAATGTGTTGTGATTAGGGAAATGCGCAGGAAACGCATCGGCTTTAATCTGAACGGACGGTCAATAAAGTAGAATAGAGGCAAACAATACATACATTGTAATACCCTTGCTGCGACTGATTGACCAGTGTCAGAATAATGTGACTGGCGGGTGGGGGTATCATGTCTACTACGGCGTGGTATTCCAGTGTGGCAGCACTATAAAAAAACCATTGAGTTCGCTGCTTCAAGTAGACATATCATCACATCACACAACAACACACAGATAAAAGTCCAGACATTGTGCCTATAATCGTCAGGTAGGACGCCTGTCGTAGGTGGAAGGACTATAATCCTTAGAAATACACACACACAGATTTATTAAAAGTATGTAATCAAAATTACAAAATAGATCATTATCTCATTATATAGCTAAATGGATCAGCACGATATTTTCCTTACGACTGACCTAGTGTTGTATGTATAATGAACCTATTTTACTAGTGTATTTATGTCTATTGTGAGTATTACAAATTATAAAATATAGCTGATAAGCGTGTTATATAACGTTTCATATAAAAGTTTCGTTTCGCAGAACATGTAATTATTAATACAAATGGAATTGGGTGTTTTAACCGTGAGATATACGGAACAAAAAAATAAATTTCCGCATTTTAAGCTGCGATTTGCATAGGGTTGACTTTGTTACACTTTGTACACCAATCTAGATATAATTTCATCATTTTATACTTATCACTCAATCATTCTGATGAATATTAATAATCATCGAAAACCAGAGTTAGTGTGTTGCTGCTAAAACATGTTTTATTCAAATTGCGAAATCACTATATTTATATTATAAAGGGAGGTAATCTGAAAATATTCATTTTGAAAGCTGTATGGCGCAAAAGTGGGTGAACAGGTCAGCTTACTTTCTCCGTCTTTTTGGTGATAGGGTAATCTTCTGTTTATTTCAATAGAACACAACTGTGTTAAATCAAAGTTTAAACCACAAGACCCGGAAATGCTGTTTAAACCAAAACAAGGGGAATAACTGTGCGTACAAGTTTGATTCAAGGAAAATTGTTTTCATGACGGTGCTGGCCTTTTACCAAAGGGATTAACATATAAGATCAAACAAAATATAGTTTCATTTAGTCTACATGGGTAAAGTTGCGGAAGTTTCTTTTTTTGTTGAGTATATGTAACAAAAAACAAAAAACTGTGTTAAATCTCATAAATATAGATACAATTGGATTTCAGCATATAAACCGTGAAATATTGAACAACAATACAAACTATACACAGCCAACAATGTGTAATTAACAATTAGTTAAAAGATTAAGTAAAATCATCAAAGATTACAGTCTTTTACAATGTTGCTGTTATTTATTTTTCTTATCTCGTTCTATGCCGTTTCTAAGCTCTCCTAATCTTCATCTCTACCAATGGCACAGAAAAGTAGTAGCCCGTCCAATGATACCACGTGAGTCCCTTGGCGTACGCGGTGTTGCCATAGTCACCGTTTAAATTTGAAAAATGGCATTTTGCATACCACCAAGCACCAGTGTAGGATGTGGCACAATTCCCACTGTAAATGTCGTTGTCGGAATCTTTTGTTGAAAACTTCATCCCATTTTGAACTGCCATGCTGTCGCCTGCGGTACCTACGTATCCACTCACGTGCAATTTGTATTTTGATGCAGCGTCTTCAATTGCAAATGCACTATACTCTGCGAACCTTGATGTTCCGTTTGAGAGTGCCAGGTCCACTCTTAGTTTATAATTGGCTCGAGATGTTAATGCGTAAATGTGCTTATTGCCAAGCCAGAAGTTTTCATTGAGATCACGAAAACCGTTTTCGTATTCGATCCAAGTTTTATAAAAGTCAGTGTCAGAAACTCTTCTTTGAATTACTGTCCATCCTCCTGAAGTCGTGTCCATGTCACAGCGGACGCGCAACCCCATAATTCCATCTGGATAAATTGTGTACAATCCAGTCTCACTCTGTCCAAGATTCTGAATGTCTTGGCAATCCATCGGTCTTGCCATCAGACGTATTGTCCCCAGGTATTCACTACACTCCTGTGTATATACACCCATGCCGTAGCACAGTAATACGACGAAAATTGTCCTGATGAGAACCATTTTCAGTTAGTTTACCGGTAGAAAAGTAAAACTGAAGTTAAAAGTGAATGTTTTCAGAATATATATACAGTCAAAATACAAAGTAGTCATCTCTGTTAGCCAGTCGTGTTATTTGATTAATTTCATTGGTCAATTTGTCACCCAATCATCTTATACATTATTTAAATACGTCCGTTTTGATTTTGTAAAACCGGTAACTCTAAAAAAAAACGGCATGACATATACTACAATGTTTATTTTTACCCAATAAAAACAACCGGTCGTGTTAAAAAGGGCATATCGTTTACTTAATGACACATACCCACTATAAAAACATCCGGCATAACAATTTGTTTTCATCATTAAAAACACATTAAACTTCTTTCTCTCCACAAAAACGAAAATCGTTCATGCAGTATGTGTTCGGTTTAACTATTTATAAGTTGCTAGGGATCGGTTGTGACCGTTCATATAGCTTTTAAATAGCATACATTCAGGAATGCACGCACGCACGCACGCTCACACACACGCGCGCGCATACGCACACGCACGCACAGACGCACGCACGCATACACACACGCATACACACACGCATACACACACACACACACATACATACATACATACATACATATATGCACACACACATACATACATGCATACATACATGCACACATACATACATACATACATACAACATGCATACAACATACATACAACATACATACATACATACATACATACATACATACATACATACATACATACATACATACATACATGCACACATACATACATACATGCATACATACACACATACATACATACATACATGCATACATACATGCACACATGCACACATACATGCACACATACATACATACATACATACATACATACATTCATACAGACATGCATGCATACATACATACATACATACATACATACATACACACACACATACATACATACATACATACATACATACATACATACATACATACATACATACACACACACACACATACACACACACACACATACACATTATTATGTATGTGATGATCTGCCATAAAACACAATTCTTTGGAGTAAATGAGTACATTACAAATAGTGTCCTCCATTTGCATGAGTAATAGCCAAGCACTGTCTCTTCATGATGCGAATGTTGATGCGCTTCTTTGTAAGACATGAAATACAATAGTGAGCTCGTTTAAAGTTTGGTTTAAACATATTTTATTTCGAATTCGTGCATAAATACATTTAACAGTATATGAAGTAAAGGATTGGAACAAAAGAAAACTTATAAAGTTCCTCTCCTTGGAAAACGTGTTTACAATTTAAGTATGTATTAATAGCTACGGAACATACATATATATGAACCAATTGGTAGAATTATTATAAATATTCAGTGTCACATTGGTTTTCAGTTAATATTTGCTTAAACAACTTAAAAAGAAAAGAAAAAACATACAAAAGGAAATTAAAGTAATATGATGATAGATGGTGAAGGTAAAACATAAACAAAAAGTAATTTGAACAAGAGACATTACAACTCAAAAAAATAAATAACAATAAAAAAGGGGGAAAGTAAAGAGGACTGCATATAGTTTTGTTGGATAGCAGGATTGTAACGGGTGACACGGGGGATCAGAAGGCGGACTACTCCTTGAGACACAGCAACACTGACGGGCAACCACAGACATCAGTCATATTTACATACTCTGCAAGATTAGAAGCGCTTGCTTTTTATTATATACTTTTGAATAGCCTCAAAGATTGAAACGTTATTGTCATAACTTAGCGACTGATCACCGCATAAAAGTGTTTGGAGTATAACTGTGCATAACGGGTTAAGGATGTGTGCAAGGTCAGTACGTATTTCATTGTAAGCTGGACAACTGAAGAAAAAGTGTTGGTTATCTTCAATACTACCACTATGGCAGTGATCACATAACGGGGATGCGATTATATTTGTTTGAAACAGATAGAGGTTCAATGAACTACAATGGGTACGTAAACGGGTGTGTAGAATTTGTTCTTTTCTATTTCCCACGTAAAAGTATTTGGGCGGTTGTATGATATTGCGATTCAAATAACGTTTAAATAAATGAATGGAATCTGTGTTTCTAATATCTTGAGGTAAAGAGTTCCACTCGCAACAGTAGTTGGTAGGAATAATTCTCTATACAGTTTAGTTCGAGCATTTACTGTCTGAAGATTGTTTTCATTTCTTAGACAATATGGCGACGCGTCTCCTACTAAGGGTGGTATGATAAATACGAAGGCGTTAGGGAGTGAACCATTTTATAAAACAGAATAAGTTGATGATTAAGTCTTCGATTCTGTAAAGCTTCCCTTCCTGTTTCTTTTTTTAAACGATCAAGGGATACCAATTTGGTAGTACCTGTCGTTATACTGGCTGCTTCATATTGAATTTTGTCAAGCTCTGTCTTTTCGTAATTGATGCAGTTATCCCATAGTACATCCCCGTATTCCAATAGTGGTCTTATAAAACATATATATATAGTTTCAATAGATTTTCTATCGAGCTGGTGTTTTAGTTTTCTCATAATATTAATTCAACTCCATGCTTTATTTTTTATATACTCAATTTGCGAGTGCCAGCTACAGTCATTTGATAGAATGATACCTAGGTGTTTATGGCACTGAACTTCTGAAATGTTTTGGTTAACCATTCGGAGAGGGCGGTGCGCAGGATTACGAAGTTTGCGGGATAACAGAAGAGATTCTGTTTTGGACGGATTAAAAATGACAAGCCATTTGTTTGACCAGTCGGTTATCTTAGCTATGTCCGAATTGAGGATATTAGCTGCAACATCAATTTCATCGACAATAATATAAAGACTAGTATCATCAGCAAAAAGCCGTATATTGGAATGAATGTCAGAAACAATGTCATTTATATGAATTAGAAAAAGAAGAGGACCAAGAATAGAGCCTTGTGGGACTCCAGCATTGATTGTATTCCAATTAGACTTAGCACCGGGAATAACAACACATTGAATACGGTTTTCAATGTAATTGGTGAACCAAGATAAGAGATCAGCTGAAATTCCTGCCGCTTTCAGTTTAACTAGGAGCCCTTTGTGCCATACTCGATCAAACGCCCTACTTATATCGAAGAAAATAGCCCTAACCTCTTTCCCAGCATCGAGCGCTTTACAAAAAGTGTTATACAAAAATGTTAGTTGATTAGTTGAGGAATCACCTTGGATAAATCCGGACTGCACGTTTGTAAGGAAATTATTATCACGAAGAAAATTAAAAATATGTTTGAAGATTAGTCTCTCTAACACTTTGACAATATTGCTTAAAAGCGATATTGGACGATAGTTGTTAACACAAGAAGGGTCTCCTTTCTTTAAAATTGCACATACGTAAGACTCTTTCCAGATATTTGGAACTTTACCCTGCGAAATAGACAAATAAACAGATTGCAAAGATGAGAAGCAATTTCATTTGCTAACTCACGAAGGACTATGTTGTTAATCTGGTCTGGTCCAGCGGCTTTTCCTACAGGGAGGGACTTCAAAACTGAGTTAACTTCATATGGAGTTAGAACGAGGGTATTTAGAGTGTGATCTGCAACGTTTGGATGCACATAAGGGGGTTCGATGTTAGAGTCTGACTTTTGAAGTAGTCATTTAATAAATTGGCTTTATCTGATTCGTCGGAAACAACGGAGTTGTTTTCAAAAAGGTCTGGGATAGACTGTTTTTCATTTGATGAAATAAACCTTTTAAGGGTTTTCCACCAGTCCTTAGAAGACAAAGAAGATGATTTAAGCTTTTCTGTGAGAGTGTTATAGTATGCCCCTTTTGACTGACGTATTAATGCAACTACTTCATTCCGGATTTGCTTAAAGTTGTCCCAATTGTATTGAAGATTAGAATATTTTGCTTTTCTATATGCACGTTTTCTTACTCTTATTTTGCGTTTGATCAAACCATTTAACCATGGTGGTTCATATGGTTTTATACGTACATTTTTATTTGGTATACACTGTTCGCTTAAAGAAAGAATTCTATCAGACACGTTTTTGAATTTTTATCAAACACGATGTCTTCGTTTTCAAGTTCTGTCCAATCTAACGATCTTGCTTTCGCACGTAACAGCTCATAATCGCCTTGGTCGTATTTCCAAATCTTCCTTATGAACGACTTACTTTTGTGTTTTTTAAATTTGAATATACCATATATCGGACAATGATAACGTAAATCCTGGTTTAAAAATGGATCGGCAACTCCGCTCATAATCAAATTATCTTTGTTACTGATTAACATAAGATCAAGCAGAGATGAAGAGTACTCGGTAAAATTGGTCGGACCGTTTATAATTTGTTCCATACCAAATTGCTGACAAAACATGTCAATTTTACGTGAACTTTGTCGACTTAACATGTTAAAATTAAAATCACCAGTAACTATGATGTCTTTAACCCCTGTGTCAATTGCTAGATGCATCGACTCTTCTATCATATCACTATATGCTGAGTTAGAACTAGATGGTCTGTAAAACACACCTAGAAGAATGCGTTTATGATTTAGAACTAGCTCAGTCCATAGGCATTCCAGGTTAATAGGTTCTAAATCAAACTTGCGGATGTAATGCAAACTATCTTTAACATAAACCATTACCCCCACCGTGACTATCGGCGGACCGGTCTTTACGTTCCGGATTATGGTATGATGGGAAAAGCAGGTCTTCATTCTTCACTTGGTCATTAAGCCAAGTCTCAGAAAAAGTGAGAATGTCGAATTGATGCAATTCAGTTTGAAGAAGATCAAGCTTTGTCCGTATGCTTTGCACATTATAATGAATGATTGACAGACCATGTGAGATATCAAGCGTGTCTACGTTAGACCCCGGTGTACTAACCGTGGAGGAATTTGTACCTTCATAACTATTTACTGAAACTGCAGGGCCAGGATTTTGATGGATATCACCAGACTGCAATTAGAAGAATCATAAGCCAAGCACAAGCGGATGCAGAGAACTGGACTAAAATTGCGTAATTAGAAAACAATACGTTATCGTAAAATTTGCTGCCCAAGACAATGCGTTTATACGGATGCATAATGGCTTTTGAAAGGCATGTTGTTGACAGAACGGTTCGATGCAGGGAGATCATACAAATAAGCGAGTTGTACAGTGGCAGAAGAATGAGTATATGAAAAGCGATTGCAAATATGTGGTTGTAACGATAAGTTGGCATGATGGCGACAGAACAGCCTCTATTCTTCATGTAATTGCTAAAAGGGACAAAATAAATAATTCTATCGCCAACATACAAACGCACCGTTGTGATGTGATTAAGACAGCTATGCAAAGGAGTAAGCTGAAATATAAAGAACGCCTTCCGAGTCCCAGAGTCCCCATTCCTAACAATCCTACAAAACAATAAAGAAAAACATAGAGTATAGTGAAAAGGCTACTAGGTAGCATTCGTTAACAATAAAAGAAGGATTTCCATGAAAATAATATCAGAGTATTTTACAAACTAAAACAAGCACACTGTTTTAAAACAAAGAGCACGACTTGTCGCCAGTATACGTTTTCTTATCAAGAGATACACTTCCAAGCTCAGGACGGTGCAAGCAAGACAATAAACACGTAACATCATAGCTTTTCGGAACAAGCAAAACCCAATTATTTCTTACAAGTACCTGCATGTAAGATTCGTCGTGTAATTATTCCATTATAATGCGATATTACTTTTTTTTATTCGGCATGATACATATAATCTTTAAATTTATTTATTATACAGGTTAATTGTGATATGATAGTGAACACTATTATGCGCTAGAATATTTCTTACTCGTGTTAATCGTTACAAAATCACATATGATCAAACAATTTAATGCATAATTAAATTAACCGAATAAGAAATATCAACGCTAAGTAGAAATAGACGCTTACATATTTGGATATATTTGTTATATTACTATCAGTTTTGTTACAATTTACAAGATAGTCAAACACCTTAAGGACTATTGGCTAAAGTTTGGGGCTGAACTGGGTGTAAATGATTTTGATCTCCGAAGCATGTCTCAAGCATGTTCGATGGGATAAGCATCATTTGAACGAGTGGCAACCATTATTTTCTTCGCGTTCAAGGAAGTGTTCCTCCGTGACATATTATCTCTGGGGCGGCTCTAAATAACCTATACTGTGTTGATGAGCCGTTAAACAACATTCAGTTCAATTCGTAATCGTTAGCATTCATCATTGCGTCCGTTTAGTGCAGTGAGGTCTCCCTTTGTACGAATCAGAAGTGTTATTTTACTGGTCCTTTGAGAATATATTTGGCGATATAATTTGTGTTAGAAGGCGTGTTATGCTTTGTTTCACATTCTTAATAACATAAGTTTGTGTGTTCGTGTCTATCAACTTTTGTATTGAAAGGGATGCTACTTTTGTCGGAGAATATCGTTTTAAACTTGTAAGTTTTCATAATAACCACTTTACTATGTTTAGTAAATAATGATCAAATGAAAACATGTAACTAATGGTTTGTTCTGAAAATGTTTTACAACTTCGCCACTGACAGTTCCAAGGCGGTAGGCCTATTGTCAACCCTGTAATGTTTGTGATGTCATATCTTGCCTTTTATACATATTTGTAGTTGTTGTTTGTTTCTGTGTGTGTTTGTGGTTGACTGTTGTCCTTGAATGCTACATTTCCTGTTCGACTTTTATATTTACTTGCTTACAGATCAATCTAGATATAAAAATCGAATAGGAAAAGCAGCATTCAAGGACGACCGTCAACCATAAACACACGCAGAAACAAAGAACCCATCAAAGTGGCATCGTCTTAAAAATGATATGTGTTAACGTCAACTACATGGAATAACCCAGTAAACGACAATGGCAGTATTAAATATACTTTAAACGCTTGTTAAACTGATTTGTTTGACTTCACACACAACTACAAAAGTTAAATGATCTCTAATCTTTATATAACGTCAATCCATCTGTCATTTATATCAAACATTATCTATCATTAACGGGGATAATATGAACTGTAACATCCAATACTAACTACAATATTATTTCACACCCTCACGTGACGTGACTCAGGGAATGGCGTATTGCAGAGCTGAAATATTCCTATGTAGTGTGTAGTGTGCACTAAACTTACAGTATGATATGTTCACCTATTTCTCCAACTTGTACTGTTTCATTGAATACTCAAGTACATGTATATTATTATTATTATTATTATTCCTTTATAGAACGAACTTTAAGAATGGTCGAAATATATGTCATGTATATATATCTATATCTATATATATATATATGGGGAGAAATATTTGTGAACTACCAAGGACAGACAACCTTCGGACGAACTACGTCAGGACGCCTAGCTATGACGAGATACACAGAAATCAAACGTATATATTCACTCCTTAAAAAAGGTAGCTGCAACACACGTTGATAAACTGTATCTCTACATCATAACACACTCGTCTGAAGGCACAATTAACATATAGACGCATACATACATACAATTATAGCTCATATGAGTGGGCCACATTTAAGCGTTCAACCACACACAGCTATATTGAGACAGTGACAATGAAAGGTGCCGGATCTGGGGATACTGTGAATTCAGGTATATATAATAAAGGGAGGGAATTTGAACTCACTACGGCAACTTTCGAAATTGGGATCTCGTAAGAGATTCATGTTCACAAGGCAGAATTATATATGGGAAGAAATATTTGTGAACTACCAAGGACAGACAACCTTCGGACGAACTACGGCAGGGCGCCTAGCTATGACGAGATACACAGAAATCAAACGTATATATTCACTCCTTAAAAAAGGTAGCTGCAGCACACGTTGATAAACTGTATCTCTACATCATAACACACTCGTCTGAAGGCACAATTAACATATAGACGCATACATATAAACACGTATAGCTCATATGAGTGGGCCACATTTAAGCGTTCAACCACACACAGCTATATTGAGACAGTGACAATGAAAGGTGCCGGATCTTGGGGATACTGTATATATATATATATATATAAATAAAAACTCTAGCAACTATATTTATGCCGTAGCTTTCGGCCTTGCGGCCTTCCTCAGTGGCGTATTTATAAACAATGAATATACATAGTAAAACGGAACTGACGTAACGTTATTAAGCGACGTCGTTTGGCGCGCTATTCCTTCGTATTGATGCCGTACGGCTTATACGTTCTGAGTTTATTCTTCCATAAGCCCTCGATTGTTTTTCGGTACATGTCTTCCCCATGCAGTTTTTCGAGGCCCATCACCATAAAGTCATCAACGCTATGGCCTTCACTATAAAAATGGGCAGCTACCGGGTCGTCGTGCTTGGTCCTGATTCTGGATATGTTTAGTAGGTGGCGTTGATATAGTGTATCTCCCGTCTCTCCAACATAAATGTAGTTATTGCAGGTCTTGCAAAATACTGCATATACAACGTTGGTAGACTTACAGTCTATATAGTTACGGACGTTGTATACCTTTCCGTCGTTGCCCTGGAACTTATCTGCTTCCATCATGTGCGGGCACAGGGCGCAGCGTTTCGCTCGACATGGTGCGCTTGTGTTGTTTTTACTAAAAAACAGCTTATTGTGTTTTTTATGGACAAGTATGTCTTGAATATTACAGTCCCTCTTAAAAGCAATTATCGGTGGCTGAGGGAAAATTGCTCTCATTCTGTCCGATGTATATAGTGTTTTCATATGTTTTCTCAGAATTCCACCCACGTTAGGTAGACCTCGGGAGAAAGTCAATACTAGTGGCACCCGCTTAGATGCTTGCTTATCGCTGTTATATTGAAGAAGATCTTCCCGCTGTTTGTTATCGACCTTCTTTAGCTCTCCCTCCACGAAGTTTCCATCATATCCCCGTGTTTGTAGCTGCGCTCTGATTTCACTCCTGTGTGTTTGATACCGTACTTCATCGGAGCATATACGCTTTACCCGGACTCCAAGGCCATATGGTATGGCCTTCTTCGTAGACTCAGGGTGTGATGATTCTTTGTGGAGGTATAAGTGCTTGTCTGTAGGCTTGGTGAAGAGATCAGTACTGATTACCCCATTAACGATGCTGGTGTGAACGTCTAGGAACTCAAGGCGATCAGTAGAAAATCTGAGCTCCAGCTTGATCCTTGGGTGTATTTGGTTGCCTAATGAATGGAAGTCACGCAGTGACTCTATACCGTGCGTCCATAATCCCCAGACGTCATCCACAAACCGGAAATAAGCAAGAGGGGCTTTGTTCGTCCGCCTAAAAAGTTCTGACTCCCACTCGCCGAGGTATGTTGATGCGTAATTCATTCCTAGGTGAGACCCAATGGCGGTTCCTTCATTTTGCACATATCGCTTATCACCGAAGGAGATATTATTATTTTCAAGAACAGTGTCCATCATTCTTAGTACATCCTCTGTGGGGATTGACTTATTTGAGCGTTGGTTAAGAGCTTTTTCGACTGCGCATCTAGCCTCTTTTCTGGGCACACTTGGGTAAAGGGTTTTAACATCTAGGCAGAAGATAATTGTATTGCTTGGTAAGGGCTGAGTAATGTCATTTAACTTCTTGAGAAAGTCCGTGGTGTCTTTAATATAAGTTGGTAAGGATGTAACATGTTCTCGTAGCTCCTCCTCCACTACCTCTGCCATTTTTTCTGTAGGATGGTTTCTTCCATTTACTATCGTCCGTAGTGGCATGCCTTGTTTGTGTAGTTTTGGGTTGCCTTGAAGCTTACCAGAAGTACCCCCTGATGTCGTAAGGTCTTGAGAAAGTCCGTGGTGTCTTTAATATAAGTTGGTAAGGATGTAACATGTTCTCGTAGCTCCTCCTCCACTACCTCTGCCATATATATATATCTAAATACATACTTAACAAATGTTTGTTAACTATTTAATGATAGTATGCATAATAAAGACATCATACAACAATAGCTCCATTGCTTGACGTTCACAAAAGGGCACACAGTTCAAATGTGTTGTGATTAGGGAAATGCGCAGGAAACGCATCCGCTTTAATCTGAACGGACGGGATAAAAGTAGAATAGAGGCAAACAATACATACATTGTAATAAACTTTATTAAAAGTCTGTAATCAAAATTACAAAATAGATCATTATCTCCTTATAGCTAAATGGATAAGCACGAGATTTTCCTTATGACTGACCTAGTGTTGTATGTATAATGAACCTATTTTACTAGTGTATTTATGTATATTGTGAGTATTACAAATTATAAAATATAGCTGATAAGAGTGTTATATAACGTTTCATATAAAAGTTTCGTTTCGCAAGAACATGTAATTATTAATACAAATGGAATTGGGTGTTTTAACCGTGAAATATACGGAACAAATAAAGAAACTTCCGCATTTTAAGCTGCGATTTGCATAGGGTTGACTTTGTTACACTTTGTACACCAATCTAGATATAATTTCATCATTTTATACTTATCACTCAATCATTCTGATCAATATTAATAATCATTGAAAACCAGAGTTAGTGTGTTGCTGCTAAAACATGTTTTATTTAAATTGCGAAATCACTATATTTATATTATAAAGGGAGGTAATCTGAAAATATTCATTTTGAAAGCTGTATGGCGCAAAAGTGAGTGAACAGGTCAGCTTACTTTCTACGTCTTTTTGGTGATGGGGTTATCTTCTGTTTATTTCAATAGAACACAACTGTGTTGAATCAAAGTTCAAACTGCAAGACCCGGAAATGCTGTTTAAACCAAAACAAGGGGAATAACTGTGCGTACAAGTTTGATTCAAGGAAAATTGTTTTCATGACGGTGCTGGCCTTTTACCAGAGGTATTAACATATAAGATCAAACAAAATATATTTTCATTTAGTCTACATGGGTAAAGTTGCGGAAGTTTCTTTTTTTGTTGAGTATATGTAACAAAAACAAAAAAATGTGTTAAATCTCATAAATATAGATACAATTGGATTTCAGCATATAAACCGTGAAATACTGAACAAAAATACAAACTATAGACAGCCAACAATGTGTAATTAACAATTAGTTAAAAGATTAAGTAAAATCATCAAAGATTACAGTCTTTTACAATGTTGCTGTTATTTATTTTTCTTATCTCGTTCTATGCCGTTTCTAAGCTCTCCTAATCTTCATCTCTACCAATGGCACAGACAAGTAGTAGCCCGTCCAATGATACCACGTGAGACCCTTGGCGTACGCGGTGTTGCCATAGTCACCGTTTAAATTTGAATAATGACATTTTGCATACCACCAAGCACCAGTGTAGGATGTGGCACAATTCCCACTGTAAATGTCGTTGTCGGAATCTTTTGTTGAAAACTTCATCCCATTTTGAACTGCCATGCTGTCGCCTGCGGTACCTACGTATCCACTCACGTGCAATTTGTATTTTGATGCAGCGTCTTCAATTGCAAATGCACTATACTCTGCGAACCTTGATGTTCCGTTTGAGAGAGCCAGGTCCACTCTTAGTTTATAATTGGCTCGAGATGTTAATGCGTAAATGTGCTTATTGCCAAGCCAGAAGTTTTCATTGAGATCACCAAAACCGTTTTCGTATTCGATCCAAGTTTTGTAAAAGTCAGTGTCAGAAACTCTTTTTTGGATTACTGTCCATCCTCCTGAAGTCGTGCCCATGTCACAGCGGACGCGCAACCCGGTAATTCCATCTGGATAAATTGTGTACAATCCATTCTCACTCTGTCCAAAATTCTGAATGTCTTGGCAATCCATCGGTCTTGCCATCAGACTTATTTTCCCCTGGTATTCACTACACTCCTGTGTACATGTATATACACCCATGCCGTAGCACAGTAATACGACGAAAACTGTCGTGATGAAAACCATTTTCAGTTAGTTTACCGGTATTAAAGTAAAACTGAAGTTAAGTGAATGTTTTCAGAATATATATACAGTCAGAATACAAAGCAGTCATCTCTGTTAGCCAGTCGTGTTATTTGATTAATTTCATTGGTCAATTTGTCACCCAATCATCTTATTCATTATTTAAATATATCCGTTTTGATTTTGTAAAACTGATAACTGTAAAATAAAACGTCATGACATATGCTACAGTTTGTACTTTTACCCAATAAAAGTGGCCGGTCGTGCTGTATAAAGCATATCGCTTACTTAATGACACATACCCACTGTAAAAACATCCGGCATAACAATTTATTTTCATGATTAAAAACACATTAAACTTCTCTCCACAACAACGAAAATCGAACGAAAATCATTCATGCGATATGTATTCAGTATACTAATATACTATTCATGATTTGATAGGGATTGGTTTTTACATTTGATATAGTTTTTAAATAAAAGAGGAGAAAAACAGCAATAATATTATTTTAAGAACACACTTCATTGTGAAAAAATCATTTCATTTACAATTAAACGAAATGAATTGAGGAAAAATCCTCCATTTGCATGAGTTGTAGCCAAGCACTGTCTTCATGCTGCGAATGAGTCTGTTGATACGATTCTTTTTAAGACATGTCTATTAATTCTGGACTTCAATAGTGAGCTCGTTCAAAGTTCGGGGCTGAACTGGGTGTAAATGATTTGGATCTCCAAAGCTTGTCCCAAGCATTATTTTCTTCGCGTTCAAGGTAGTGTTCCTCCGTGACATATGCTCGAAGACGATGAGCATTATCGTCGATCTTTGATATGCAGGCTTCATAACCGCTGTTCCCAATTAAATTCCATTTTGTTTATTTCGCTCTTTCAACATGAAATCTCTTTCATAGCAATATAATAAATACTGATAAAGGTGATCCTTTGAGAGCAATAAACACAATTAAGAGAATAAAGCAGCAGACTCGGTTTTATTAAAACAGACTAGAGGTGTACAGTTCGAAGAGAAAGGATACCAATAATTCGTTTATAAACGGTAGTTCCATCCCTGACGAAAATATTAACTTATAGGAAAACAAGGGCTTTAAATACATTACTTTGAATATGTATATCGCCTTATGTAAATCCATATAGGACGGTAGCGTTTGATGTTTGTCTTTGATATTGTCTTGTCGTACCCTTAACGGCTTTTTTCTCCTGTTGCTCTGGCTTCTGCCAAGTCAATGAGTACTTACTTTGTGGCTATCTCGGCTTTTATTTTTTATTATTATATATACATGATCATTTATGTGTTTTACTTCGAAGTTGCCCCGAGTACAAATAGGTAGTGTTATTACTTACTGGTCCTTTGAGATTATCAAGCCCAATCTATGTTACTTTAAAATAGAATATCGCTTAAGCCGGTGCTAGGAGGCGTGAGAGGTGATGCACTCCAAATTACCTCTCATGAACAGACTCGATCAAACCGAGTCTGCTACGTTTACCTCGTGTTTGTGTATGTTGCTTCCAAGGGATACCCTTTTCAGTATTTATTATATTGCCTTTTAATGCTGCCTTGTTTGTTAGACATTATAACCTGGCGGGGATATCTTATTTACACTGTCCCGTTTTTTTATTGGGATGACAAAAGTGCGGTTTGGTGCACCCTAGAACCTGGTTTAAACCCCCAGTGGTATTTTCTGCCACCGGCCGTTCCAAGGCGGTAGCCCTATTGTTAACCCTTTTATGTTTTTGATGTCTTATCTTGCGTTTATTCATCTTTATAGTTGTTTGCTTGTGTGTGTTTGTGGTTGACTGTCGTCCTTGAATCTACATTTCCTGTTTGATTTTTATATCTACTTTTAGATGATCTTAGATGAGTGACTGTGAATGTTGACTTTAATAACGAGCTGCATATGAAGCTCTGCCGATTATACTATCTTTTTATATCGTATGATATGCCATGCAATAATTGGGACTAAATAGTTGACTATATACAAACACAGTGATGCTGTTGTCATATGCATAGTTAATAAACTATTACTTTATTACACTCACAAAAGCCAGTTTATACGATACAAATGATACAAATGAATAATTAATAGCTATTGTGTAATTCAAAAACTTGGTCGGATATAGGGTTAATAAACCTACCTGCTATCTTTGTTCAATCTATTCCTAATCATCTTTGATGCGTGCTATGCAATCCAGCAATGAACGTCAAGACGCGGCGAGCGAAGGTTGATGAAACAATTTGAGCACTGCAAAATCCTCGTAAATAACCCATCAAATATGTAATAACTCATTATCTTCGTCATAACTAATTAACAGTAATTGGGTAGTTAATTCCAGGTGTTATGGAAGGTGTAGACAATTTATGCGTATACTAACGACGGCAACTACATTTTCTGATAATGTTTTAGCAACACGGATTATGCTGTAGCCGTTTCTTATTAAGTTCGCGGTCCTCCTGGTTGTTTGTTTTATTTAATGCAAAGATAGTTCAAGGGATTTGGCTACCATCTCAAAGGAGGCACTAATCTAGGTAAGGATTATATGAGCTTTTTAGTTTAATCCGTATTTTTTTTCCTGCAGCCTTTATCGTAATTGCATTCCATGCTAATGATTTAGAACAAAATCTTTATTGCTTCTTTATTTTTTAATATTAGTTTTCGGGTTTATGTTTTAAGCCAAATTATCTGGACTTAATCTAATTCCCGATTAATGACGTTTAATCAAAGGTGGAAATAATTAACTCTATAGAAACTTAAAGATTATTTTTGCGTTTAGCACCGTTTCTTGAATCGTTCAACGGTGATGAAAGAGAAGATATTGCTATTTTCAGGAAAATGTAAATCCATCAGGATTATTACTATTTGAACCCCGAATTGTATACACAGCTATATAAATAAATCGGCATCATTTTTCAACGTGAATAAAAGTGTGCATTTTCTGTGTCTGTTCATCACTATAATTGTATATATCAGTGATATCATTTTATACGAAACCGATATCAATCACGGATGTAACGTTATACCAGATTGTTTTGCCCCATACTTAAAACCATCGAAACGTAAAACATTCAAATCCCGTACTACTAAATATATTTATCATTTACATGTCATAACGTGATTTTTCGCAGCTATAGTATTTCGCTATCTTCTAAGATGTGACTTAGGTATGCAAATGGTATTATAATTCTATATACATTCTATTTCAAAAAAATAGTTCTTGTCGATATGCAATAGAATCACGACTACGCGATGAAAAAGGATTCCCTCCCAGGGCCCTCCTTCCCTTGAACCCTGAAAATATGACCCAATGTTCCCTTGGTCCCTAAAACTATTTTGCTTTGTTCCCCCAAATATTTCTCCAATGTCCCTTGTTCCCTAAAATATAACCAATAACAGAAAATGTTCCCTTGTCCTCCAAACATTAATTGCCATGTTCCCTTGTTGACCTGGATAGAGTTTTGGTAAACGGTTTTGTAGCTATTTGTCAGGTAAGTTTCTTTAATATTACTGACAACCGCAATATTGTAAATCATTAAGGAAATTATGTTTGAAAGGGACACTTTCTTATTCTGGTAGATATTGTGTTCTAGGGGTATTCTCTCAGCTTTGTAAATAAATAAAAAATGTGGTAAAAATGCACGTTCAAACTTAAAAACTGCAACATTACATGTTAATCAGTTCGTTTGAAATACGTCTTTTTAAAATGACTATAGTTTAGTAGTGAACTTGACAAGCGGACACATCCTTTAATTTATCATGCAGATATGCACTTTTCTGCCTAATAAAGGGGTGACCTATTAAATTTTGCTCTATATGGTGCAATGACCAATAGAGCAAATCAATGCGGTATCCCTCAGCGTTTATTGTACGTAACGTTATCTGACGTCATGCACGTAACGTTGCCTTACGTCATAAAACAAACAAAAAATAACAACATGGTTGCGTCCTCGATAAGCGTAACATTCTGAGAAATAGGTAATAATAGTAATTCCTACAAAAAATGTGGATAATCTACATGATAAATAGAATATTATGTCAGTGCCTTTTAATATCAAGTTTATAGGCTCGGCACGAAAACGAAGAATGGCTTGGCAGAGCCTCGCCATTCTTCGTTTTCTAAGCCTCGCCTAATAAACTTGATAGTAAAAGGCACTGACATAATATTCTCTATATATTGATCTATAAAGCTTCTTAGCAATATCTTAACTTAAGTAAAAAATTATCAATTTTTTAAAACCCTTTTCTATCGATTTCTTAATGTTGCTAATAAATCAATAAATAAAACCTAGAGCTAAATATTTATCTTAAACTAGATGGTTTGTAGTGAATTTCCAAAGGTCCATTTTCATACTCTTTTTTGTAGTGAATAAAGATATTTAAAAATTTTCTTCTTCTGATTTTCCTTCTTCAATTTTCCTTTCATAAGAAGACTTCTTAGATTCGTTAATCAAATTGGCATCATTGCCGTGTCCCTATACAAAGTTCCAACATTCGTCCTGTTTGTGACTTATGAGACCATTGGGCCACTGGTTGCCGATGTCTGCAGTCGTCGGTGTTGTGGTTAGTTTCATTACAGTTTAAGCACTTTCTATAATGTCTGTGTCTGACATATCTTGATTTGCAAAGTTAGCTTTTGAGCTAAATTGTTGAAATGGTTTTCCGGCGAAAATGCACTTGGTGAAGTCATGCACAATTTCAACTGCTTCATTTATAGTGGCTAGCACTCGCTTGGTTCCTGGTTTGGATGGGTGAATGTGATCCCTTTCATTCAGAAAACGAGTTAATAGCGTTTGCAAAATGTAGAGCCTCGCCATTCTTCGTTTTCTAAGCCTCGCCTAATAAACTTGATAGTAAAAGGCACTGACATAATATTCTCTATATATTGATCTATAAAGCTTCTTAGCAATATCTTAACTTAAGTAAAAAATTATCAATTTTTTAAAACCCTTTTCTATCGATTTCTTAATGTTGCTAATAAATCAATAAATAAAACCTAGAGCTAAATATTTATCTTAAACTAGATGGTTTGTAGTGAATTTCCAAAGGTCCATTTTCATACTCTTTTTTGTAGTGAATAAAGATATTAAAAAATGTTCTTCTTCTGATTTTCCTTCTTCAATTTTCCTTTCATAAGAAGACTTCTTAGATTCGTTAATCAAATTGGCATCATTGCCGTGTCCCTATACAAAGTTCCAACATTCGTCCTGTTTGTGACTTATGAGACCATTGGGCCACTGGTTGCCGATGTCTGCAGTCGTCGGTGTTGTGGTTAGATTCATTACAGTTTAAGCACTTTCTATAATGTCTGTGTCTGACATATCTTGATTTGCAAAGTTAGCTTTTGAGCTAAATTGTTGAAATGGTTTTCCGGCGAAAATGCACTTGGTGAAGTCATGCACAATTTCAACTGCTTCATTTATAGTGGCTAGCACTCGCTTGGTTCCTGGTTTGGATGGGTGAATGTGATCCCTTTCATTCAGAAAACGAGTTAATAGTTTTCCATTTGTGTTGTGAAAGGAACGGTAGTTGTCAACATAGTCAGTTTTGTGATGAATTGACAAGCGCTCAATTATCATGTTTACTGCATTAACGTCAACATCGCCTCTAGGATCAAGATTTGACAAAATTATTTTGGAGTTTTCATTTCCGGTCTTGATGAGGGCAATAAGCTGGTCGTACTGTTCTTCAATTAGTTTAGTATCGATGTTTCTTGAGAGGTCGTTACCTCCTATATACAATACAACTGTATCAAATTGTTGCAGATCATATCGGTGTATATCTGTTATTATTGTTTTAATTGTTGCTCCTGATACAGAGTGTTTATGGACATTGTGTTTCAGTCCCTTGGAATTGACACCATGCAGTATAGAGTCTCCCATTGTCAAAACTTTCCTGCAGTTACTTGATTTCTGTGTATTGTGTACAGGTGATTTTGTTCCCCAGGTGGTCTCTGTGGTGTATGCATGGGTGTGATTGATAATACAGATTCTTCGCCGATGGAGGTCTCTGACTGATCACACATACTTATTTAACAGTGTAATATAAGAAATAGGTCATGGCTTTATTACACTCCCACATCGTAAGTAATGTTATAAACTAACTTCATTTAAATGAATTATGAGTTGGTAATTCGACGCTCCAGTTGTGTGGTTCGGCCTTTCTGGTTAAAGCTGTTTATAGAGTTTGGATTATCATAATATGTAAGTTATATATATATATATATATATATAATATATACTTCGTTGTCCGTAGGTTTAAAAACGATGTGTGCACTAATTAAACACAAATTCAGCGATGTTGCATACAAGAGATTTAGACACTTTAACATGGTAATACATGTAGTTTAAGTGTTATTCAAACCAAACGGTTCGGTTTAAAATATCGGTCAAACTTTCACTCGAGTGTTATAACAGTATATTCATATCCAATAATTAGGCTCGAATTCTTACTCCCGTGCTGTTCGTTTTTTTCCTAGTAGTAAAGTTTATTGTGAATTTCAAAGGAAATCTTTAATTAAAAATGAGGCCACTGCGAGGGTTATATGGGACATTGGGGTTAAATTTGTAATAAAAATAAATTATATATATACTGAAAGGAAAAAGAAACGCGACACGGAAATTTCCCCTATATATTGTTTGTACAATATGCTGCTGTTAATCGAATGGTACATGGCTACGTAAGATATTTCCTTTCGGAAAAAAGACTAAAACAACACGAAACACAGCAAATAGTATTCCTGAAAAGTTTCATTATTGACAGAGTACGCGTTTGGCCCAAGCATGTGAGCAAACTTAGGATACAAAATTTTGCAAACTCTTAACGTTAAATACAACACTGAACTGGCTCATTTTTTCAAAGAGGAACTTCAACATTTATGAATTTCATTTTGCAACGTGTACTGTGATTAAAACGTCTACAACATACCAGTTGTGTCCTTTCTCTAACTAATTGCAATTTGTTTTTTACAAAACATCTTGAGATTTCCTTGGAATATATATGGAATTAAGTGTGCAGTATATACAATATATAGCGGAAATTCCCGTGTCGCCTTTCTTTTTCCTTTCAGTATATATATTTATTTTTAATTTAATCACATCAAATAAAGGAGAAACCTAGCGGCATTTGAAGAAAGTTACGTTAATATACAATTAATGATAAGTACAACTTAATTTAAAATTGTTGTGATCGTTGTTAGATATTTAAAGATGGTTTATTTAATTTAAATTTGGTTTAATGGTGTTCGACCATCTAGTAAGCAGTATATACAATATATAGCTGAAAATCCCGTGTCGCGTTTCTTTTTCCTTTCAGTATATATATATGAATATAGCTAACCCTAGAGTTAACTACATATATTGTTAGGAAATACCATCTTCGTGTCTTTTATTTTATATGGTCAGTGTAATTTCGTTTGGTTATTTATGGCTCATTTAGTTTATTTTTATCAATTTTAATACAGAAATAATGTATTTGAACGTTTGAAAAAACTAAACTAAATTACTCCCTTCATTTGCACGTGCAGTGAAACTTAGACGGACTTTACAAAACAACAACAATGTGCTAAAGTATTGCAGAGCAATACACGCGCGTTTTTTAGTAACATTGACCTTGACCATAAATGAAATCTCCAAACTTGCTTTTCATATAAACCACCTACACAGGAAACATGTTGTGACATATGCGTTACTTTCCTATTATTTGCATGTTTATTTAATATGCACATCATGTTATTGACATATGTGTCACATATCTATCCCATATAGTTTTCATGTTAAAATATTACACCTGTGCCACATATGAAATGTATACATATGTATTTCATATGAAACTGTTATACATAAAATACATAAAGTATTTATATAAATGTTGTAGAATATTGTAGAAAATGGTTTAACAACCTGTTTAAGTTTTAATATTAATTCGTAAAAATATTTTCATATGTATTACATATGTGTTACTTTCATATGAAATACATATGGGGACAAAATATGTATCACATATGTAAAACATATACGAATTTCATGTCTAGATATTTTTCCTGCAGTGTACGCACAAAGTTTCAGGCCAATATATCATTCCTAAGTAAAGTTAATGAGCAGAAACTGCATTGTTTTAACAACAGTGACCTGACATTTAGCACTGGAACTCTAGCCATGAGTAACAGAAAGTACTGGAACGCTAGCCATATATAAGTAATAGTAAGTACTGGAACGCTATCCATGAGTAACAGTCAATACTTGAACGCTAGGCATGAGTAACAGTTAATACTTGAATGCTAGCCATGAGTAACAGTTAATACTTGAACGCTAGCCATGCGTAACGGTTAATACTTGAACGCTAGCCATGAGTAACAGTTAACACCTGAACGCTGGCCATGAGTAACAGTTAATACTTGAACGCTAGCCATGCGTAACGGTTAATACTTGAACGCTAGCCATGAGTAACAGTCAAAACCTGAACGCTGGCCATGAGTAACAGTTAATACTTGAACGCTAGCCATGAGTAACAGTTAGTACTGGAACGCTGGCCATGAGTAACATTTAATAGTAAAAATAATCTACAGGGTGTGGTGCTGAGTTTTAACAACAATTCACATACAAAATGGTGATCAATCTTTTGAGAACTAATCCCATGTATGTGAAGTTATACATGCAATCATCTAAAGTACTAAGAGCTAGTGTTGATAGTGGCATTAATTAGCTAGCAACGGGTAATGCACAAACTGGATTGTGAAGTACTCAACGTCGTTATCAACTCTCCTAGAAAGCCGGATAAGAAGGTAACACATTGTAGGTTAACTGGCATTAAAGAAACTAACCCGCCAAATAACGAAAAAAAAAAAAAAAAAACTACAAAACTCTAGCCATGTGTTCAGGTCATATAATAATGTATATTATCTTCCTCTGATATCAAGGGTTCTATGGTATCACGGTAGTGACCAGTCTAATAAAATAGTATGCATCTCTGCTAAAATATGATAATTATTTTATAGCTGTGATGACTTTAGGTACATATAATAAAATAATTGAAAAAAATAAGTATATTTATCATAAATAAAAAGATATTTCAAAATAATGCAAAATAATTGACAATTTCCTTATGCTCTTTATAATTCATCACCCCTAGTCTCCATAAATGCAGTTTCTGTCACCTTGAAGGTTATAAAATTCATTTATGTTTTGTCTTTATGAGTCTGCTGTACATTATTGTTTCTAGAAATGGTCACTCATTGAATCTTATACCAGTTACTATCAAATACAGGATGCACAATTTGTGCATACCTTGATACCATAGAACTTTTAAAATAATAAGCTCAATGAGGGTACCCTTCTTGGAAAACCTGATTATGACATTTTTACGTAAAATTGATTCCATTTTATATCATAATAATTTAGTAGAACGGTCACACAAAGCATTTGTTTCCCTTTTCTTTAAATATTGTTTACAGTTTATTTTTTTCGTCAAAACATTTAAGTACCGTGATACCATAGAACACCATGCTATATGTGCCGATTAAAAGTACAGGTTTATTCACGGGTTCTTAAAATACCCGTGATTAATATGCGTAAAATTAATTATGAGTTGGTAACTCTTAATTCGAAACTCCAGTTTTGGGTTTTGGCATGGCTGGTTAAAGCCGTTTATACTGTGTCTATAGAGTTTGGATCCTCAACATAGGTCAACTATAGATATACCTCGTCGTCAGTAGGTTTAGAAACGGTGTACATATGTTGTAAAAGTTGGATGTTGTTGGCGGGATAACTACTTTAACGTGTCGTGCGTGTACCAG
This sequence comes from Cyrtodaria siliqua, assembly GCA_037043455.1. Taxonomy (NCBI): domain Eukaryota; kingdom Metazoa; phylum Mollusca; class Bivalvia; order Adapedonta; family Hiatellidae; genus Cyrtodaria; species Cyrtodaria siliqua. Next base: position 34,749 of record JAWPHD010001136.1, on the reverse strand, counting down.
AATTGATAACAGCAGTTTGTACTTGGGGCATGGATAGTGTTTTTATTACGATGAATGCACATACAATTTCTAAACACAGCTGTTTAAGTGTTGTTTGACATATTACGTTCCTATATCCTGAAGTTCGACAGTGTTAACAATAGCAACCATTTTTTTTTAACCACAGAGCGCGCCGATTCGGCACGTATCATTTAGTTACAACTTTCTCTTATACTCTTATACTCAAAGTGCCAATCAAAGATTTAGCGCAGTTTCTTGCGTTTTTCGTTTCCATGATTTGCAATCTGTTAAGTATCCTTTCTAAATGATGAAGCTTCATATGTCGCACGGATAAAGTGAGAACATGATATGCTGTGAGAAAGAACAGAACAGAACATACTTAAATTCACACTACAACTATACAGTTTCTCGTCTAAAATATAGTTATAATAAAGAAATGTGGTCAGATAAAAAAAAATTGTGATTTTCTTTTATTCCATGTAAGACATAGTACAATGTTATACAAAAGTTGTTCAGGTATCAATACAAACTATATGATTTTGAAACTTAACATATTATATGGTTACTATAAATGACAGAACATTAATACAATGTCTTACAGGTTATCTTTTAAGTGTGAATATAACAAAAGATAAAGACGAATTAAAGAAAGTAAAAAAGGAGAAAAGATAAGAGAAATAGAGGTTTACAGATGAGAAGCTGTATGCATATCTTTTTCTTATTTTTTATTTTACATGTTTCCCCATTTAATTTCGTGTGACCTAAGTTTGTTTTTGTTAATGGCAATAATTCTTACTATTTGCTTGTTTTTTTGTAAGTATGGTATGAATGCTGCAACACTGGGAATTGTTCTCGTGTATTTATTTTTAAAAATAAAATATTTAGCAAGTAAAATTATACAGTTTAGTAAGTTAGATTTTGATGAGTTGTATAACCCGAACGGTATATTTTGATAACAGATGTTAAAAGGTTGATTGTTTGAAATACAAAAATTATGTACTTGAGTCCAAAAGGCTCTTACAAAATGACATTCCCAAAACAAATGTTCTAGAGTTTCCGGATGTCTATCACAAAATTCACATCAGATAAAATATTTAACAATGCATATATACATATACATAAATAGATAGATAAATCTAACTTGACTGTCGGTTATGTTCGCATCACTTACTTTGCTACCATTGACACCACATTCCTCATTGACATGTGTCGTTGTTTCTGTTGTGTGTCATTCTGGATTATCATAGTGGGCAGTAGTAATATTGAAGTGATGTATCGCTGTACACCATCATTCTGGATCATCATAGTGGGCAGTAGTAATATTGAAGTGATGTATCGCTATGTACCATCATTCTGGATCATCATAGTGGGCATGGTCAGTAGTACTAGTGAGGTGATGTATCGCTATATACCATCATTCTGGATCATCATAGTGGGCAGTAGTACTATTGAGGTGATGTATCTCTATGTACCATCATTCTGGATTATCATAGTGGGCAGTAGTAATATTGAGGTGATGTATCGCTGTACACCATCATTCTGGATCATCATAGTGGGCAGTAGTAATATTGAGGTGATGTATCGCTGTACACCATCATTCTGGATCATCATAGTGGGCAGTAGTAATATTGAAGTGATGTATCGCTATGTACGATCATTCTGGATCATCATAGTGGGCAGTAGTAATAATGAGGTGATGTATCGCTGTACACCATCATTCTGGATCATGATAGTGGGCAGTAGTAATATTGAAGTGATGTATCGCTATGTACCATCATTCTGGATCCTCATAGTGGGCAGTAGTAATATTGAGATGATGTATCGCTATGTACCATCATTCTCGATCATCATAGTGGGCAGTAGTAATATTGAGGTGATGTATCGCTATGTACCATCATTCTCGATCATCATAGTGGGCAGTAGTAATATTGAGGTGATGTATCGCTATGTACCATCATTTTGGATCATCATAGTGGGCAGTAGTAATATTGAAGTGATGTATCGCTGTACACCATCATTTTGGATCATCATAGTGGGCAGTAGTAATATTGAAGTGATGTATCGCTATGTACCATCATTTTGGATCATCATAGTGGGCAGTAGTAATATTGAAGTGATGTATCGCTATGTACCATCATTCTGGATCATCATAGTGGGCAGTAGTAATATTGAGGTGATGTATCGCTGTACACCATCATTCTGGATCATCATAGTGGGCAGTAGTAATATTGAAGTGATGTATCGCTATGTACCATCATTCTGGATCATCATAGTGGGAAGTAGTAATATTGAGGTAATATATCGCTGTACACCATCATTTTGGATCATCATAGTGGACAGTAGTAATATTGAGGTGATGTATCGCTATATACCATCATTTTGGATCATCATAGTGGGCAGTAGTAATATTGAGGTGATGTATCGCTATATACCATCATTCTGAATCATCATAGTTGGCAGTAGTAATATTGAGGTGATGTATCGCTATATACCATCATACTCGATCATCATAGTGGGCAGTAGTAATATTGAGGTGATGTATCGCTATATACCATCATTCTGGATAATCATAGTAGGCAGTAGTAATATTGAGGTGACGTATCGCTATATACCATCATTCTGGATCATCATAGTGGGCAGTAGTAATATTGAGGTGATGTATCGCTATGTTCCATCATTCTGGATCATCATAGTGGGCAGTAGTAATATTGAGGTGATGTATCGCTATTTGAGGTGATGTATCTCTATATACCTCCATTCTGGATCATCATAGTGGGCAGTAGTAATATTGAGGTGATGTATCGCTATATACCATCATTCTGGATCATCATAGTGGGCAGTAGTAATATTGAGGTGATGGATCGCTATATACCACCATTCTGGGTCATCGTAGTGGGCAGTAGTAATATTGAGATGATGTATCGCTATGTACCATCATTCTGAATCATCATAGTGGGCAGTAGTAATATTGAGGTGATGTATCGCTATATACCATCATTCTGGATCGTCATAGTGGGCAGTAGTAATATTGAGGTGATGTATCGCTATATACCACCATTCTGGGTCATCATAGTGGGCAGTAGTAATATTGAGGTGATGTATCGCTATATACCATCATTCTGAATCATCATAGTGGGCAGTAGTAATATTGAGGTGATGTATCGCTATGTACCATCATTCTCGATCATCATAGTGGGTGGTAGTAATTTTGAGGTAATGTATCGCTATATACAAACCATTCTGAATCATCATAGTGGGCAGTAGTAATATTGAGGTGATGTATCGCTATATACCATCATTCTGGATCGTCATAGTGGGCAGTAGTAATATTGAGGTGATGTATCGCTATGTACCATCATTCTCGATCATTATAGTGGGCAGTAGTAATATTGAGGTGATGTATCGCTATAGACCATCATTCTCGATCATTATAGTGGGCAGTAGTACTATTTAGGTGATGTATCGCTTTGTACCATCATTCTGGATCATCATAGTGGGCAGTAGTAATATTGAAGTGATGTATCGCTATATACCATCATTCTGGATCATCATAGTGGGCAGTAGTAATATTGAAGTGATGTATCGCTATATACCATCATTCTGGATCATCATAGTGGGCAGTAGTACTATTTAGGTGATGTATCGCTATGTACCATCATTCTGGATCAACATAGTGGGCAGTAGTAATATTGAGGTGATGTATCGCTATGTACCATCATTCTCGATCATCATAGTGGGCAGTAGTAATATTGAGGTGATGTATCGCTATAGACCATCATTCTCGATCATTATAGTGGGCAGTAGTACTATTTAGGTGATGTATCGCTTTGTACCATCATTCTGGATCATCATAGTGGGCAGTAGTAATATTGAGATGATGTATCGCTATGTACCATCATTCTGAATCATCATAGTGGGCAGTAGTAATATTGAGGTGATGTATCGCTATATACCATCATTCTGGATCGTCATAGTGGGCAGTAGTAATATTGAGGTGATGTATCGCTATATACCACCATTCTGGGTCATCATAGTGGGCAGTAGTAATATTGAGGTGATGTATCGCTATATACCATCATTCTGAATCATCATAGTGGGCAGTAGTAATATTGAGGTGATGTATCGCTATGTACCATCATTCTCGATCATCATAGTGGGTGGTAGTAATTTTGAGGTAATGTATCGCTATATACAAACCATTCTGAATCATCATAGTGGGCAGTAGTAATATTGAGGTGATGTATCGCTATATACCATCATTCTGGATCGTCATAGTGGGCAGTAGTAATATTGAGGTGATGTATCGCTATGTACCATCATTCTCGATCATTATAGTGGGCAGTAGTAATATTGAGGTGATGTATCGCTATAGACCATCATTCTCGATCATTATAGTGGGCAGTAGTACTATTTAGGTGATGTATCGCTTTGTACCATCATTCTGGATCATCATAGTGGGCAGTAGTAATATTGAAGTGATGTATCGCTATATACCATCATTCTGGATCATCATAGTGGGCAGTAGTAATATTGAAGTGATGTATCGCTATATACCATCATTCTGGATCATCATAGTGGGCAGTAGTACTATTTAGGTGATGTATCGCTATGTACCATCATTCTGGATCATCATAGTGGGCAGTAGTAATATTGAGGTGATGTATCGCTACCTACCATCATTCTCGATCATCATAGTGGGCAGTAGTAATATTGAGGTGATGTATCGCTATAGACCATCATTCTCGATCATTATAGTGGGCAGTAGTACTATTTAGGTGATGTATCGCTTTGTACCATCATTCTGGATCATCATAGTGGGCAGTAGTAATATTGAAGTGATGTATCGCTATATACCATCATTCTGGATCATCATAGTGGGCAGTAGTAATATTGAAGTGATGTATCGCTATATACCATCATTCTGGATCATCATAGTGGGCAGTAGTAATATTGATGTGATGTATCGCTATATACCATCATTCTGGATCATCATAGTGGGCAGTAGTAATATTGAGGTGATGTATCGCTATGTACCAGCATTCTGGATCATCATAGTGGGCGGTAGTAATACTGAGGTGATGTATCGCTATATACCATCAACCATTAACCAAAGTTACAAACAACAATATCGTGTTCTCCTATATAACTTCTGTGATGGATCCTTTTTTTTGTTAAAAGCGATATCCAGACACATATGGTTGCTTAGTGAATATTTAAGCAATCATAGGCCGAGGACATGCTTAAATGTATGCTTGAATTATTTTAGTTCGCTTCCTGATTAATATGTGATCAACGTTTCTTGTTAAGGAGGTTGGTTGTGAAAGGACGTAGTGCTGAGATTTTTTTTTTAATGATATTAAAAGCTTATTTGATATCATTTAGATACAACATTATAAAAAAGCGGGGTGAGTCATTGTACTTTCTTTTGCACTAGACGTCTTAGAAGAAGACACATATTTCTAACTCCAAAATGTCACTGAAAACAGAGTCAATGAACGTTTTCAAAAAACAAAATTCATAATATTACATTTATTGAAAAACAACGATTAATTTTCAATTACATATACATATATACGTGTTTTACAAAACATACATGTAAACAATTATAATCCTCATTCGTCTTTTTACTTTAAAAAGCAAAAATACACCATTAATTTTTTAAAGATATTTGTTTTTTACTAACATTATAATTCAAAAACGTATGTACTAATGCTCAACTTTTTTTTTAAAACTTATCTATGACAAAGTCCTATGACATTTCTACGGTGGCATATTTCTGCCACGAGATAGCTAGATAATTATCATGATTATTTCCAGATTTTTCGCGATAATGTTACTTTTTCGCTTTAATTTTCAACAATTAGCGCGGCGGATTTGTAACCGGAGGCCCCGGGTTCAATCCTCCGTGGTGCCACTGAGTTCCGTCGGCGTGTTCTTGGGCAAGACACTTTTCCTTAGCCTCGTCCGTCGGATGTGGACGTAAACCGGGCGGTCCCGTGTATCGGTCTATCCTCCGAGCACGTTAAAGAACCATAGGAATCTATTCGATAATAAGAGAAGGGCAGGTTCCCGGATCCTATGTATCCTTCCCCTCTCTCTGGGGCGGCTCTAAATAACCTGTATTGTGTTGATGAACCGTTAAACAACATTCAATTCAATTCAAACAAAACTTGCTGCGATACTGCCCACTTCTGTCATTACGTTAGCGCAATAGTTAACGCAATAAGAAATATCTTCAACTTTTTTTATCATGATACTTTTTTTTTATCAAGATACTTTTTTTATCATGATACCGAAAATAGTTCCGGCTAGTGTGTTTTGTATGGGACGGAACTACTTTCACTATCACGATAAAAAAATTATCATGATAAATTTTTTTTATCATGATACCGAAAATAGTTCCGGCTAATGTGTTTTGTATGGGACGGAACTACTTTCACTATCGCGAAATTTATTTGTTGTCACGATAATTTGGGTTTATCATGATACTTTGGGGTTATCATGATACTTTTTTTTTATCATGATAATTTTTTTTTTATCATGAGACCGAAAGTAGTTCCGGCATACGGTGTTACCATAGATTAGGGTTTCTTATCATCTTCTTTCACGGGTACACTGTATGGCCGTAGCCCATTTAAACCACTTACCAGACGCCGCAGGCGGCTAGGGTTTGCGAGTAAAATTTCGACTTTTCGACACGAAATTTCGTCCAAAACGGCGGGTTTGCGATTTTTCGCCTTCGACTTTTCGGGTAGGCGACTTTTTGCCTTGTGGAAATGGTTATTAACAAGGCAAAAACTCGAATGCGAAAGTCGAAATGGCCACATCTGTCTTCCATAAATGACTATTGCAAGTGAGTCAACAAACGGGATATATATCTGAATTCGAAAAGTCGCGAACACGAAAGTCGCCAACCCAAAAAGTCGAAGGCGAAAAGTCGCCAACCCGAAAAGTCAAAAGCAAAAAGTCGTAAAGCCGCCGTTGTGGCGAAAAGTCGAAATTTTACACTATCGGATTGGCGACTTTGCGAGTCCAAATTTCGTCCAAAACGGCGGGTTTGCGACTTTTTGCCTTCGACTTTTCTGGTTGGCGACTTTTCGCCTTCGACTTTTTGTGTTGGCGACTTTTCGCCTTGTATTAACAAGGCGAAAAGTCGCGAAGTCGCAATGTCGAAATGGCCCCATCCGTCTTCCATACGTAATACATCTGACCCGTTTAGCTCAATTGGGAGCGAAGTCGACTATTGCGTAGTTTAACTATTATTACTCGCGAGTGTAAGTTTAGTGTGAGTTACGAGTTAAATCGCACAAAGCGTCTTTTTTTGTTTTATTTTTTTATACCACTATTGAATTCCTTCAGACATTCTTGGTTTTATTTAGTAAATATTCAATAATGGTTAGTGTGGTATGCTTGTTAACGTAATTGTTTTGTGTTTTATAAGCTAAAAGTTACGGACAGTGTCCTTTTAACCCTAAACGTTACACCAAATACATTTGCTGTGCTTTTGACCTCTTAAGAAAAATTGTAAAGAAACTAATGTTTTTTGCCAAAGTTAAGGTGAATGGTAATTAAGCGAATGCTTCGTTCCTCTAGGATATTACTTTCCGATGATTTTCAATCACTTAGATAGTTGCTTCTGTTCCTGTTAATCTTTGATGCTGTCAAATAACTGTCTCACGCGACAGAGCAGCACGCTGCCAGACAAGCTCTAGTCGTATAAAAGACGCGGGAAGAAATAAACAGTAACCATATATTCGATTGTGGTTCACTCAGCTAAACTTAATGGTCGGCCAGTGTTTAAGAGTTTATGTCAATAGAGGCAAGAAGAACATGGATATAATGGTAGTATTTCAATCATATATTATTATTTAATATAATGTTAACATGTGTATTGGAACGCTAGTAATCTGCTGTGATATATACTTCAATTTCTACTGTGATATATACTCCAATTTCGGCTGTGATATAAACTTCAATTTCTGCTGTGATATATACTCCGATGTCTGATGTGATATATACTTCAATTTCTGCTGTGATATATACTTCAATTTCTGCTGTGATATATACTTCAATTTCTGCTGTGATATATACTTCAATTTCGTTGTGGATAAGGACTTGAAATATAAAAAAAAAAAATATCGGAGCTAACTAGTTTCATATTTTATAGTTCAACTATTATAACAAAGGTTGGTTAATTTAAATCTATATTATAATATTTGATTATCATTCGGTTCAATGTCTTGTTTTGACATAGTTCTTTGAACATACGAACTGTGATTTTGTGATCATTTCGTTTTATTTTATTTTGATATTTATACTGTTTTGACCTTGACGGTGTAACCATTTTTCGCCCTCGTTGAATTATAACCTCCGGTCTTTTTTCCCCGCAAATTTGACTCACCTGTTATTATTAAACGTAGAATAATAACAGCATTCCTGTTAATAAATGACGTGAACTCAGAATTGGAGAGGATGTCGAACTCCGGAACGCTTTAACCTTTTTCATGGATTTAAATAAATGATGTCCTATAGTTCTGTGAGAATACATTTGTTTGATTGGTAGATATATTTAATAATAAATCCTTTCGTAAGCAATTGTATATACAGGTATTTTGTATCCATATTTGAGTCACTAGGTAACGTGAGGGTGTTGTATTAGTATTGGCTTTTGAGGAAAGAATCAATTTTCTATCATTGAAAAATGATCGACGAGCCATTGAAAGATGATCATTTATTTAGTGAAACAACATTACGGCTGCTTCACACACTGTTGCCTGACTAAAACACAATAAGGCCAAATAAAAATATTTGTGATTTCCTATAACATGTTTCGAATTATATGGTAGGCAGATGGATGGTCCACTTTCAAACTGAACACTTTTAGTGGGTGAGAAAATGTTAAGGTCGGTGCAAAATGGAGGTTCAATCGGCTAACCAGCGTCTTAATAAACTTTCGTTTGGCCTGAAATTAACTCTTAGCCTGCTAAGAGCGAATACAACAGCCTTTGCAGCCAGTGTAAACCCAAATCAGCATGCGAGTAACTCGCAGGCTGACCAGCGTGTACACTGTTTGGCTGCTCATCAGTCATTTAACCAAAACACCCTTTTGAAACACAAATGGAATGCTCTAAATGTAAAGAAAGGACTGTCCATTATATATTCATAGCCGGCTAAGAGCTAAGAATGAATGAATGAATGAATGAATGAATGAATGAATGAATGAATGAATGAATGAATGAATGAATGAATGAATGAATGAATGAATGAATGAATGAATGAATGAATGAATGAATGAATGAATGAATGAATGAATGAATGAATGAATGAATGAATGAATGAATGAATGAATGAATGAATGAATGAATGAATGAATGAATGAATGAATGAATGAATGAATGAATGAATGAATGAATGAATGAATGAATGAATGAATGAATGAATGAATGAATGAATGAATGAATGAATGAATGAATGAATGAATGAATGAATGAATGAATGAATGAATGAATGAATGAATGAATGAATGAATGAATGAATGAATGAATGAATGAATGAATTCATGAATGAATTCATGAATGAATGAATGAATAAATGAATGAATAATGAATGAATGAATGAATGAATGAATGAATGAATGAATGAATGAATGAATGAATGAATGAATGAATGAATGACACATAAATAGGTCATACTGTGCGCAAAAACTGATGAAAGATGAAGAAATGAAATAGTAATTAATACTGCATTCAAATCAAAACAAACAATCACAAGGATAAAGAGAAGCAGAGTATGCTACAGCACAAACGTGGACATGGTTGATAACATGGGAACTGTCTTGGAACGTTTAGTGGCAAAAACGCCGCTAGGGTTGATTTCAAATGTGACCTCATTCTTGCCCTAGTATCATAACACTTAAACGTGAAAGTGTAAATAACGAAATACCCGCAGGCTATACTCTCTAACTAGGCTGCATTAATAGGCGGTATAAAAAAAACAACACAGATGATCATGTATATATGAATATGAAAACACTACTATAGAAAGCCACAAAGTAAGTAATCAATGACGTGGTAACCAGAGTAACAAATGCAGGAAGAGTATTAAGCGTTAAGGGCACTACGGGACAATGCTTGAAACGTTACCGTCCTTTTCATGATTAAGGTAGACGTCACCATATGGTCCACAATCTGTCGGGTCATCGAACAGTCGAAGAGGAATGCGTAGTGGCTAACTGTAAATGGGTCAAACACTAAACATGCAGTGCGTAGAAAGATGATAACCATTTTGGACAAACATTTTGATAAATATTCTATGAAAGTGATCATGACCAAGGATCTTCCGAAGTTTGTAAATACGCCATCATGTAGAAGTATGGTTTCAATCATCCTTGCCAAAGAATAGTTCTTAAATTACTTTTACAGTTTTAAAAGTAGATCAGAGTTACGATAATGAAAGTTTTGAAAAAAAATTGTTTAATGTTTATGATAACGGTAGCCCTAATGGAATAGTGTTTTCCTTATACACCAGTTACCGTGATTAATGCATAACGAAAGTTACAATTGTATTCACAGAAATCTTGCGTTTTCGTAAAGAGTCAAACACAGTCTGTATTTTAGACGCTAACCATGTACTCTATATATTCTTTAACCTCAGTTATGTTCTTAAATTTAAAGAAACACTATTTTAAATGCGTTTTTGCGTCAAATTTCGCTTTACGTCATGTAATATGGATTGACGTCAAGTGATTGATTTGAACTACCAAATAAAATTGTTCGACGGGGTATATCTAGTATCTATACATACCAGTTATAGCCTAATGAACCGCAAAATGCTTTATAGAAGCATCCAAAAGTCGAAAGTAAGGTATTTTGGATATTTTGTATGTGTACGGAATTGGGGAATATACGAACAACCGACACTATTGATTTAAAATGTGACTCTTCAAAGAAAATTGGCAACTTTGACGAATCAATGATAGACACATTAATTTTAAGACAGAATTCTATTATGAGGATGTTTTACAAGAAAATGGCACTTACAAATATCGATTTCATTTTAGAACAATTTTATTAAAGAGCGCGTTTGTCCATAAACAATAAAATGAGCCTAACACATCATAATATGCAGATTTACTTAACGGGATGACACTAATCTCAAAATGATTGCACCTGAATAATTACTCAACGTGTGAGGTTGCCAAGTATTATTAAATAGGATTGTCGCTGCATCGTCTTTGTCGTCTGGTGTCGTTAATCGGAAATTAAGTTCTTGCCTTGGTAAGTTGTCGTCTGGTGTCGTTAATCGGAAATTAAGTTCTTGCCTTTGAAAGATATTTTATGTTTTATTCAATAATAGAAAAGAAAAAGAGTATGACAGGCGAAATTTGGAAATCACCTAACACGATAAACTCAAATAATATGGTCACAGTTTCTAACAAAATAGTTAGCCCTAAACGGGAAAACAATGGGCGAAATAAACAAAATGGAATTTAGTCTGGAGCAGAGGTTATGAAGCCTGCGTACCACACGTTACAGTCAAAATATTAACTTAAAAAGCAGACAGCATATTCTAAGGGTGATTAAACAATTCTCCGAACGTATAAAGAGTAGTGAAACTACGTATTCAACAATTAAGTAAAAACACAACAAAGGTATAAACGATATCTGTATATAAGTATCGGGCTCAGCGATCTCCAAAGATCGGAATGAATAACATTTCTGATTGCAAGAATATAATTTTGTTCATGAGCATGCAGCATTACAATTTTCAATTTTGAATAAAAAAAATCAATGGCAATAATTTAAATACTACTAGATAAATAATTTATTTTATCATTCGATTCCAATAATATTATACACATATGTTAATATACTGAGATAATATATCGCGACCAAAGCTATGTCGTTACGTTCAATAGCAAGGTCACACTAAGACTTTGAACGTATTTTCTAATATGTCATATCCGGGATATAACGTCGTTGTTATCTATTGTTCGATTCCGATAATAGTATACACAAATGTTCACCAGCTGACTTGACTAACAGGCAGTTCAGGGAGTTTTCTCCAAGGTCAAGATCACACTTAGGCTTTGAATGTTATTGCTATGATGATGTGTCTGAGCTTCAGTATAACTTATTTATCGATTTAAAATATATTCTGTTGTGAATATCTATATGTTTTTTTCTCTTACCAGTGTACTCGAAAGGTCTTCAGGTTTACCCCCACGTCCGTCCGTCTGTCTGTCCGTACGTCTGCAATAACTTGATATTGAGATTGCGGGTTAACACTTCCGGGTGTTTTTATGAAATTTGGTAGGTGTGTTAAGGGCAATTAGGAATTTATGCATGTGCGTTTTTTTCACTCATTTTAGCCGGGTTTATAGATTGGCGAAAACCGGGCGGGCGGCGGCGTCGACGGGCGGTCGTCAAATTGTTGTGTTTTCTATATATCTCGACATTACCATGTCCGAGCTTCAACGTCACTATGTCCTACATTCTCCAAAATATGCGTTACGTTAACCTTTTTGTTTCAGTTTGGGCGGGCGGGTTGTTGGGTGGGGTGGGGGTCAAGTCTTTGTTATATCTCAGCATTACCGTGCCCGATCTTCATCAACTTTTAACAGCACCCTCTTTTCACCAAGCACTGATCATACCCTGAAAACTAGGCCACTGTGACATACTTTCTCCAGAATATACATTACGTTAACCTTTTTCTTTAAGTTTGTTTTTGTTATATATCAGCAGTACCGTGTCCGATCTTCATCAACTTTTAACAACACCTTCCTCTCATCAAGCACTGACCATACCCTGTAACCTACTTTCTCCAAAATATATGTTATGTTAACCTTTTTAACTTTGTTATACGGTCTTCAAACTTTTTTTTATATCTCGGCATTGCCATCAAAAACCATCTGATGACAACCATTTCGTCGTGTTATTCCCTCAGACTGACCACTTTGTGTATCCGTGACTAACCATTTAGTCGTGTTAGACCTGTACAACTAACTACGGTAACGATTACGGTAAGGATTAAGATAAGGAATACCGACTAAAACAGAGGGGTTTTCTCAACAGACAATACGCCTTGAATGCTCGACCAAGCGTTTGGGCATCACTATATATAGGCCAATGGAATTTATTATTGACACTACATGAACTTGTAGGGAAAAGTGGGTGGTCTGCCACTACTACAATAAAAAATAGCCTAAAATGTGCTGAAAATAACGTACACTACCATTCAACCAAACAGCCAAGCATCATTATTATGGAAGTATTAAACTAGTTGGCATACATGATATGATGAGATGGTTTACAGAGCTATATATCATTTTTACAAACGATCAGTTATTCGCCATGCTTCCTTTTCTAAGCCTCACCTAATAACAGAGTATGAGAGTGGACCGTTGAAAAAAGCATACGCATCGTTAAAATAATGCATGAACAAACACTAACCTTTCATAATTATGAATTACTCCATAACGTCCTAAAGACACGGCTCGGAGACAATATATTGGAATTAATGGAAGAGATACATCATACGCTACATTTACAATATTTAAAACATAGCAAACATATATTTAAACAGTACGTAAATCGTCAAAAATGTATACCGCTTAAATAAATTGGGTGTGTTTGTGTAATAGAAAAACCGGTTTATCGTGCAGGAACACAACCTTTACACGGGCTTATTGTCATATACCGTACTACGTATAAAACGTACAACCAACATGCGAAATGGATTTGAAGGAAGTTTAATTCGGATTTTTTTTTCAAATACTTTCTTCTGCTTTGAACAATAGACACAGATACTGTGTCTAGTTATGCTAAAATACAGGTTACGTATTCGTACATTGTATAGAGTGGATAATAGGTGTAAAAATCTGATCAGTGTCAATTTTGCCGAAAATGTCATTTTATCACGTGACCGTGTCTGATCGATATTCCTACTCAAAGGGCTGGCGTCCCTACTGCTAATCTAGGAAGTATTGAATTGAATTGGATTTTATAGTCGCACCATAAGCTAAGGTCAGATGGCGACTTTCCAGCTTCCACTGGTGGAGGAAGACCCCATGTGCCCCTCCGGACAATTTTCGTGCACGGGCGGGCACCTGGGTAGAACCACCGACGTTCCGCAAGCCAGCTGGAATCTAGGAAGTAAATAGACGACAGTTATGCTTAAAGGGGCACACGGCAATCTTATTTTTATCAAACATCAATATTGGCTTCTCTTTTTATTGATGAAGTAACATTGTTGACTTTAAACCGGCTTGCATATCATTAAATAAAATTTAGAATTTTTACTTTTCTTAGCTATTTTACTAAATGTTGAAATATATTATTGGTGCAATATTATCAAAATACAGTAATATGCAAAAAACAATTTGGTTTATATACTCAGCAAAAATAAAAAGTATCCACTTTGTTTTCCTGCAAAATCTGAGACTGTAAGAAAGAACTAGCAATTGTAGCATGATTTTCTTTTAATAACATCTGTGTTTGATGTTCACACAAAATGTCATCGAAATATAACAAATATTTAAACAAAATAATCAAACTTTAAAAACATAGGTGTGAAAACGAAATTAACATAACTTAAAAAATGTAAAGATTAGCTACAATAGCAAGATTTAGCAGTCTAAGCCCATTCAAATACACAGAAAAATGTTTAAAACCTCGCTAATATCTCATGTGTCCACCGTAACACCGAATACACTCAAAAATGCGACATCGCATGCTTCTGATGTAATGACTGACGAAGCATCGAGCATATTTGGGACGTCGTGTCTATCCAAAGTGTTCAGGACCTTTCAGCAACACTTGTCCGCGAATGGAACGCATTAGTTCTAGAATTTTTTTTTGTTTCATTCTAAGGTTTATAGTCCCTCTACCATATGAGCCCCCGTGAAGAATCCCCCGTTGACTCGGCATTATGTTTGGACTAGTAGTTCTAGAATTCGGCAGTCGTTACTTAAGAAGCATGCGACTTCGCATTATTGCTTTTATTCGGTGTGGCGGTGGACACATGAGCGAGGTTTTGAATATGTTTCTGTGTATTTAAATCGACTTAGACTGCTGAATCTGTGTTATTGTCGTTACCTTTAAATTTGTTAAGTTTTGTTAATTTCGTTTTCACACCTATGTTTTTAAACTGTGATTATTTCTTTTATTATTCGGTATATTTCGTTGAAATTTTGTTTGAACATCAAACAAAGATGTTATTAAAAGAAAATCATGCTACAATTGTTAGTTCTTTCTTACTGTTTCAGATTTTGCAGGAAAACAGAGTGGATACTTTTTATTTTTGCTGAGTATACTATTCTTATACTTATTATTAATGATTGAACTAATGCATGTCGTGTATAAAAACTAACTTTTTGAAAAATAGGCAGACGTTATATGATATATATCGGAGTAGATCGTTCGTTGATAACACTTGAATCACTGTGTTTACAATGAAACGGGTGCATACCTATGCAGGTATAGGTAACTTTATATAATCACTGTGTTTACAATGAAACGGGTACATACGTATACAGGTATAGGTAACATTGTATAGTAGACAGTCTTCGGAAAAATAAAACCTATGAAGCGGAGCATTGTGTGTGTTGTAAAATTCTAAATTGGTTATTATTTAAATAACATATATACTTCCGGTGACGCATACTATATAAATCCATGCGGATACGTAGCATTGTCTTGGGTTTCCCGTGGAAAGCACACTATATATATACAGCACATCCCGAGCGCAGGTGAGTACTTCTAATTTTTATTTCACTCATACACGGCTGGTAATCAGTGGAGCTACCTCCATTTGGAGGTGTATGCAGACGTGTTCCATAGCCACTTCCGAGGTAGTTCCAAAGACAAAAATAAAGGCAAACAAGGTTGATATACTTGCTATTTCTTCGTTAATTCTTTTTATTTGCCTTGATATGAAAAATCCGGGAATTATGTTTAAATTCACACACGGCGAAAAAGAAATCTCGAAAGATGCCTAATTTGACGCGAGGGACTTTTAGCCCTTTCGAACTTTGCAGTTGTTTCTCAACCTGATCGTCGGCAAGGACGTTTTTACCCATTTGTTTGCCTATTTACGTTACATATCGACATAACACATCAAATATCAACCTGTAGGTGTCCGTATATTGTCTGTTGACAAGATATTAACATGGAGAACGTTCAGGGGGGAGCAATACGCGATTTCTTAAAAGAGATAGTTCCAATGCCACAGAGATAGTTCCAATGCACAGAGATAGTTCCAATACTTTGGAGATAACAATAATGACAAGGACGTCATTATTTTACCACTGTGTATTTGTTGTTTTACCACTGTGTATTTATTGTTTTACCACTGTGTATTTGTTGTTTTAAACAATATTTACATACCAACATCATTGGTGCATCAACTATGTACTGGTTTCGATTATGACGTGATCACATTCATGCAAATATGTCTGTACATGTTGTTGACAGATTTTAGCCGGATTAGCAAATCTATCTGTCTGTATGTATGTATGTTCGTCTACGCGTTTTGACATTTTTGTTGAAGTTTTTGGTTAATTTATATTTTCCTCATTTCCCAAAATATCGTTATCCCAAAGCTTTGAAACTTGGCACACATGTTCCTTATCATTACAAAATGGTATATGACAAGATCTGTATTTTGTCTGAATAATCTCTTTTTTTTAATTAGATTTTTCAGTTAAAATGTTGTAAGTACAGGCATATTCCAAACAACATTTGACCAAAACCTTTTAAACTTGGCATACGTATTTATCATCATTACACAACCATATGTGACAAGCACCATAACTCTTTTATGCATTTTACCAGAATTATTTTTCATTTATTAAATTCATTTTAACTGAAAATCTAATAAATGAGAAAAGAAATTTTAAGTATAAAAGGGCGGATAATTTTGGTAAAATTCAATAGGGTATGAATGATTTTGGTTCGTAAATAGTGTTTTAAACAAGAATGTCATGCGCAGATATAAAAATTGACATCCTGAAGTTGTAATTGGTGATACATGTATCTCCATAGCAATGGAACTATCTCTCTGACATTGGAGCTATATTTTTTAGGAAATCGCGTATTTCTCCCCGTAAAACGTTCTCCATGTTATTATTTTGTCAACAGGCAATATACGGACACCTACTGGTTGATATTTGATGTGTTCATGTCAATATGTAGCGTAAATAAGCAAAGAAATGGGGAAATGGTCGGTGGCGACGATCAGGTTGAGAAAAACAGCAAAGTTCGAAAGGGCTAAAACGTCCCTGACGTCAAATTAGACATCTTTCGAGAAGGTTTACGGGTCGCGTGAGATGCTTAAACATATCCACACGAAACTGCATTCCCATTTTGCATATCAATACAAATAAACTATTTAACGAAGAAATAGCAAGTATATCCACATTGTTTGCCTTTATTTTTTGGCGTTGGAACTCCCTCGGAAGTGGCGATGGAGCACTTTTGCGTATACCTCCAAACGGAGGTAGCTCCACTGATAACCAGCCGTGTAATATATACAGCTTTGTAATACGAAAGTAACAGCCTTTATACTCGATTATGTAGTAGCTTGTAACTCTGTAATTGGATAGCATATGTGCATTTCAACTTTATATCGTTAGATAAGTATTTACCGTTTATACACATTAAACAAACACCGTATAAATCTGAATTTCAAATAAAATTGTCCCAACTTCACGGCTCAATACTTTTATTCAGCTGACTCTTATATGGGTTTTATATCTGTCTATGGTTAACAGACTGTGACTCATGTAAGTGGTAATAAGCATGCTTTACAATTTGAATTCCTAAAGAACGCGTCTGAAAAACTTGAATGGTATAAACACATATTTTGTAATATCGAAAGGTTACCATTTCACTTGCTGAAATGACTTTTTCATAAACCAGTCTACTGTAGCATGTAATCATTACTATTATATTAGCGACAAAACATTCACAAGCCTCAATAGACCTGTACGTCGGTAATGCTTTGGTCACAACCCCTTCCGATTAGGCTTAGGATGTACTCCCGGCATGATTTTTAGCCATTTTGGCCTGGTCCCCGGCCGGACACCAGACATGGCCGGCCGGTGGCCGGGGCCCTCAGGCAGCATCGGGGAGGTGCCCGAAGAGTTTTAACTCGAAGTTAAAATGTCTCCGGTGTCCCGTAGATTTTCATAATCGGCCACATATCCTTCACACATCGTTTAAGTATCGTCCGATATCCGGCCTGGAATCGAGCGGTAATCGGCCGATGTATGAAGCCTCAGAGGAGAAATTTTTGCCGATGTCTGTTTACACATTGGAAAGTAACCCACCGATGTCCGATCGGCTTGAACCGGTGTGGACCAGATATGTTACAGACATCGGCCGGTCACCGGCCGGCTAGAACCGGACATCGGCCGGGCATCGGGCGGACTATATAAACCCCCGTCAGTCGCCGTGTACAACATTATAGCGCGTTTCTACACAAGAGACAACACACACACAACAACAACTTGAGAAGCTAAGAAGATGCCTCCCAAAGGAAAAGAAGGAGAACATGGCAAAGGCAAGGGCAAGGGCAAGCAGAAGAAGGCACCCGCAGCTCCTCGGAGAACCTCCCCCAGGAAGAAGAAGGCTGCCCCCGCCGAGGACCACAGCAGTGACGAGGAGAGCACCCATGGAGCCGGAGCTGAGTCAGATGCGTCGCAGGAGTCTGTGGCCCAGTCGCAGTCAGGGTCGCAGTCCCAGTCGCCGCCCCAGTCACAGTCCGAGTCGCAGTCGCTGTCCCAGAAGTCCAAGAGGCGCCGCAAGGAGCCAGAGTTCCCCATCGACATAATGAGGAAGATAGCGTCTTTTTTCGAGGGGAACCCTATGTTTTACGATGTGTCACACGAGAGCAACAAGGACACCCACCTCAAGGACACGAAGCTGCTAGAGTTGAGCGCCAAGATCAACGTTCAAGGTGAGACCATTATCTATTGTGAAATATTGAATTTTTTGGGAATTTTGTGAAAATTTTACTTAAAAAATGTATTACAATTAAGAAATGTTTTTCCTTTTTCTGTGTGTTACAGTGGAAGACATCATGCGCCACTTCACGAACATGCGAACAGACCACTTCAAGCTCAAGAATGCAGTCAAGACGACACCGAGCGGGTCTGGTGCAGCCAAGGTCCTGTCGCCCCTCCAGCATCTGAAGGTGCACGGATACTCGTTCTTGGACCCCTTCTACAGGCCCCGTACTTCCAAGACAGACACGTGCGGAAAGGTAAGCATCTGCAAGCAGAATTTGTCGAGTTTACCTCTTTCATAAATATTTCAATATTTCACAATAGATAATACTGAATGGACAATTGGTATTAACTCATTTTAATTTTTTGCTTGCTGATGTTTCAGATTGCCGGGGCTGAGGGCGGTGACGAGTCTGGGTCGGACGTGGAGTCGGAGTCGGTGTCGGTGTCGGTGGCGGCAGATGAGGGAGCTCCCAGCACTTCCAGGGGTACTTGAAAGTCCAAGTCCTCAGCCAAGCTCTCAGCGAAGTCCTCGGTTGTGCAGGAAGTGCTCCTTAAGTTTCTGGAGAAGAGTGCCGAGTCAGCCAAGCAGGCGGAGGAGAAGGTAAATACATGATAAAATTGCCACATTGAGCATTGTCTTATACTTACATCCCATTACTTTTGAATGCAAGTTTTTTTGTATTTACTATTAAATGCAATGCTCATGTTCTGTTTACAGGTGCAGGCTATGCGGGAGGCATCCCAGAAGCCAGATAGTGCGGCGTGGGCTGACTGGCTAGTCAGCATACAGACGGAGATCCCCGAGAACCTGTACCGCCAGTATCAGGCCGACAGTTTCGCGCTGGCCATGCGGTACATCTCGGGGCAGGTCCAGCCCACGCCGCAGCCGCAGCCACAGCCACAGCCACAGCCGTTAGCACAGCCGCAGCTGCCGACCTTGTTGCCGCAGCAACAGTACATCACCCTCTCTGCCATCCCTCTACGGGGCCACCAGCAGGAGCAGCCGCAGTTTGCCACACAACTACAGGTATGTTTTTCTAAGCTCTTTACATTGTACAGTACATCTCATTGCAGTTATTTTACAATATGAACATTTTATGCCTAACACTTATAGTCTTCTTTTGCACTGTAGTAATGTTTTTATGTTACTATGTTTCAGTATCCAGCTCGTGCCCACTCGGCCCCTGCGCCAGCTGCCACCTCCTTTGACAGTCTGCTGTTTGGGACTTTGCCGAACGCCTCGTTGCTGAACCAGGCATGGACCGTAGCTGACACCATGACGTCACCCTTGGGCAGCTCGCTCCCGACGCGTACTTCAGGCCTGGACACGCCCCCCGCTCAGCAGTCCAGACAGTCCACTGAGTCCCTGTCACAGTTGCTTCAGGATACGCAGAGGACACTCCACCCCTCCGACGATGTGCACAACATAGTTATAGACTCGAACCAGAGGAGCCATGTGAGCCATGTGAGCCATGTGTCCGACTCGGATAACGATATGGACAGGGATATGGACAAGGATATGGCCAGGGATCTGTGACTTTTGTGATTACTTTATATGTGCATCTTTTGATGTGATTACCATTGACGTTGGATATGTTTATGTTATATTACCATGTGACTGTGCATATTAAAGAATGTGCTTTGAGTTTTAATAAAAAATCCTGGGTCTTAAAATAATTTATGTGTCTGTTTTGCCTTGTATAAAATAAAGTTGTTATAAACGGTCCAATAACAAAGAAAAAAAAAGCAAATAGTAAGGTCAATTTTACAATAGAAATAATAAAGGTCATCTAAAAAAAACAAAGGTGAAATGTTTTAAAGGTCAAATTCGTACAAAGTCTAAAATAATAACTGAAAAGACTTTGCTTTATGTATTTGGCTCTTCTTTTTAAAAAATGTAATGACAGTCAAAGTCTGGGGATTGCTCTATATGTCCCCCAAATTTAACTAGTGAAATTACTTTTTATTAAGACAATCACAATGATTGATATTAGAATTATGCTGTTTTATTTCTCAGTCCAGATTTTTATTTTAATTTTTCAAACCATTATATTTCTTTAAAGGTTTCTTTATTTTATTTCAAACCAATGTATTTTAAGTGTATACCTTTTATTAGTGTTTTATTAGTGTTAACACACAAGAAAGTACAAAAGAAATGTTTCATATTTATGAAAAAAATATTTTATTTCAATGCAACAACTTCATGGAATGATACAAATATAGCAAACATATTTATTACAAGCATGGGACATAGTAAAATAGGAATGTAATGAAAGTGTCTGTCACAATGAAAGTAATACACAAAGTCATTGTTGTATCGCCACATGCTGCCTCGGGACACTGCCGGCCGGACTCATGAAATAGTTCTTAAAGTACGCGCGCTGCTCCTTGCCAGCTTGGGTCGTCCTGGGGCCCCGTCCTTCTGCCTCGACATCCTGCATCACAGCGTCGTCCCGCCACGCCCCGGGCACAAGTTGCATCTGGTCGTCTTCCCGGTCGAGGTCCGGGTTCTGCAGGCCGGGGTAGCGGGTCCTCATAATGTTGTGGAGCGTCATGCAGGCCTTTGCAACCTTGACGACGTTGCGGGGCTTGAGTTGGATGGTGGTCAGCAGGCATCTGAAGCGGCGGGCCAGGATGCCGAACGCGTTCTCCACAACACGCCGGGCCCGCGACAACCTGTAGCTGTAGATGCACTCGGGGATTGTCTGGTAGCGGTGGGAGTACGGTTTCATCATATACGTCCTCAGCGGGAACGCGTCATCCCCGATCATGAAGAAGGGCATGTCTCTGTCGTCGTTGGGAAGGGGTTCGGGCGGGGGTAGACCCAGGGTACCCAGGCGAAGAGCCGGCTCCAGGCGGGATCGGTTGAATATCCCAGCGCCCGAAAATGAGCCGGGGGCCCCCACGTCGGCCCAGATGAACTTGTAATTAGCGTCTACAACAGCCAGCATGACGATGGAGAAGAAGCCTTTAAAGTTGTAGTACAGCGACCCAGTCTTGCCCGGCTTCTTGATGGCGATGTGCTTGCCGTCGATGGCCCCGCAGGCGTGCGGGAAGTTCCACTTGTCTCGGAACCCTTCGGCCACTGGTCGCCACTCGTCTGGGGTCTGGGGAGTGTTCCACATCTCGGCCTGGTACTCTTCAAAGATCGCCTGGCACACCTCAGGGATGAAGAGCGATATGGTGTTGTGGGCGACGCGGAACGCGAACGCCAAGTCTCGGTAGCTGGCTCCCGTGGCAAGGTATCTCAGTGTGATGGCGAGCTTGAGGCCAGGCTCCAAAGGGGCTCGGCACCTGCAACACAAGAAGGTGGTAAAATATAATTAAAATCATGCATAATAAAATATTTTTTAAAGCACATGTTTGCAAAAATAGGTACAAGTCACAAGAATTTCACAATTTCACAGTATAATTACTTTTGGCTCTTGGTAATGCGGGGCCCCACTCTGTCGAGGAGCTCGTGCCAAAGTGCCGGCTCCACACGTAGGTATGACTTGAAGTCGCTGGCGTGTTCGTTCTCGAGCTCCCGCATCAACGTCTCGTACTGGCCAAACAGCGGTCTACGCAGGATCCAGTCGCGGACCCACCACCTCCGTCTTCTCCTCGGGGCCCTCTGTCGCTCCCTCTCGGCCTCGTCTAACAGCGCCGCCAGTATCATGTTGTGTTGAAGTCTTGCTTGCGCCAATTCCTGTTCCAGCATCGCCAGTCGTAGTCTTCTTGGTGCAGCCATCGTAACGTTTTTACCATGCCAGGTAGGGCGGCCATTATATACCTCTTGACCGAAGACGTAGCCATCGGCCATCACACCGCCCGACAATCGCCCGACATTCGGCCGGGCCTGGTACAAGCATCGTTCGTTGTCCGTAGGATACTCGGGCGATATTCGTACGATGTCCGGTGAATAGGCCGGTTATCGCCCGGACATCATAGGATAATCGGCCGATTAGTATTAGATGTTCGGTCGGTATTCACTGCCTCGCCGGCCCCCAAAAAAAATTCTCTTTGGAAATAGACGCCGTACGATTACCAGACGGTCTTCGGACGGCCTCCGCACGGCCTCCGTACGGTGCCATTTATGTAAATGATGTGTGACAAAAAATTTGACCGGTGTTGTCCGATGTCGGAAAAATGGCCAAAACCAGCGGTGTACT
Source organism: Cyrtodaria siliqua (assembly GCA_037043455.1). Taxonomy (NCBI): domain Eukaryota; kingdom Metazoa; phylum Mollusca; class Bivalvia; order Adapedonta; family Hiatellidae; genus Cyrtodaria; species Cyrtodaria siliqua. Next base: position 11,589 of record JAWPHD010001136.1, on the reverse strand, counting down.
CCCGATTACCCCCTATCCCCGGATACTGGCCGATCTTTGTGACCATAGCATAATCAATGGCAAATTTACCATAAAGCACTAACGCGATTCGTGGATTACGCCATTTACTATTGACGTTTAAAACCGCATAAACGCCGAAGAAAAATGCGAAACAATTCCTTAATAAATTATCAATCATGTATTACATACATTGTAAAAGAAAAAACTAACCTTCAATAGTGGCGGCCTCATCCAGTTAGCTGATCAATTTGATTGTTCTAGTGTGCATTCAAGGCGATAAGCGCACGCGCTGCACGATCTTTCAGTTTTTCAAAACTCCACAGGGTTTTGTATCCAGTAAAGAATAACAGGTAGTACAATTTGAGTTTTCAGTACTACCATTGGTTTAAAATATTTATTGTTGCAAAATAATCAATAGTTAGGAATATGTAAAGCAATTTATTTGCACTATTCAAATGTGTAAAAAGTTAAAAAAACAAAACAAAAAAAAACAGAATGCCGTGACTTAAAAATAAGAGCAAAATTGCCGTTTGACTCTTTAATGTATCCTGGTGCACAACCTAGGATAGCACAAATTGCTGTCCCGCAATGAATATTCTTGTAAAAAATGGGTAGTTTTAGTTTCACTCATTATATTTAGATCATCTTAAATAGGAAATATCAATATTTTTCCACACCACAAAAAACACATTAAGACTTGACACTTCTCACTTGACAATTCGAGCTCCCAGTGGGATTCGCCCCAGTGGGATTCGCACCCGCAGGAGTGAGAGGCGAGACAATTTTAGACGCAGCGTCTTTACTATCCCGGATACTGCGGCAATTTTAGGGTAAGATATAGGGGATAAAAGTGGATTCATCATGTACTAAGGCGGATTCAGGGATAAGGCAGACCCAGCACCCCGACCCCCTAAAATCCCCCAAGTATAACATGCATGCCGGATTACCTGGGGCGCGCGCCATTCCTACTGCTAGTCATCATGGATTTAACAGAATTCACTAAACGTCATGTAGAAAAACATTTTATTTCGAAAGAGCCTCCGCTGCCCCCGCCTCCGCCCCTCCCACACACAAATGCTCAAACCAAAATCTTGGATCTGCATCTGATGTGTACCCTCCTCTCAAAACGTTTTTAGTGATCACTTATTCAGGCAAGACCCTTTAAAACTCCAGCCGAGTCTGGGTGGTTGTACCGAAGACTATATTGAGAAAAAATAGTCTGAAAGGTCGATGCATATGACGTTTATATAATTATATTGACAGAAATGAAATAGAAACAATATGTATTTTTTAATTTGATTTTTTTATTGGCTTTGAGATCAGCCCCCAACATTTTCTCGTGCTTAGAATTTAGTCTGAAGTCATAGTCGTTATCGTAGTTAGTTGTACAGGTCTAACAATTCCCTCAGACTGACCACTTCTTGTATCCGTGACTGATGAACGTGAAGTTGGCAGTAGCAGTAGCAGCAGTAGCAGTAACTACTGCTACTGCTGTTACTGCCAGCAGTAGCAGCAGTAGCAGCAGTAGCAGTAGTTACTGCCAGCAGTAGCAGCAGTAGCAGTAGTTACTGCTAGCAGTAGAGCACCATCTCAGTAGGTATATTCATCGCAAGAGTTTTTCTTTGCGCATTATGTTGTTTCTACTTTCCCACCATCATATTTAGCAGACAACCCCTTTCGCTTTCGCATATTTCGCAACAATCATATGTTTCCTACTGCTATTGCTACAGTGGCTACTGCCAGCAGCAGTAGAGTCAATAGTCATCTTAATTACGACGATATATGATCATCGATGTATGATATTTCTTTGCGCAAATATGTTGTTTCTACTTTCCCACTATCATGTTTAGCAGGCCACCACTTTTGCATCTTTCGCAACAATCATATGTCTGCTTCTGCTATTGCTACTGCTACTGCTACTGCTAACTACTGCCAGCAGTAGCAGCAGTAGCAGTAGCTACTGCCAGCAGTAGCAGCAGTAGAGTCATTATCATCTTAATTACGACGATATATGATCATCGTTTTTTTTTGCGCAAGTATGTTGTTTCTACTTTCCCACAATCATGTTTAACAGACAACCCCTTTCGCTACTGCTATTGCTACTGCTACTGCTACTGCTGTATGATTGAAAGTTCGAAAAGTAGTAAAACACGTATGGTCGTCGGATAACGAGTGTTGCCGGCGGGCAGATCAATATCATAGACACGCTGGCGCAGCGTTTTTTAAAAGCCTTTTGGTAGTGCTACTAAAATCACACCATTTCAGACCATTTATCACAATTTTGGTTCTACTGCTGTATGATTGAAAGTTCGAAGGTAGCCAAAAACACGTCTGGTAGTCGGATTTCGGGTGTTGCCGGCGGGCAGATCAACCACATAGACACGCTGGCGCAGTGTTTTTTTTAAAGCCTTTTGGTAGTGCTACTAAAATCACACCATTTGAGAATGTTTATCGCAGTTTTTGTTCTACTGCTGTAGTACTGAAGTCGAATAACGGTACATTTGAACGTGCGTTTTCTGTCGGATAACGAGTGTTGCCGGCGAACAGATCAACATCATAGACATGCTGGCGCAGTGTTTTTTTAAAGACCTTTGGTAGTGCTACTAGAATCAACCTATTTGAAATTCTTTATCAACGTTTTAGTTCTACTGCTGTGTTACTGAAGTTTGCACTGAAATAGACTCGAAATGGCGTTTTTTGGCGGGTTTCGGGTGTTGCCGGCGGGCAGATCAATATCATAGACACACTGGCGCAGTGTTTTTTTAAAACCTTTTGGTAATGCTACTAAAATCACACCATTTTAGACCGTTTATCACAGTTTTGGTTCTACTGCTGTATGATTGAAAGTTCGAAAGTAGTCAAAAACACGTCTTGTCGTCGGATAACGGGTGTTGCCGGCGGGCAGATCAACATCATAGACACTCTGTCGCAGTTTTTTATCAAAGCCTTTTGGTAGTGCTACTAAAATCACACCATTTGAGATTGTTTATCGCAGTTTTTGTTCTACTGCTGTAGTACTGAAGTCGAATAACGGTACATTTGAACGTGCATTTTCTGTCGGATAACGAGTGTTGCCGGCGAACAGATCAACATCATAAACATGCTGGCGCAGTGTTTTTTTAAAGACCTTTGGTAGTACTACTAGAATCAACCTATTTGAAATTCTTTATCAACGTTTTAGTTCTACTGCTGTGTTACTAAAGTTTGCACTGATATAGACTCGAAATGGCGTTTTTGTCGGGTTTCGGGTGTTGCCGGCGGGCAGATCAATATCACAGACACGCTGGCGCAGTGTTTTTTTAAAGCCTTTTGGTAGTGCTACTAAAATCACACCATTTCAGACCGTTTATCACAGTTTTTGTTCTACTGCTGTAGTAGTGAAGTCGAATAACGGTACAGCTGAACGTGCGTTTTCTGTCGGATAACGAGTGTTGCCGGCGGGCAGGTCAACATCATAGACATGCTGGCGCAGTGTTTTTTTAAAGACCTTTGGTAGTGCTACTAGAATCAACCTATTTGAAATTCTTTATCAACGTTTTAGTTCTACTGCAGTGTTACTGAAATTTGCACTGAATTATACTCGAAATGGCGTTTTTGTCGGATTTCGGGTGTTGTCGGCAGGCAGATCAATATCATAGACACGCTGGCGCAGCGTTTTTTTAAAGTCTTTTGGTAGTGCTACTAAAATCACACCATTTCAGACCGTTTATCACAGTTTTGGTTTCTACTGCTGTATGATTGAAAGTTCGAAAGTAGTCAAAAACACGTCTGGTCGTCGGATAACGAGTGTTGCCGGGGGGCAGATCAACATCATAGACATGCTGTCGCAGTTTTTTATCAAAGCCTTTTGGTAGTGCTACTAAAATCACACCATTTGAGATTGTTTATCGCAGTTTTTGTTCTACTGCTGTAGTAGTGAAGTCGAATAACGGTACAGTTGAACGTGCGTTTTCTGTCGGATAACGAGTGTTGCCGGCGGGCAGATCAACCATATAGACACGCTGGCGCAGCGTTTTTTAAAAGCCTTTTGATGGTGCTACTAAAATTACACCATTTTAGACCGTTTATCACAATTTTGGTTTTACTGCTGTATAATTGAAAATTCGAAAGTTGTCAAAAACACGTCTGGTCGTCGGGTTTCGGGTGTTGCCGGCGGGCAGATCAACCATTATAGACACGTTGGCGCCGTGTTTTTTTAAAGCCTTTTGGTAGTGCTACTAAAATCGCGCAATTTGAGACCGTTTATCACAATTCTGTTTCTACTGCTGTATGATTGAAAATTCGAAAGTAGTAAAAACGTCTGCTCGTCGGATAACGAGTGTTAATAAATAAGAAAGTATTTGAAATGTTTTCAAGCGAAATAATAGAAACATATTTTTTTCTTTCTAAGGTTTATAGTCCCCCCCCCCCCCCCCCCCCCCCCCCCCCCCCCCCCCCCACATATGGTAGAGGGACTATAAACCTTAGAAAGAAAGAAAAAAAAATGTTTCTATTATTTCGCTTGAAAAGCTTGCAACCATCATATAGAATAAATCCAGAAAACACGGAGACAGTGTTAAAGTGTTTCATTTTTATTTTTTGAAAAGGAAGACTTAAAGTCTATTTCTGAGTTTATATAGTGCATGATAAGTTTAACAATACATGTTACATGATAATTTCTTTTGTCAGTGTGTTGATATCATGAATATTCCTCGCATATAACCACTAGACAACACTTACAATACTCCATTTATGTTTTATTTAACATTTTTTAAATGGAATGAATGTATCTCAAGAAAATCATTAACACTCATTAGTGTATGTTTAACTGATGCATCAAATGACATTCAGTCACCACTTTAAAGAGCTTATACAGCTAACTGTCATTTAGAGTAAACACATATTACCATTTTATAATTTAAAGGGACATGCATCATTGTCAAATCAATAATGTATTGGAAGCTTAAACAGAATACCGACAGAATATAAACAGCTCCAAATTGTAGTGCCTTGTATTAATTTATATACAAGCAGATTGTAAGCCAATATGATACAAAATTAATAAATATATATGCAACTGTTCATACTTAACTATTTTAAAATTGTAAATTGTCGCGTGTCAAGTGTCCATTTAAATACAAATTGATTTAGTTTTACAAAAAAAAAAATGGTTGAAAAAAAATGAAAGGAAAAGAATGAAAAAATTAAATAAAATTAAATAATAAAAAAGAAAAACCAAAACCTTCATAAAGTTCCACTATATTATTGTGCTGTTTAGGATAGCCGAGTGCTATAGGTATATGCTTTTATCCTAATATCTTATAATTGTATGCACACTGTTACGGTTTGGTGGTTTTGCGGGTTATTAAAAACAAAAACAAAAATACAATGAAAAAAGTTACAACAAAAAAATGGGACTCATAGAAAGCAGGGTCAACGTCCAGAGTCCTGGGTACAAGCATCAGATGTCATGAATTTACACCCTGAATTTATGTGCTGATTTATCATTGTTTATGCATGTAGCAGATGCTTTCATAACACACCACTTTTTTATTTTGCGCGTGTACTTACCTTAACAGATATCATGAAATATTATACTTATTCCTTTTTAGAAGTGTCTTACTTGTCCTTCGTGGTCATTTAGTTGTCCTTAGTGGTCACTTAGTGGTCCTTAGTGGTTCCTTTGTGGCCGTCCGCCTGCCGTTTGCATTATTGTGCGAGCGTTTTTGTGCGCGAGTACTTCACTTTATCGATAAAATATCTATTTAATATCAATAAAATATATATTTAACAAACTAATTCCTTCTTAGTAATGTCTTAGTCGTCATTAGTGGTCATTTATTTGTCATTAGTGGTCCTTAGTCCTAATGACCATAATGTTACCATATATGGCATATTGTCAAAATATTGTCAAAATATATCACTGCAAATTGATTAAAAATAAATATACTACATCTGCAGTGATTTTCTTTGCTTTAAAAGACACTTTGTCAATATACCATATATGGTAAAAATGCGCGATGACGTCATCGTTTTAAGATGGCCACCTCCAGTTATGTTTCTTTGCAATTTTCAGTAGGTCATATCTCCTTTATTTTTCATTGCACATTGCATTTTGATCCTTCTTTCAGCTTTTTTCAAGTTTTTCAGAGCCGTTTAAAATAAACCTGTTTGAAAATAGCGCATCAATCCCTTTAAGCATGTGATATACAGAAACGTGATATATATAATATATTTTACATTTTAAAAGTGTAGTTATTGTAATATTTTTTAGAGGTCACTTGTAGGCACCGCAACATTTTTTTTTCCCCCAGTTGGAATTGTTTATTTGAGTCTCATCATTGTACAAATGTTAAAATGAAGAATGTTGAATGTGTGAATACAGTTATAAGTTCTGTGAACTGCACAAATGCCAGCATTCACGAGACTACTATAAATACGGCTCATTCATTTTGACATGGATATATAGAAAAAAAAAAGAAATGTACACATTAAAATGTTAGTATCTTGTGATGTTAATCTTAAAGGGAATGTAGCGCTACAACCAAACGATATTTATTACTGAGAATTGTGAAGAAAAAAAATGAAAAAGGTTGAAAGAATTATCAAAATCAGGTAATAAACAAAGAAAATATGATCATTTGACGGTTCTGTTGAAATGGATATGGAAGCCGCCCTTTTGAGAGCTATGCCATCATACTTCTAATTGACCATATATGGAATATTTATAAATATGATAATTTATTTATTTACATGAAAACAACAACAATACACATTACTATATGAAAATTAAAAATACTGAAGTGAAACAGTGCATCAAAGGGGATTTTTCATTCATTTGCAGTGATTGTCTATGCTTTAAATGATATTTATCTACATGACATATGGTTATTTGGAACTATGACGTCTTATTTCTTAAGATAATGGCTCCCATAACCGTTTTAAAAGAACTTTAAATGGTCATATCTTCTAGGTTTATGATCCGATTTTGATAATGGTTTCACCTTTTCCGAAGATGTTCATAACTCTCAATTATCGTGAATATTTAACTAAGTTTACCGTTAAAATTCAAGGTATATACAACTTTTAAAATACTGCATATTTTATGCACATTTATGCATGCATGCATATTGTTTCACTATATGTATCTTTCAAAATCAAATCTTGAATACTGTTGTAATATTACTCTAACAAAGATCTTTTTTAGTTTACTATAGAACCTTTAAAGGATAAAAACCGAGTCACTTTTATAACCTAGACTACTGAAATTAAGGTAAAATCATAACATGTTGGCAGTAGAATATTATGAATAAGATAAACAAGCAAAGCAGCATTAATACATTGAATGATCTAGACTGAATAATCTACTTTTCAAATAATTCCGTAAGAATGCGGAGATTGATTAAGACAAATCCGTCAAATGCGGGTCCCAAAACAACGTCACAACTGTCAGATGACGTCACAATATTGACGGCACGTCACGTTTGTTTTCGTAAGCTTGATGAGATTTCAGTAGAGGCTATGAAGTAAAAGTTTAACAATTAAGAAACCCTAAGGGAAGGAGCGCAGCGACTGACCGGGGTTTCTTAATTGTTAAAATTTCACTTCTTAGCCTCTAACTGACTAGCCTCGGTCACCCGGCCCGCTTCTGATTTCTTCGTTACGCTATTCTACACGGATCCAGAACCAAGTAAGACAATCACATATGCATGATACGGTCTAGCTGGCCGAGACTACTCTCTGACTTAGTGTTTGCCCTACTTTTCCCCCCGCGCTTCTACGAAACCACGCGTCTTAACACGTTCGCGCCAAAAACAAGGGCGTGCCATTTAGTAAGCGATTACTTAATGATTAAATAGTTATAATTGGTGATCGTTAGAAATTTACACCAATAAGTTCGCCATTTTTTAAAAATTCCTCACCGTCTGATTGGAGAAAAAAGTAGGGCAAAACAAAGCCGTACAATACAGGTCTCGAAGAGAGGTAAACATTGGGTTTTATTGTTTTTACGCCTCCTTTCGCTCGGCGTTCACATCATTATACCTCGGTCTTATTAGTGTATACCGTGCTTCGTTCTGTTGGTTCAATCCTCCGTGGTGCCACTGAGTTCCGTCGGTGTGTTCTTTGATCTGCCCGCCGGCAACTTCCGAAACCCGACCAAAACGCCATTCCGAGTCTATTTCGGTGCAAACTTCAGTAACACAGCAGTATAACTAAAACGTTGATAAAGAATTTCAAATAGGTTGATTCCAGTAGCACCACCAAAGGTCTTTAAAAAACACTGCGCCAGCATGTCTATGATGTTGATCTGCTCGCCGGCAACACTCGTTATCCGACAGAAAACGCACGTTCAAATGTACCGTTGTTCGACTTCAGTACTACAGCAGTAGAACAAAAACTGCGATAAACAATCTCAAATGGTGTGATTTTAGTAGCACTACCAAAAGGCTTTATAAAAAACTGCGCCAGCGTGTCTATGATTTTGATCTGCCCGCCGGCAACACTCGTTATCCGACGACCAGACGTGTTTTTGACAACTTTCGAACTTTCAATCATAAAGCAGTAGAACCAAAACTGTGATAAACGGTCTGAAATGGTGTGATTTTAGTAGCACTACAAAAAGGCTTTAAAAAAACACTGCGCCAGCGTATCTATGGTATTGATCTGCCCGCCGGCAACACCGGAAACCCGAGAAAAACGCCATTTCGAGTCTATTTCAGTGCAAACTTCAATAACACAGCAGTAGAACTAAAACGTTGATAAAGAATTTCAAATAGGTTGGTTCTAGTAGCACTACCAAAGGTCTTTAAAAAAACACTGCGCCAGCATGTCTATGATGTTGATCTGCCCGCCGGCAACACTCGTTATCCGACAGAAAACGCACGTTCAAATGTACCGTTATTCGACTTCAGTACTACAGCAGTAGAACAAAAACTGCGATAAACAATCTCAAATGGTGTGATTTTAGTAGCACTACCAAAAGGCTTTCATAAAAAACTGCGACAGCGTGTCTATGATGTTGATCTGCCCGCCGGCAACACTCGTTATCCGACGACCAGACGTGTTTTTGACTACTTTCGAACTTTCAATCATACAGCAGTAGAACCAAAACTGTGATAAACGGTCTGAAATGGTGTGATTTTAGTAGCACTACCAAAAGGCTTTAAAAAAACACTGCGCCAGCGTGTCTATGATATTGATCTGCCCGCCGGCAACACCCGAAACCCGACAAAAACGCCATTTCGAGTCTATTTCAGTGCAAACTTCAGTAACACAGCAGTAGAACGAAAACGTTGATAAAGAATTTCAAATAGGTTGATTCTAGTAGCACTACCAAAGGTCTTTAAAAAAACACTGCGCCAGCATGTTTATGATGTTGATCTGTTCGCCGGCAACACTCGTTATCCGACGGAAAACGCACGTTCAAATGTACCGTTATTCGACTTCAGTACTACAGCAGTAGAACAAAAACTGCGATAAACAATCTCAAATGGTGTGATTTTAGTAGCACTACCAAAAGGCTTTGATAAAAAACTGCGACAGCGTGTCTATGATGTTGATCTGCCCGCCGGCAACACCCGTTATCCGACGACCAGACGTGTTTTTGACTACTTTCGAACTTTCAATCATACAGCAGTAGAACCAAAACTGTGATAAACGGTCTGAAATGGTGTGATTTTAGTAGCATTACCAAAAGGCTTTAAAAAAACACTGCGCCAGCGTTACTATGATATTGATCTGCCCGCCGGCAACACTCGAAACCCGACAAAAACGCCATTTCGAGTCTATTTCAGTGCAAACTTCAGTAACACAGCAGTAGAACTAAAACGTTGATAAAGAATTTCAAATAGGTTGATTCTAGTAGCACTACCAAAGGTCTTTAAAAAAACACTGCGCCAGCATGTCTATGATGTTGATCTGTTCGCCGGCAACACTCGTTATCCGACAGAAAACGCACGTTCAAATGTACCGTTATTCGACTTCAGTACTACAGCAGTAGAACAAAAACTGCGATCAACAATCTCAAATGGTGTGATTTTAGTAGCACTACCAAAAGGCTCTGATAAAAAACTGCGACAGCGTGTCTATGATGTTGATCTGCCCGCCGGCAACACTCGTTGTCCGACGACCAGACGTGTTTTTGACTACTTTCGAACTTTCAATCATACAGCAGTAGAACCAAAACTGTGGTAAACTGTCTGAAATGGTGTGATTTTAGTAGCACTACCAAAAGGCTTTAAAAAAAACACTGCGTCAGCGTGTCTATGATATTGATCTGCCCGCCGAAAGTAGAAACAACATACTTTCGCAAAGAAATATCATACATCGATGATATCGTCGTAATTAAGATGACTATTGACTCTACTGCTGCTGGCAGTAGCCACTGCTACTGCTGCTGGCAGTAGCCACTGCTACTGCTGCTACTGCTGGCAGTAGCTACTGCTACTGCTGCTACTGCTGGCAGTAGTTAGCAGAAGCAGTAGCAATAGCAGTAGGAAACATATGATTGTTGCGAAATATGCGAAAGCGAAAGGGGTTGTCTGCTAAATATGATGGTGGGAAAGTAGAAACAACATAATGCGCAAAGAAAAACACTTGCGATGAATATACCTACTGAGATGGTGCTCTACTGCTAGCAGTAACTACTGCTACTGCTGCTACTGCTGGCAGTAACTACTGCTACTGCTGCTACTGCTGGCAGTAACTACTGCTACTGCTGCTACTGCTGGCAGTAACAGCAGTAGCAGTAGCAGTAGCAGTAGTTACTGCTACTGCTGCTACTGCTACTGCCAACTTCACGTTCATCCGTGACTGACCATTTCGTCTTGTTTTACAGAGTATAGTGCACATTTACATATTACGATACCGTGTAAGTGAATTAATTGCTATAGAACATGTATATGCATATTCAATAAATGGCAGGTAGTATACATGGTTCGATATAGGTGTGATTCTTTATGTCAGGAATTAGGAGGAGGTAGTATACATGGTTCGATGGAGGAGGTAGTATACATGGTTCGATGGAGGAGGTAGTATACATGGTTCGATATAGGTGTGATTCTTTATGTCAGGAATTAGGAGGAGGTAGTATACATGGTTCGATGGAGGAGGTAGTGTACATGGTTCGATGGAGGAGGTAGTATACATGGTTCGATGGAGGAGGTAGTATACATGGTTCGATGGAGGAGGTAGTATACATGGTTCGATGGAGGAGATAGTATACATGGTTCGATATAGGTGTGATTCTTTATGTCAGGAATTAGGAGGAGGTAGTATACATGGTTCGATGGAGGAGGTAGTATACATGGTTCGATGGAGGAGGTAGTATACCTGGTTCGATGGAGGAGGTAGTATACATGGTTCGATGGAGGAGGTAGTATACATGGTTCGATGGAGGAGGTAGTATACATGGTTCGATGGAGGAGGTAGTATACATGGTTCGATGGAGGAGATAGTATACATGGTTCGATATAGGTGTGATTCTTTATGTCAGGAATTAGGAGGAGGTAGTATACATGGTTCGATGGAGGAGATAGTATACATGGTTCGATGTAGATGTGAATCTTAGGAGGAGCTTATTTGCCTAGGATTTATGGAGATATTAAATAG